>CM026394.1:43459332-43584162 GCA_014843695.1 Archivesica marissinica
CACGACTACTGTGTACTACAACCTTCTCTCACGACTACTGTGTACTACAAGCTTCTCTCACGACTACTGTGTACTACAAGCTTCTCTCACGACTACTGTGTACTGCAAGCTTCTCTCACGACTACTGTGTACTACAAGCTTCTCTCACGACTACTGTGTACTACAAGCTTCTCTCACGACTACTGTGTACTGCAAGCTTCTCTCACGACTACTGTGTACTACAAGCTTCCCTCACGACTACTGTGTACTACAAGCTTCTCTCACGACTACTGTGTACTGCAAGCTTCTCTCACGACTACTGTGTACTACAAGCTTCTCTCACGACTACTGTGTACTACAAGCTTCTCACGACTACTGTGTACTACAAGCTTCTCTCACGACTACTGTGTACTACAACCTTCTCTCACGACTACTGTGTACTACAAGCTTCTCTCACGACTACTGTGTACTACAAGCTTCTCTCACGACTACTGTGTACTACAAGCTTCTCTCACGACTACTGTGTACTGCAAGCTTCTCTCACGACTACTGTGTACTGCAAGCTTCCCTCACGACTACTGTGTACTGCAAGCTTCTCTCACGACTACTGTGTACTGCAAGCTTCTCTCACGACTACTGTGTACTGCAAGCTTCCCTCACGACTACTGTGTACTACAAGCTTCTCTCACGACTACTGTGTACTGCAAGCTTCTCTCACGACTACTGTGTACTACAAGCTTCTCTCACGACTACTGTGTACTACAAGCTTCTCTCACGACTACTGTGTACTGCAAGCTTCTCTCACGACTACTGTGTACTACAAGCTTCTCTCACGACTACTGTGTACTGCAAGCTTCTCTCACGACTACTGTGTACTACAAGCTTCTCTCACGACTACTGTGTACTACAAGCTTCTCTCACGACTACTGTGTACTACAAGCTTCTCTCACGACTACTGTGTACTACAAGCTTCTCTCACGACTACTGTGTACTACAAGCTTCTCTCACGACTACTGTGTACTACAAGCTTCTCTCACGACTACTGTGTACTACAAGCTTCTCTCACGACTACTGTGTACTACAAGCTTCTCTCACGACTACTGTGTACTACAAGCTTCTCTCACGACTACTGTGTACTACAAGCTTCTCTCACGACTACTGTGTACTACAAGCTTCTCTCACGACTACTGTGTACTACAAGCTTCTCTCACGACTACTGTGTACTACAAGCTTCCCTCACGACTACTGTGTACTACAAGCTTCTCTCACGACTACTGTGTACTACAAGCTTCTCTCACGACTACTGTGTACTACAAGCTTCCCTCACGACTACTGTGTACTACCTTCTCTCACGACTACTGTGTACTACAAGCTTCTCTCACGACTACTGTGTACTGCAAGCTTCTCTCACGACTACTGTGTACTACAAGCTTCTCACGACTACTGTGTACTACAAGCTTCTCTCACGACTACTGTGTACTACAAGCTTCCTCACGACTACTGTGTACTACAAGCTTCTCTCACGACTACTGTGTACTGCAAGCTTCTCTCACGACTACTGTGTACTACAAGCTTCTCTCACGACTACTGTGTACTACAAGCTTCTCTCACGACTACTGTGTACTACAAGCTTCTCTCACGACTACTGTGTACTACAAGCTTCTCTCACGACTACTGTGTACTACAAGCTTCTCTCACGACTACTGTGTACTACAAGCTTCTCTCACGACTACTGTGTACTACAAGCTTCTCTCACGACTACTGTGTACTACAAGCTTCCCTCACGACTACTGTGTACTGCAAGCTTCTCTCACGACTACTGTGTACTACAAGCTTCCCTCACGACTACTGTGTACTACAAGCTTCCCTCACGACTACTGTGTACTACAAGCTTCTCTCACGACTACTGTGTACTGCAAGCTTCTCTCACGACTACTGTGTACTACAAGCTTCTCTCACGACTACTGTGTACTACAAGCTTCTCTCACGACTACTGTGTACTACAAGCTTCTCTCACGACTACTGTGTACTACAAGCTTCTCTCACGACTACTGTGTACTACAAGCTTCTCTCACGACTACTGTGTACTACAAGCTTCTCTCACGACTACTGTGTACTACAAGCTTCTCTCACGACTACTGTGTACTACAAGCTTCTCTCACGACTACTGTGTACTGCAAGCTTCTCTCACGACTACTGTGTACTACAAGCTTCTCTCACGACTACTGTGTACTACAAGCTTCTCTCACGACTACTGTGTACTACAAGCTTCTCTCACGACTACTGTGTACTACAAGCTTCTCTCACGACTACTGTGTACTACAAGCTTCTCTCACGACTACTGTGTACTACAAGCTTCCCTCACGACTACTGTGTACTACAAGCTTCCCTCACGACTACTGTGTACTACAAGCTTCTCTCACGACTACTGTGTACTACAAGCTTCTCTCACGACTACTGTGTACTACAAGCTTCTCTCACGACTACTGTGTACTACAAGCTTCTCTCACGACTACTGTGTACTGCAAGCTTCTCTCACGACTACTGTGTACTACAAGCTTCTCTCACGACTACTGTGTACTACAAGCTTCTCTCACGACTACTGTGTACTGCAAGCTTCTCTCACGACTACTGTGTACTACAAGCTTTCCTCACGACTACTGTGTACTACAAGCTTCTCTCACGACTACTGTGTACTGCAAGCTTCTCTCACGACTACTGTGTACTGCAAGCTTCTCTCACGACTACTGTGTACTACAAGCTTCTCTCACGACTACTGTGTACTACAAGCTTCTCACGACTACTGTGTACTACAAGCTTCTCTCACGACTACTGTGTACTACAAGCTTCTCTCACGACTACTGTGTACTACAAGCTTCTCTCACGACTACTGTGTACTACAAGCTTCTCTCACGACTACTGTGTACTACAAGCTTCTCTCACGACTACTGTGTACTGCAAGCTTCTCTCACGACTACTGTGTACTGCAAGCTTCCCTCACGACTACTGTGTACTGCAAGCTTCTCTCACGACTACTGTGTACTGCAAGCTTCTCTCACGACTACTGTGTACTGCAAGCTTCCCTCACGACTACTGTGTACTACAAGCTTCTCTCACGACTACTGTGTACTGCAAGCTTCTCTCACGACTACTGTGTACTACAAGCTTCTCTCACGACTACTGTGTACTACAAGCTTCTCTCACGACTACTGTGTACTGCAAGCTTCTCTCACGACTACTGTGTACTACAAGCTTCTCTCACGACTACTGTGTACTACAAGCTTCTCTCACGACTACTGTGTACTACAAGCTTCTCTCACGACTACTGTGTACTACAAGCTTCTCTCACGACTACTGTGTACTACAAGCTTCTCTCACGACTACTGTGTACTACAAGCTTCTCTCACGACTACTGTGTACTACAAGCTTCTCTCACGACTACTGTGTACTACAAGCTTCTCTCACGACTACTGTGTACTACAAGCTTCTCTCACGACTACTGTGTACTACAAGCTTCTCTCACGACTACTGTGTACTACAAGCTTCTCTCACGACTACTGTGTACTGCAAGCTTCTCTCACGACTACTGTGTACTACAAGCTTCTCTCACGACTACTGTGTACTACAAGCTTCTCTCACGACTACTGTGTACTACAAGCTTCTCTCACGACTACTGTGTACTACAAGCTTCTCTCACGACTACTGTGTACTACAAGCTTCTCTCACGACTACTGTGTACTACAAGCTTCCCTCACGACTACTGTGTACTACAAGCTTCTCTCACGACTACTGTGTACTGCAAGCTTCTCTCACGACTACTGTGTACTACAAGCTTCTCTCACGACTACTGTGTACTACAAGCTTCTCACGACTACTGTGTACTACAAGCTTCTCTCACGACTACTGTGTACTACAAGCTTCTCTCACGACTACTGTGTACTACAAGCTTCTCTCACGACTACTGTGTACTACAAGCTTCTCTCACGACTACTGTGTACTACAAGCTTCTCTCACGACTACTGTGTACTACAAGCTTCTCTCACGACTACTGTGTACTGCAAGCTTCTCTCACGACTACTGTGTACTACAAGCTTCTCTCACGACTACTGTGTACTGCAAGCTTCTCTCACGACTACTGTGTACTGCAAGCTTCCCTCACGACTACTGTGTACTACAAGCTTCTCTCACGACTACTGTGTACTGCAAGCTTCTCTCACGACTACTGTGTACTACAAGCTTCCCTCACGACTACTGTGTACTACAAGCTTCTCTCACGACTACTGTGTACTGCAAGCTTCTCTCACGACTACTGTGTACTACAACCTTCTCTCACGACTACTGTGTACTACAACCTTCTCTCACGACTACTGTGTACTGCAAGCTTCTCTCACGACTACTGTGTACTACAAGCTTCTCTCACGACTACTGTGTACTGCAAGCTTCTCTCACGACTACTGTGTACTACAACCTTCTCTCACGACTACTGTGTACTACAAGCTTCTCTCACGACTACTGTGTACTACAAGCTTCTCTCACGACTACTGTGTACTACAAGCTTCTCTCACGACTACTGTGTACTACAAGCTTCTCTCACGACTACTGTGTACTACAAGCTTCTCTCACGACTACTGTGTACTACAAGCTTCTCTCACGACTACTGTGTACTACAAGCTTCTCTCACGACTACTGTGTACTACAAGCTTCTCTCACGACTACTGTGTACTGCAAGCTTCTCTCACGACTACTGTGTACTACAAGCTTCTCTCACGACTACTGTGTACTACAAGCTTCTCTCACGACTACTGTGTACTGCAAGCTTCTCTCACGACTACTGTGTACTACAAGCTTCTCTCACGACTACTGTGTACTACAAGCTTCTCTCACGACTACTGTGTACTACAAGCTTCTCTCACGACTACTGTGTACTACAAGCTTCTCTCACGACTACTGTGTACTACAAGCTTCTCTCACGACTACTGTGTACTGCAAGCTTCTCTCACGACTACTGTGTACTACAAGCTTCTCTCACGACTACTGTGTACTACAAGCTTCCCTCACGACTACTGTGTACTACAAGCTTCTCTCACGACTACTGTGTACTGCAAGCTTCCCTCACGACTACTGTGTACTACAAGCTTCTCTCACGACTACTGTGTACTGCAAGCTTCCCTCACGACTACTGTGTACTGCAAGCTTCTCTCACGACTACTGTGTACTGCAAGCTTCTCTCACGACTACTGTGTACTGCAAGCTTCCCTCACGACTACTGTGTACTACAAGCTTCTCTCACGACTACTGTGTACTGCAAGCTTCTCTCACGACTACTGTGTACTACAACCTTCTCTCACGACTACTGTGTACTACAAGCTTCTCTCACGACTACTGTGTACTGCAAGCTTCTCTCACGACTACTGTGTACTACAAGCTTCTCTCACGACTACTGTGTACTGCAAGCTTCTCTCACGACTACTGTGTACTACAACCTTCTCTCACGACTACTGTGTACTACAACCTTCTCTCACGACTACTGTGTACTACAACCTTCTCTCACGACTACTGTGTACTACAAGCTTCTCTCACGACTACTGTGTACTACAAGCTTCTCTCACGACTACTGTGTACTACAAGCTTCTCTCACGACTACTGTGTACTACAAGCTTCTCTCACGACTACTGTGTACTGCAAGCTTCTCTCACGACTACTGTGTACTACAAGCTTCTCTCACGACTACTGTGTACTACAAGCTTCTCTCACGACTACTGTGTACTACAAGCTTCTCTCACGACTACTGTGTACTACAAGCTTCTCTCACGACTACTGTGTACTACAAGCTTCTCTCACGACTACTGTGTACTACAAGCTTCCCTCACGACTACTGTGTACTACAAGCTTCCCTCACGACTACTGTGTACTACAAGCTTCTCTCACGACTACTGTGTACTGCAAGCTTCTCTCACGACTACTGTGTACTACAAGCTTCTCTCACGACTACTGTGTACTGCAAGCTTCTCTCACGACTACTGTGTACTACAAGCTTCTCTCACGACTACTGTGTACTACAAGCTTCTCTCACGACTACTGTGTACTACAAGCTTCTCTCACGACTACTGTGTACTACAAGCTTCCCTCACGACTACTGTGTACTACAAGCTTCTCTCACGACTACTGTGTACTGCAAGCTTCTCTCACGACTACTGTGTACTACAAGCTTCTCTCACGACTACTGTGTACTACAAGCTTCTCTCACGACTACTGTGTACTACAAGCTTCTCTCACGACTACTGTGTACTACAAGCTTCTCTCACGACTACTGTGTACTACAAGCTTCTCTCACGACTACTGTGTACTGCAAGCTTCTCTCACGACTACTGTGTACTACAAGCTTCTCTCACGACTACTGTGTACTGCAAGCTTCTCTCACGACTACTGTGTACTACAAGCTTCTCTCACGACTACTGTGTACTACAAGCTTCTCTCACGACTACTGTGTACTACAAGCTTCCCTCACGACTACTGTGTACTACAAGCTTCCCTCACGACTACTGTGTACTACAAGCTTCTCTCACGACTACTGTGTACTGCAAGTTCTCTCACGACTACTGTGTACTACAAGCTTCTCTCACGACTACTGTGTACTGCAAGCTTCTCTCACGACTACTGTGTACTACAAGCTTCTCTCACGACTACTGTGTACTACAAGCTTCTCTCACGACTACTGTGTACTACAAGCTTCTCTCACGACTACTGTGTACTACAAGCTTCCCTCACGACTACTGTGTACTACAAGCTTCTCTCACGACTACTGTGTACTACAAGCTTCTCTCACGACTACTGTGTACTACAAGCTTCTCTCACGACTACTGTGTACTACAAGCTTCTCTCACGACTACTGTGTACTGCAAGCTTCTCTCACGACTACTGTGTACTACAAGCTTCTCTCACGACTACTGTGTACTACAAGCTTCTCTCACGACTACTGTGTACTACAAGCTTCTCTCACGACTACTGTGTACTACAAGCTTCTCTCACGACTACTGTGTACTACAAGCTTCTCTCACGACTACTGTGTACTACAAGCTTCTCTCACGACTACTGTGTACTACAAGCTTCCCTCACGACTACTGTGTACTACAAGCTTCTCTCACGACTACTGTGTACTACAAGCTTCTCTCACGACTACTGTGTACTACAAGCTTCTCTCACGACTACTGTGTACTGCAAGCTTCTCTCACGACTACTGTGTACTACAAGCTTCTCTCACGACTACTGTGTACTGCAAGCTTCTCTCACGACTACTGTGTACTACAAGCTTCTCTCACGACTACTGTGTACTACAAGCTTCTCTCACGACTACTGTGTACTACAAGCTTCTCTCACGACTACTGTGTACTACAAGCTTCTCTCACGACTACTGTGTACTGCAAGCTTCTCTCACGACTACTGTGTACTACAAGCTTCTCTCACGACTACTGTGTACTACAAGCTTCTCTCACGACTACTGTGTACTACAAGCTTCTCTCACGACTACTGTGTACTGCAAGCTTCTCTCACGACTACTGTGTACTACAAGCTTCTCTCACGACTACTGTGTACTACAAGCTTCTCTCACGACTACTGTGTACTACAAGCTTCCCTCACGACTACTGTGTACTACAAGCTTCCCTCACGACTACTGTGTACTACAACCTTCTCTCACGACTACTGTGTACTACAACCTTCTCTCACGACTACTGTGTACTGCAAGCTTCTCTCACGACTACTGTGTACTACAAGCTTCTCTCACGACTACTGTGTACTGCAAGCTTCTCTCACGACTACTGTGTACTACAAGCTTCTCTCACGACTACTGTGTACTACAAGCTTCTCTCACGACTACTGTGTACTGCAAGCTTCTCTCACGACTACTGTGTACTACAAGCTTCCCTCACGACTACTGTGTACTACAAGCTTCTCTCACGACTACTGTGTACTGCAAGCTTCTCTCACGACTACTGTGTACTGCAAGCTTCTCTCACGACTACTGTGTACTACAAGCTTCTCTCACGACTAATGTGTACTACAAGCTTCTCTCACGACTACTGTGTACTACAAGCTTCTCTCACGACTACTGTGTACTACAACCTTCTCTCACGACTACTGTGTACTACAAGCTTCTCTCACGACTACTGTGTACTACAAGCTTCTCTCACGACTACTGTGTACTACAAGCTTCTCTCACGACTACTGTGTACTACAAGCTTCCCTCACGACTACTGTGTACTACAAGCTTCCCTCACGACTACTGTGTACTACAAGCTTCTCTCACGACTACTGTGTACTACAAGCTTCTCTCACGACTACTGTGTACTACAAGTTTCCCTCACGACTACTGTGTACTACAACCTTCTCTCACGACTACTGTGTACTGCAAGCATCTCTCGCGACTACTGTATACTACAAGCTTCTCTCATTGTTATATATGTCTATATTTGTTGTATATTCACATAGGCCTCTGGCTAACTGAATATTGAAATAAACTATCTATCTATATATCTATATCACGGAATATATTTACTGTTTAAGTCAGACGCTGTTATTGATATAGCGGTATGTGAGTGGTTGAAAAAGTGTAGGGAAGCCCTTATGAGTTATTGATACATGAACTGATTGGCTGAGTAGGTATTGTCATCAATAGTGAAAGTGACTTCTAAATATTAAAATACAATATTTGGGAATATTTTAGAATATTTGCATACCATTTGGTGACAAATAAACACCATGTTATAAATACAGGTGTCCATGCAACATTCACCACCAAATTGCCTTCAGAGGAGGGGTGGGTGCCTTTAATGGGAAATAAAAAAATCGCAATTGGTCAACCCCATTGAAATTTGACATTTTCTTCTTGCTCAAAGGCCAGTCTGTTGAAAACTAAAACTACTGTCTTTTGTGCCAAACTATTTTGGAAGGAAACTTAATGGTACTGTGTGTTATAATGGTGGCCTATGGATATTGCAATAGCGGTGTCTGACCTAACAGTATATACAATAATACAATTAATGTCACAATAAACTGGAGCTAAAGTCCCGGTACAGTAATACTATTATATGGTCTAGACCAATTTGTAATAAAACCAGTCTCCATTTCAGTTCATCGAGTTCTTTCTAGATGTACGGATTCAATTAATCGCACAGTTCAACATATAACACTCCTGTTACGTAACGCAATCATTGCCACTAAACGTAGCGTTAAAGGCATGGTGGAGAGGCTGTTATGCAATATACTAATCCGTTCAGTTCTATACACCTTTAAGGGGATATCCCATAGCAAGTTAATGACTCCACACTCGATGAAATATGTAAGGGGGTATCCCATAGCAAGGGCACTGACTCACACTCGATGACATATATAAGGGGGAATCCCATAGCAAGGGCACTGACTCCACACTCGAAGACATCTTTAAGGGGGTATCACATAGCAAGGTCACTTATTCCACACTCGATGACATATTTAAGGGGGTATCACATAGCAAGGTTACTGACTACACACACGATGACATATTTAAGGGGGTATCACATACCGCTGACTCGATGCAACTAAACTTAGTCAATACTATAAAATACGGCTACCCAGATCTATTAGCGGCCGGCTATTATAATAAATTATAACGTTATACTACGACATAATATCCATGTAGCCCCATGGGTGTAACGTATTCACGACTAGTCTGACCATGAACTACAAATATCTGTGGACGCCCCAATAATTATGAACATTTACATAAAGAATCAGTTTCGTGAATTTTGACCGAAATTAACAGCACATAGAGGAACAAATTCTATGTTTTTAAACTCTAAATGCGTCATCAACGTTGGTAGATTTGTTGGCAAACAGTAAACGTGTGACCGTTTGATGAATCAATTCTAGTTGTTGTTGTAGTCATCGTTGTAGTCGTCGTCGTTGTCATCGTCGTTGTCGTCGTTGTCGTCGTCGTCGTCAACATTTTACTTTAAAAAATATATATACTCATCAATATCAAAGCCTTCCATACGCCCCTTGTTGTTTCTATACGCCCCTAGTTGTTTCCATACGCCCCTAGTTGTTTCCATACGCCCCTTGTTGTTTCCATACGCCCCTTGTTGTTTCCATACGCCCCTTGTTGTTTCTATACGCCCCTAGTTGTTTCTATACGCCCCTAGTTGTTTCCATACGCCCCTAGTTGTTTCCATACGCCCCTTGTTGTTTCCATACGCCCCTTGTTGTTTCCATACGCCCCTTGTTGTTTCCATACGCCCCTTGTTGTTTCCATACGCCCCTAGTTGTTTCTATACGCCCCTAGTTGTTTCTATACGCCCCTAGTTGTTTCTATACGCCCTAGTTGTTTCTATACGCCCCTAGTTGTTTCATACGCCCCTTGTTGTTTCTATACGCCCCTTGTTGTTCTATACGCCCCTAGTTGTTTCTATACGCCCCTAGTTGTTTCCATACGCCCCTTGTTGTTTCTATACGCCCCTTGTTGTTTCTATACGCCCCTAGTTGTTTCTATACGCCCCTAGTTGTTTCTATACGCCCCTAGTTGTTTCCATACGCCCCTTGTTGTTTCTATACGCCCCTAGTTGTTTCTATACGCCCCTAGTTGTTTCTATACGCCCCTTGTTGTTTCTATACGCCCCTAGTTGTTTCTATACGCCCCTAGTTGTTTCTATACGCCCCTAGTTGTTTCTATACGCCCCTAGTTGTTTCTATACGCCCCTAGTTGTTTCCATACGCCCCTTGTTGTTTATATACGCCCCTTGTTGATTCTATACTCATCTAGTTGTTTCTATTCACCCCTGGGTGTTTCTATACGGCCCTGGTTGTTTCTATGTGGCCCTTGTTGATTCTATGTGCCCCTTGTTGATTCTATACACATCTAGTTGTTTCTATCACCCTGTTTTCTATACGCCCTTGTTGTTCTATACCCAACCCCGTTGTTTCTATACTGTTGTTTCTATACACCCCTGGATGTTTCTATACACCCTGGTTGTTTCTATACCCCTGTTGTTTCTATCACCCCTGGATGTTTCTATACACCCCTGGATGTTTCTATACACCCCTGGTGTTTCTATACACCCTGGATGTTTCTATACACCCTGGTTGTTTCTATACCCCCACACCCCTGTGTTTCTATCACCCCTGTTGTTTCTATCACCCCTGTGTTTCTATACACCCCCAACCCCCCAACCCCCCACCCCCCAACCCCCAACCCCTTTCCATACGCCCCTTGTTGTTATACGCCCTAGTTGTTTCTATACGCCCCTAGTTGTTTCCATACGCCCCTAGTTGTTTCTATCGCCCTAGTTGTTTCCATACGCCCCTAGTTGTTTCTATACGCCCCTAGTTGTTTCCATACGCCCCTTGTTGTTTCTATACGCCCCTAGTTGTTTCTATACGCCCCTAGTTGTTTCTATACGCCCCTGGTTGTTTCTATACGCCCCTAGTTGTTTCTATACGCCCCTAGTTGTTTCTATACGCCCCTAGTTGTTTCTATACGCCCCTGGTTGTTTCCATACGCCCCTTGTTGTTTATATACGCCCCTAGTTGTTTCTATACGCCCCTGGTTGTTTCCATACGCCCCTTGTTGTTTATATACGCCCCTTGTTGATTCTATACTCATCTAGTTGTTTCTATTCACCCCTGGGTGTTTCTATACGGCCCTGGTTGTTTCTATGTGGCCCTTGTTGATTCTATGTGCCCCTTGTTGATTCTATACACATCTAGTTGTTTCTATTCACCCCTGAATGTTTCTATACGCCCCTTGTTGTTTCTATACGCATATAGTTGTTTCTATACACCCCTGGTTGTTTCTATACATCCCTGGTTGTTTCTATACACCCCTGGATGTTTCTATACACGCCTGGTTGTTTCTATACGCCCTGGTTGTTTCTATACACCCCTGGATGTTTCTATACACCCCTGGATGTTTCTATACACCCCTGGATGTTTCTATACACGCCTGGATGTTTCTATACACCCTGGTTGTTTCTATACACCCCTGGATGTTTCTATACACCCCTTGTTGTTTCTATTCACCCCTTGTTGTTTCTATTCACCCCTGGATGTTTCTATACACCCCTGGTTGTTTCTATACACCCCTGGTTGTTTCTATGCACCCCTGGATGTTTCTATACACCCCTGGATGTTTCTATACACCCCTGGATGTTTCTATACACGCCTGGATGTTTCTATACACCCTGGTTGTTTCTATACACCCCTGGATGTTTCTATACACCCCTTGTTGTTTCTATTCACCCCTTGTTGTTTCTATTCACCCCTGGATGTTTCTATACACCCCTGGTTGTTTCTATACACCCCTGGTTGTTTCTATGCACCCCTGGATTCTATACACCCTGGATGTTTCTATACACCCTGGTGTTTCTATACCCTGTTGTTTCTATACACCCTGATGTTTTATCACCCCTGGATGTTTCTATACACATATAGTTGTTTCTATACACCCCTGGTTGTTTCTATACATCCCTGGATGTTTCTATACACCCCTGGATGTTTCTATACACCCCTGGATGTTTCTATACACCCCTGGATGTTTCTATACACCCCTGGATGTTTCTATACACGCCTGGATGTTTCTATACACCCTGGTTGTTTCTATACACCCCTGGATGTTTCTATACACCCCTTGTTGTTTCTATTCACCCCTTGTTGTTTCTATTCACCCCTGGATGTTTCTATACACCCCTGGTTGTTTCTATACACCCCTGGTTGTTTCTATGCACCCCTGGATGTTTCTATACACCCCTGGATGTTTCTATACACCCCTGGATGTTTCTATACACCCCGTTGTTTCTATACACCCCTGGATGTTTCTATACACCCCTGGATGTTTCTATACACACACCCCTGGTTTTCTATCACCCCTGGATGTTTCTATACACCCCTGGATGTTTCTATACACCCCTGGATGTTTCTATACACCCCTGGATGCCCTGGATGTTTCTATACACCCCTGGATGTTTCTATACACCCCTGGATGTTTCTATACACCCCTGGATGTTTCTATACACCCCTGGATATTTCTATACACCCCTGGTTGTTTCTATTCACCCCTGGTTGTTTTGGTACCATTGCTTGTATTTTAATAATATATCCACGTACAATTAACCCTAAGTTCGGTGAGGTTATTTTGGCAAAACGCAACCCACTTGAGTAGCATGTGTCATTTACTATGCTCAATATAGGTCAAATTTTCATATTAATAAACGTTACCTTTGTCCTAATAAACAATGTCTTACTAATATTGAAAGGTATGAATAATGTATGCGTCTGTTAAAATATACATTGTTACTCAATACACCTAATAACGGAGGTTACATGTCTTATTCTTAAATATTCAATACTACAATTAGCTGTAAAATCTTGGTTGTCCGTCTCCCACGCGCCAAACACTGGATCGCGGCGTCAATGTAATACTGGCTGACGGTGTCGATGTAATACTGGGTGACGGTGTCGATGTAATACTGGGTGACGGTGTCGATGTAATACTGGGTGACGGTGTCGAGGTAATACTGGGTGACGGTGTCGATGTAATACTGGGTGACGGTGTCGATGTAATACTGGGTGACGGTGTCGATGTAATACTGGGTGACGGTGTCGATGTAATACTGGGTGACGGTGTCGATGTAATACTGGGTGACGGTGTCGATGTAATACTGGGTGACGGTGTCGATGTAATACTGGGTGACGGTGTCGATGTAATACTGGCTGACGGTGTCGATGTAATACTGGCTGACGGTGTCGATGTAATACTGGGTGACGGTGTCGATGTAATACTGGGTGACGGTGTCGATGTAATACTGGGTGACGGTGTCGATGTAATACTGGCTGACGGTGTCGATGTAATACTGGCTGACGGTGTCGATGTAATACTGGCTGACGGTGTCGATGTAATACTGGCGGACGGTGTCGATGTAATACTGGCGGACGGTGTCGATGTAATACTGGGTGACGGTGTCGATGTAACACTGGGTGACGGTGTCGATGTAATACTGGGTGACGGTGTCGATGTAATACTGGGTGACGGCGCCGATGTAATACTTGGTCACGGCACCGATATAATACTGGGTCACGGCGCGGATGTAATACTGGTTGACGGCGCGAATGTAATACTGGGTGACGGCGCGGTTGTAATACTGGTTGACGGCACGGATGTAATACTGGGTCACGGCGCGGATGTAATACTGGTTGACGGCGCGGATGTAGTTTTGATTGACTGCGCGGTTGTAATACTGGGTCACTGCTATATCAATAACAAATGTTATTTATGCATGTGCTGCAAGTTGCTATTTCAATAACTCTATATCTAGATGCGGTAACCTGCGAACGAATCTGATAGTGTTCGATATTAGTCGCCTGTTTGCAAACCAAGCTATTACATTGTAGATAACCATGTTGATAAAACTATCTATCAATCAATTTGTTCGCGAACATAACATTTCATGTATAGTTTTACTATTTGCTATTTTGGGATAAGCTGTGTTAGTAATAATCCTGGAGCAGTGTCTGGAGAATGTGAAACCATCCAACAAATTGAATATCACTCAAATGACAGGATTTGATGAAGAAACTTATCGCCTGGAGACCAACAAGCGAACAAAACTTAACTCGAGCAAGTAATCTTGCTTATGCAGACAACGCAAGTCACACGAAGCTGTGGGTCCTTGTGATTGATCAAGTAACTCGTTTAAATGGTAATCGTCATGCGAAACTCCACGCTCAACCATCGGTTAGGTTATGTCCAAGGAACCCCACCCCTCACTGAATGAATATAGACAACCCATATAAAATTAGACAAGATACAATTGACGCAACTCCAGTAACCAAGCAGACATTTGAACTCGACGCCATATAGTTTAAACATATTTTATTCAGTTCATTCAATATATATACAGTATACAAATACACAGGCTAGGAGACTTCTTCTACTGAGTTACTACTGATGTACTGATGATGAAAGGTAGGAACACGTCTATCAATTCACAACAGTCCAACTGCAATATCCATCCCATTTGTATCCAGACATCAACAGTCCATACATAAATTCCTGTTGCGTATTGCCATCTCCAGCCACAGCCATGTGTTTACTCAGTAATAAATAACCTTCCGCTCCTCCAAATGCGGCTATTAGTGACTCCCCGGTTAGTATTGGCGGAGGAAGACACCTCGGAACCTGGGTGCATATTGTGGCAGTTCCTCAGGCAAGGTGCCCGTCTGTATCAAATATAATACGCGACGAAGCACCCGGGGTCTTCATCCACAAACATCATATCAACCTCTCGAAGAACACATCTTATCAACCTGATGAAAGAGCCATGTGACCAATCACCATGTCACCAAGGACGACCATGTGATCAATAACCATGTGACCAAGGACGACCATATGACCAAGGACGACCATGTGACCAAGGACGACCATGTGACCAAGGACGACCATATGACCAAGGACGACCGTGTGATCAATAACCGTGTGACCAAGGACGACCATGTGACCAAGGACGACCATTTGACCAAGGACGACCATATGACCAATAACCATGTCACCAAGGACTACCATGTAACCAAGGACCATGTGATCAATAACCATGTCACCAAGGACGACCATGTGACCAAGGACCATGTGATCAATAACCATGTGACCAAGGACGACCATGTGACCAATAACCATGTCACCAAGGACGACCATGTCACCAAGGACGACCATGTGACGAAGGACCATGTGATCAATAACCATGTCACCAAGGACGACCATGTCACCAAGGACGACCATGTGACGAAGGACCATGTGATCAATAACCATGTCACCAAGGACCACCATATGACCAAGGACCACCATGTGATCAATAACCATGTCACCAAGGACGACCATGTGACGAAGGACCATGTGATCAATAACCATGTGACCAAAGACGACCATGTCACCAAGGACGACCATGTGACCAAGGACGACCATGTGACGAAGGACCATGTGACCAAAGACAACCATGTGACCAATAACCATGTGACCAAGGACCATGTGAGCAAGCATTGCGAACATCGTTGACCCCACTGAACACTGGATTTATCATTGGTCTAGTGGGTTATTGTACAGTTTCTAGACTATCTTAGACATGACAGTGTAGATCTCATTTCATTCTGGATGGCATGCATTGTCATGTGTGGCCAAGTGTTCAACATCTCCTACGCAATCAGAGAAGGCAACTGCGTTTGTCAGAATTGCATGCTATGATAACACATGTATTCACATATGATAGTCCAAACTATGCAGACATGACAAACTTGCCAACAGAGCACCCTGACATACATGATCATTTTTTTTAAGTATTTATTTTACAACGATTGCGAAGCAAATTCAAACAACTTATATTAATCACTCTCGTTGGCGCGGAAGAAAGCGTAAATGTGGTCATTCCTGTGGGAGGAAACCGGAGTACCCGGAGAAAATCCACTTGTCCTATCTGGCGACCACCGTACCATCTCACATACTTACCGGTCCGAGGATCGAACCCGGGTCGCATTGGTGAGAAGCGAGCGCGCTAACCACTGCGCTAATCGGGCAGTCAACATATGATCAATTTGAGTATGACGCCTTCTCAATGTAAGTCCGCCTCCGTGGTCGAGTGGTTAAGGTCGCTGACTTGTATACCACTGTAACCTATCATCACTGATGGTCACGGGTTCGAGCCCCGCTCAGGCCGTGTCTCATTTATATGAAAAAGTTGGCAGTTTCTTACGGAGGTTGGTGCACCCAAGTACTGGTTAACCGCTGGAGCCTGCCCAGGAAAGGTGTTGTTCGGTAAACTGCCCGCCGGCGATATAGCCCAAAATGGTGCTGATGCAGGCGTAAAACCCGAAATATAAATAAATAAATTCTCAATGTAAATTCTAGTTGACCAAACGGCTGAAGAACAATCGAGCCGATACTAGTATTAGTACTGCAGCAACGCTGAGTTAACACAGGGGTAACCGGCACCCAATTTACCACATAGGTTTGAATAGACCAAGTTGTTCGTTAAGGTCACTAGTATATGAAACTGTATGGTACAGTTGCCACATAGGTTTGAATAGACCAAGTTGTTCGTTAAGGTCACTAGTATATGGAACTGTATGGTACAGTTCCCAAAGCCGTAGTGCAACATTTTTATTGCATGTTTTCTACACCCACCTATTTCCATTTTTGGCTAAAATTGTAAACTACCCAGTAGCATGTAAAATTGCATTAATGTTAGTTTGTATTGAGTAATTAATGAAATGTTCATATTATATACTAGCACTATATATCATATAAATATAAAGAATGCAAATATTTAAGATTGTATAATTGAAAAGTCGGACAAATGTACTAAATACGAGGGTCAACGTACCCCACCCACTGAGATGTCAGCATATGTGTTGTATTTAAGCCGCTTCCATCTTTGATCTACTTTTTATTAACATAAAATACATACGCAATTCCCGCTCTTTACGGTTATGAATGGGACTACTTTGTGTATGGTAGTAAAGTGTTTTACTATTTACCACGAAGGAATGTCATTCATAACAATATGACTTTAGATCAAATGGTGTTGGAGTGATACAGTATTATGGAAACTTGATTTTATTACATATTATGATATAACTATATATATTTATCATTTTAAAAATGCCGCATGCAATATGGCAGCATTGTTGAAGTTCGACATTTCGTGACATTGTGACATACACCCACGGGCCATGTTGGTGGTTTTGTTGACAACATTCCAGATATATCCAAACGTAGGCGCATAATTATACCGATGGGATATACCTATAAATGTTCACAATATATTAACTCCGACCCACAGGCATTCGGTACGTTTGGGGGTACTAGTATATATATTTAAACCCACAGGTATTCGGCACGTTTGGGGGTACTAGTATATATATTTAAGTACTTAAATATATACTAGTACCCCCAAACGTGCCGAATCCCTGTGCATATTTAAGTACTTAAATATATACTAGTACCCCCAAACGTGCCGAATCCCTGTGCATATTTAAGTACTTAAATATATACTAGTACCCCCAAACGTGCCGAATCCCTGTGCATATTTAAGTACTTAAATATATACTAGTACCCCCAAACGTGCCGAATCCCTGTGCTCCGACCCTGTCTCTAGTGATTCTAGTAAGCCGCCACTACACAATAAACGAAATTCTTGCATCAGGCATAAACCATTTGCATCGACAGGCATCTATCTGACACGTGACATAATTTCTCGTTGAATACATTACAAAAGTTATTGAACTCCTGCTATTACTGTACTGAACAACAGCCCATATTGTCTCCTGTAGCCACACATCGATCCTACACAGTATTATAAAATCCACACGCAACCCTGACATTAATCGTGTCAAACGGATTGACTCATCTATGACAGTGTTAGTGTGTGTTTTACGTTTATTTATCGTCGCTACCGGTTGCCCATATGAGCGACGCCTCCTGAAGAGATTAGTAATTTTAGATGTTTGGAGAATAGTGCAATGATACACACAGAGACCCATTCCAGAGTCTCCTCTGGTTCTTTTACATTCACGGTGTACAACACCGACACGAGACCTCGGTTTAAAGTCCTATCTGAAAGACTGTTAATTTTATAAGGGTCAGACGGGGGGTCGAACCTGCGATCCCTGGATTACCAGTCCAACATGTTACCACTGGACTACAGACCTGTATAAATAATAGCAGGAGTTCATTAACTTATGTAATGTATTCAACGAGAGATTATGTCACGTGTCAGATAAACAGCGTTAGTCAGATAACCTCATTATATATACCCGTATTCCTATTCACTCCAGTGGTTTGGTATAAATCCCGGTATCTAGCCGTGGGCAATCCGTAGCACACAACCCCCATTCTTATTAACACGGGATGTCATTATGCCAACGGTTCCAATGCCGTTAAAATCATAAACTCTAGAGGACACATCCACAGAAAATCGCTCCCGCATTATGGTTCTCCTGATCCAGTTTAATGTTGTAATGGTCGTTCTATCATTAGCCATTTATTGGAAAACCTCTCTTTTAATAACATCACACACTGTGATACAATCTCTATACTAATATATAAAATATATAGAATCATATTAGAATGACAAGACAACAAATAGTACCCCTCCCCCAACATAATTAGATGTCAATACCCCCCCCCCCCAACAACATACACTACACTAATTATAAACAATATAACCAATTTGTTAACCGTAACCCATTTGTTAACCCATTATGTTACGAAACACTTGCTCGTGATGCTGGCTCTGGAATGTCATCGGTATCTAGAATCTCCTTTACACTATGCCAGACGTCCTCATGCAAAGCTTAAGGAATGCGTCTCGTGGATCTATAAATGGAGATTCAATATCACCATCATCTTATCCATGACAAGATCAGCTTTCTACAGATCATTGCTACCGTTTCCATTTTCCAAGAACATGATAACATCAGGAACTAGAGCTAGGGAACGAACTGTACTATTTCAACTAGAATAAGCCACTGTTATAGCACACTTTTTTCAATGGTGCATAGCAATAATGTTCTGGTAATTTTCTCCAAATTGTTTGAGTCATCCATAATTTATGGCATATATAATCCATTAGACAATATATGTTTACTTAGTTGCATTGCGTACATACATACACCATACATCCGACTTTACTTAGTTGCATTGCGTACATACATGCACCATACATCCGACTTTACTTAGTTGTATTGCGTACATACATGCACCACACATCCGATTTTACTTAGTAGTATTGCGTACATACATGCACCACACATCCGATTTTACTTAGTTGTATTGCGTACATATATGCACCACACATCCGACTTTACTTAGTTGTATTGCGTACATACATGCACCACACATCCGATTTTATTTAGTTGTATTGCGTACATACATGCACCACACATCCGATTTTACTTAGTAGTATTGCGTACATACATACACCATACATCCGACTTTACTTAGTTGTATTGCGTACATACATGCACCACACATCCGATTTTACTTAGTAGTATTGCGTACATACATGCACCACACATCCGATTTTACTTAGTAGTATTGCGTACATACATGCACCATACATCCGATTTTACTTAGTTGTATTGCGTACATACATACACCATACATCCGACTTTACTTAGTAGTATTGCGTACATACATACACCATACATCCGACTTTACTTAGTTGTATTGCGTACATACATACACCATACGTCCGATTTTACTTAGTTGTATTGCGTACATACATACACCATACATCCGACTTTACTTAGTAGTATTGCGTACATACATACACCATACATCCGACTTTACTTAGTTGTATTGCGTACATACATACACCATACATCCGACTTTACTTAGTTGTATTGCGTACATACATACACCATACATCCGACTTTACTTAGTAGTATTGCGTACATACATACACCATACATCCGATTTTACTTAGTAGTATTATGTACATAAATAGCACGCATAATACATTTGCGTAACATAGCAAACGATAGAGCCACAAGTTGTAAGAATGAAGAAGAATGCATGCAAACCAGATGGTTGTGTAGTGTATTCAACGGCAGATGGTTGTGTAGTGTGTACAACGACAGATGGATGTGTAGTGTGTACAACGTCAGCTGGTTGTGTAGTGTGTACAACAACAGATGGTTGTGTAGTGTGTAAAACGATAGATGGTTGTGTAGTGTGTACAACGACAGATGGTTGTGTAGTGTGTACAGCGACAGATGGTTGTGTAGTGTGTACAACGACATATGGTTGTGTAGTGTGTACAACGACAGCTGGTTGTGTAGTGTGTACAATGACAGATGGTTGTGTAGTGTGTACAACGACAGATGGATGTGTAGTGTGTACAACGACAGATTGATGGGTAGTGTGTACAACGACAGATTGATGTGTAGTGTGTACAGTGACAGATGGTTGTGTAGTGTGTACAACGACAGATGGATGTGTAGTGTGTACAACGACAGATGGATGTGTAGTGTGTACAACGACAGATTGATGTGTAGTGTGTACAACGACAGATTGATGTGTAGTGTGTACAACGACAGATGGTTGTGTAGTGTGTACAACGACAGATGGATGTGTAGTGTGTACAACGACAGATGGTTGGGTAGTGTGTACAGCGACATATGGTTGTGTAGTGTGTACAGCGACAGATGGTTGTGTAGTGTGTACAACGACAGATGGTTGTGTAGTGTGTACAACGACAGATGGTTGTGTAGTGTGTACAGCGACAGATGGTTGTGTAGTGTGTACAACGACAGATGGTTGTATGCATCTATATAGCAGACAGTTAACCATGTATTAAACCAATATCTAACACAAATGCAACACAGTCCACCTCGTTGACTTAAAATCACACACGGCGGTACACCTCCATGACTTAAGATCACACACGGCGGTACACCTCCATGACTTAAAATCACACACGGCGGTACACCTCCATGACTTAAGATCACACACGGCGGTACACCTCCATGACTTAAGATCACACACGGCGGTACACCTCCATGACTTAAAATCGCACACGGCGGTACACCTCCATGACTTAAGATCACACACGGCGGTACACCTCCATGACTTAAGAATCACACACGGCGGTACACCTCCGTGTACACCTCCCTGACTTAAGATCACACACGGCGGTACACCTCCGTGACTTAAGATCACACACGGCGGTACACCTCCGTGACTTAAAAATCACACACGGCGGTACACCTCCGTGACTTAAGATCACACACGGCGGTACACCTCCGTGACTTAAGATCACACACGGCGGTACACCTCCGTGACTTAAGATCACACACGGCGGTACACCTCCGTGACTTAAAATCACACACGGCGGTACACCTCCGTGACTTAAAATCACACACGGCGGTACACCTCCGTGACTTAAAATCACACACGGCGGTACACCTCCATGACTTAAAATCACACACCGTGGTACACCTGTGGTCTTCCTTTACAAATAACAGCTAGGAAATATCATGGTGACCTAAGCATTTGGTGCGAATTTAAACCCCCAAAGCATCCTATTCAATTCTGATAGCAACATATAGAATGCTCGTATTAATTTCGCTTTGTTTAGTATCAATCATGCTTTGTTAATGGCGTTGTCCGCTGTCTGACAATGTCACTCACTGTATGGAAATGCTATTACGTATTTGCATACTGAGCAGAATCATGTGGGAAACCTATACTTACTGATGAACACTGCACTTATAATGCTGTTATTTTGTTATTTAATATTGCACTAGTTTGATGTAGTTCCGTGCCTACAATTATTAGTGTTTGCTAGATGGAGAACGTATGGAATTAACCAGTCGCGAAATTCCCTATCGCTCCGCCCTAAGATCACGTGACCCAGTAGCGCGAAACCTCCGACAAACAAATACAATAATTATGGCGGCTATGCGATATTGGTTGTACATACGTAAATAGGCAGAACTGAACCGTCGAATGTATTCCCAATAACTAATATAGTTCATTTTTCTTTTGGGTAAAAATGCATTTTCATGACAGGCAGTGAATAGTTTTTGTGGGGTGTTTTTGAAGAAATGATGTGACTTGAGAAGACTTCAGACTAGTTGATATGTGTAGAAAAGATGTGGTATAAGAGTTCAGGCCATTGCAAACTGAAGGTTGGTATACTGTATTATTTGGCGGAAGAATACAGTGTGTAAACGCAGTGACGTTATTCACAGGTGAACACTGGCTATTTCAAACATTAAATTTGAAATATTCTTGGTGTGTTTCAGGCTGATGATTTGAATACCTCTTCACAGTGGATGTGGTATCAGAAGAAATGAAAGATTGGAAATATAAATGAACAGACTGTATGTTTTTACTTTTTACTATGTATTTAATAGGCAATTTATTTGTTGTTTTACAACTTATATAGAACTATATGGATTGAACCAAGACTATAACTAGATAAAACAGGCACTGATAATAATGTTCTAGTGGTTGCATGATGCATCACTGATTGTCATGAGTTCGAGCCCCGCTCAGGCCGTGTCTCATTTATATGAAGAAGTTGGCAGTTTCTGACGGAGGTTGGTGTACCCAATTACTGGTTAACCGCTGGAGCCTGCCCAGGAAAGGTGTTGTTAAGTAAACTGCCCGCCGGCGATATAGCCCGAAATGGTGCTGATGCAGGCGTAAAACCCGAAATATAACATAACAACCTATATTGAACTATATGGATTGAACCAGGACTATAGATAGATAAAACAGGCACTGATAATAATGTTCTAGTGGTGCCAGTGGTCTAGTAATGTAGATATGTTCTAATGTAATGTCTCATACCAGTCACAGCGAATATATAAGCTTAATTTGAATGCACTGCGGTTAATGATGGTAGGTAACACAGTATGTATGATTTCTTCGATGACACACATACGGATGAGGGACGATGAAAATTCCAGTAGTTATCAATCTATCGGCGAACTCAATGCTGGATCGCTTGTCCAAGCACCGCTACCCGCTGACACGTTCAGTCTATGGCGAACACACAAGCTCATGCCAACAGGATCACCCAGTAGGCCTGTTGCCACAAACTGTTCCTCCCGAGTTTTCTTACAAGGGGCAAGTTCACTGAGCCATCTTTCTGACGGCACCTGGTTCGTGTATACCCTCTGGCTACTCCGATCTAAGTAGGACTGTTTCTGCTCTATGCAATGTATCATACCCTTGCCATACCATTGTCCCAGACCGATTGTTATTTTATGAGATTATTTAATAATTATTATTAGTTACTTTATATGGTTGCTGGTTTAAAATTTAAGAGAGTGCTTGTGTGTGTATAATAAATGGTGCAAATGGAGCATGGTATTGCAAATGGCGTACTATATTAAATCTTGTTTGTGATTCTTTTCTTCTAGGATTACTTTGATTATTAGATAAATGGTTTATTTTATAATAAATGGAGCATGGTATTGCAAATGGCGTACTATATTCAATATTGTTTGTGATTCTTTTCTTCTAGGATTACTTTGATTATTAGATAAATGGTTTATTTTATAATAAATGGAGCATGGTATTGCAAATGGCGTACTATATTCAATATTGTTTGTGATTCTTTTCTTCTGGGATTACTTTGATTATTAGATAAATGGTTTATTTACATTTGAGTATGGCGAATTAGGAAATAATCTAATTTTGTATTAACATGTTCGCAATCTAAATAAGAATGCTGTCTATTTGTTAAACAGCTATTTAATTATTTCTGTTGTCAAACAATGACCACGGTTATCTAAAATGACAAGAACACAATTATGATGTGATGTGTCTCAATCCTCTACAATCGAGCTAAAAATACATTTGTATAAACTACGGAAGCGTAAAATACCACCATTAGCACCAATACACATTAGTTCCGTATTATATGTCATCGATAATATTACCCAACTGTAGATTTTCATATATTTTATTTATTATGTATTAATTACTTGTTTCCAACTATGTACACCATTCACACTAGTTCCATCGATATTACATGACGTTTATTCAATATTCTAACACGACCCAGCTAATAACATACATACTTATAGAGTAAAATCTACCTCGGGTTATTCTGCGATATACCTACCTTGAACTATGCTGCGCGCGTACCGTGTTTTGGCTATTCCATTTATACAATGCGTGTAAAGTTTTATGAATAAAAGTCACGTAATGTTTGTAAAATACTACCTTGGGAATTCGCGGAAGTGAGCTATTTTTAGAATCAGATAATCTCTTGTCCGTCTTGTTTTTCTGTTAAATAACGTTTCAGTTACTATTCTGTACAGTTTTATTTGACAAAATAAATAAAATTATTGATCAATTACAACTTTTGTTCATATATGCACTAGATTGATATTTTCCATAAAAAATAACGTTATCACCCCTTACGCGGGAGGAAATTTCGAAAGCCAAATGCTCGGCGTTTGAAGAAAATACTCCTTTGATTCTAGTCTAAAATTATTAGAAATAAGTCGTGTTAGAATCGAAATAATAAGTATCAACCGTGTATATCGCTGAATAACCAGAGTTTGAAGTTCCAATGGGTAGAAATATATCACGAAAGGCCGAAGGTTGATCAATACATATTATTTCTTAAATAAGGTGGTACAAGTATATTATTGTGGAATTTCTGTCTGAAATTCAATAACGATTTGTCAATAAAATCACATCACCATAGCTGACCAAAGAAAATATACAACTTCGATATGTTTATCTCTATAACATGTCGAAATGATTCCATATGATACTATATTCAGCTTGAATATGTATCTGGTGCCATCGTCATATACCAATGAGGGACTTCGCTGTCTTTTTTTCTATTACCTCCCTTGGTAGATAAAGTCCGATTTATCTTTAAATGTATAGCGGTCCTTTCAGTTGGAATCCTTTGTTTTTACAGATTTTCCATAACAAGATGTTGCAGTAGTATAATGTTATCCAAATCGTGTTAGTTAATTGATGTTTTACCCATTGGCTATACTGTAGGGTATCTATTGAGATATAGTAACATAATAATTATAATATGAGAACAAAAAGTGGGAGAAAATTGATAGCATATTGTGCAAAGAAAACAACGATAAAAACAGAGGAAACAACTTATGAGGACCTACATACTGTTATGGAGTATTCAGGGGCAGTAACTTACCGATGTCTATCATTCAGCTGGTATATTATACGCAAGCAGCGTTATCGTCTTCATAAATGGCGAAACATTCATTACAAGTAGCGCCGTGTCATAAAGAGAGTGGCGTCTTTACTACGAAACATTTCCAGGAAATAGAGAAGCTAATCTGTAATAATTTAGATATCCAAACATACTGTATATTTGTAAATATCTTCTTGGAATAAAACCGAGCTGTTATTGTACATTTCATCATAAACAGGTTTAATCCCAAATCAAATATTTGCCGCAAGTTTTCAAAGCAGTCATTTGGCATGTTGCATACTATCCTCAGTAGATAGTGTATGTCTATAAACTTTGGCCTCAAAGGAACACCGGCCAAAAAGAGAAAAGGTCATACCCTTTGGATTATCTCGGGTAATACCAGAGTATGTTTTGCAGCTATTCTTGAGTAACATTCTCGCAATAACAAATCGCATTTTGTAATAGAATGCCATAACTCACATCCATATAAGGACACTGTGATAGTCACCATTTCTAATACTTGCGAGAAGAATTGTATATACATCAGCTGGCACAGGTTATATTACTATAGCAGAGAACACGGACGACTTATCTTGCCCATATTGTATTTACGTCAGCTGGCACAGGTTATATTACTATAGCAGAGAACGCGGACGACTTATCTTGCCCATACTGTATTTACATCAGCTGGCACAGGTTATATTACTATAGCAGAGAACACGGACGACTTATCTTGCCCATATTGTATTTACGTCAGCTGGCACAGGTTATATTACTATAGCAGAGAACACGGACGACTTATCTTGCCCATATTGTATTTACATCAGCTGGCACAGGTTATATTACTATAGCAGAGAACACGGACGACTTATCTTGCCCATACTGCGCTGCTATTGTAGTAGTGAGTTGTGCCGTTATATGACAACATGTTTCGTTCCAGGCAAAACATATATACGTATATTGCGAAATCTTATCGAATGTATCACTGAATACTAACAGTTGACATTGTGTAGCATTAAAATGGTATCTGTATAACGATGTATAGTCTATGACTATTGCACTGGACATATACAGTACTATCTTAGTATGGCATACAAGGGCAATGTCGTCAGCAAGTTTATGTTTACCACAAGACAAATGACAACCAAGTGTGCAACCTGTGTTTCTTAACTGTAGTTTATTGAAAAGCTCGTCTATGTACAGAATGTAAAGGCAGGTTGATAATACTCCCCCTTGCCTTACTCCTTGAAGAACATGAAAACTTTCCGAATTACACTTGCCTCGACAAATTGCTTATTTAGTTAGAGAATACCTTACGATTATTTTCGACGTCCTACAAGTTGAAAGAGATGGTAATAGTTCTTATGTGTTCCTTGTATGCATTATATTGTGCATTTGGAAAGTGTATAACATTCTGTTTTACCCAGGCTTTCAGCGAGCATGTGCAACTCGGTGAAACAATGTGCTAGTTCCATAATATCTGAATTGCTGGTTGTCTAGAGTTCTCTAACTTTACATCACTTGCCCAGGCTGTCCGATTAGCGCAGTGGTTAGTGCGCTCGCTTCTCACCAATGCAACCCGGATTCGATCCTCGGACCGGGAAGTATGTGAGATGGTATGGTGGTCGCCAAATCGGACATATGGGTTTTCTCCGAGTACTCCGGTATCCTCCCACACGAATGACCACATATACGCTTTCATCCGCGCCAACGAGAGTGATTAACATACGTTGTTAAAACTTGCTTCGCAATCGTTGTAAAATAAATAGTTTAAACTTAAAAAATCACTTGTCCAGTAAGGTTTAGAGTGCTAATTGAACTGAGATATAGGCAATGTTTCTAATGGGGAACATTTAAATGAGTTAGCAAAGTAATCCTATAGACAGTCAATTGTTTCTGGTGTGAAGGTTGGTAATACTATGTGTTCATTGTGTGTGTGTTTTACGTTTATTTATCGTCGCTACTGGTTACCCATATGAGCGACGCCTCCTGAAGAGATTAGTCATTTATTTTTGATTTTGGAGGATAGTGCATGATACAGATAGATATCCATTTCAGAGTCTCCTCTGGTTCTTTTACGTGCACGATGTAAAGCACCGACACGAGACCTCGGTTTAACGTCCCATCTGAAAGACTGTTATTTGTATTAGGGTCAGACGGGGGATCGAACCTGTGATCCCTGGATTACCAGTCCAAAGTGTTACCACTGAACTACATATCCGTCAGTAATATGTTCATTTATCAGGGTTTGATGCTATAAACAATGAAATCATCGATATTATAAAAACTACCATGAAACAGTTGGGGCGTTACGAACAGTATATTTATAAATTGGCACAGGAATGGCTGTCAAAATTGGGATATGATATGGCTGTCAATATTGGGATATGATCTGGCTGTCAATATTGGGAGGTGTTCTGGCTGGCAATATTGGGAGATGATATGGCTGTCAATATTGGGATATGACCTGGCTGTCAATATTGGGATATGATCTAGCTGTCGATATTGGGATATGATCTGGCTGTCGATATTGGGAGGTGTTCTGGCTGTCAATATTGGGAGGTGTTCTGGCTGTCAATATTGGGATATGGTCTGGCTGTCAATATTGTGATATGATCTGGCTGTCAATATTGGGATATGATCTGGCTGTCAATATTGGGAGGTGTTCTGGCTGTCAATATTGGGAGGTGATCTGGCTGTCAATATTGGGAGGTGTTCTGGCTGTCAATATTGGGAGGTGATCTGGCTGTCAATATTGGGATATGGTCTGGCTGTCAATATTGGGGAGGTGCACCAGGGGTCTTCCTCCCCAATAACATCTAGATATTCGCCACGTATACTAAACTGAACACCACAAACAAAGCAAAACAAAATTAAACAGAACAAAACAATATAAAAAGATCATATGCAAATCAACTTAGGGCTATCCTTAGATTTACAGGTTTCGTGATTTTATTAATTCTTAGTTCAATGAATAGCATTTGTCAATTTGTTTCTCGTACGTGGTGACATTCTGGCATTACTTAGCTACATGTTTCCAGGCTTCTCTCGCGTGCATGCAAATGGATGTGTCAATCAGCAACCTTAAGTACCAGACAAAGGGAATTGCAAATTTACATACGAAAATAAACTGCAGTTGTTAATGTATTTATGAATGGAATCAACTTCACTTACGGAGTAGTAATTTTCTCAACGTTCTAATTATATACTGAATCTACTAAACATGCGTATTTGCACATTCAGTTTGACAATTAAGTACGGGCATCTACGATATTCTAGCAACCTGTTCGCATAACTGCCAAACAGTTATTACTTGGGGCATTTTAAATTGACATATTCTGGTAATAGAAAATTGCTCTGTACGGAAATTCCAAGAAATCACGGTGTACCAAATAAGAATTATTATAGCAAGCAGACATTTGTGGTGTGCTGCCTCAATATAGAAATAACAATATATTTGCCATGAAAGAAATAACAATATATTTGCCATGAAAGTTTGAAAACAAAAAATAGTTTGTCGTATTACGTGTTTTATTTCTCAAAGCCCCCGAATTTATTCGCGGCGAATCCTGCAGAAATATGTTAATCATTCAAGTTTTGAAAGAGAGTAAAAATTAGGCTCTAGTTGTAAATCTGGACTAAAAACATTTTAAATGTTTAAGTGTGCTATATTTTCTTTGTGTCATTGAAAAGAATAATGAATGTAAATATAAATATATAAGTAATGAATCACGTGTTAGTAGTTTCCATCGGGGTATGTGGGCGTGTTTAAAGTTAGCGTTGATGCCGAAATCTGGGCGACTGAATGTGTCTTAGCAGTTAGTTCTTCTACGATGATTCCTGATCTAGTAGATATCCCGAGGCGACCTCTTCTATCCATCCAATGGAGACAAGTCCTGTGAAGTGTTGTTACTTTCTTTAAAACGATCCCTTTTAGGGCCACATACTCCAACATGTGTCAGCTCAAAGAAGAAAGAATGGTTTCGGTTTCTTCGCTGGTGTCTTCGTCGCTACCGGATCAGAGTAGAAACCGCATCCATTCGTCTCCATAGAGGATCAGGCTACGATCAATCGTCTGCTTAGCAACTGAGCATTGCTTTCGCGACATAGGCAAGTTATTTTGAAGTGTCATACTCATACTTAGTCACACGGCTTCTTCTGTTCCGATAGCGAGGCTGACATCAGCCAAGTCCTTGGCCCACTTTCCGGCTGTGGGCTGTACCTAGGTCCCGACGTACACGGTGTGGAGGTGACACGCCCTAGACTGCTGCTCATTGCACGTGTTCTGATTTATATGTGAGAGACGTGTGCCAATGGTTCCTAATTGATTAGATTAGCAATACTCGAATTGAAAACGGGCATTCCTTTTCACTGGTCTTCGCGTTCTTTTTAATGAATCTGGTTAGTAGCTTTTGACATTTAGGCGGCAGTAAGGTTGTAAGCTGGTAGACATTTAGGCGGCAATAAGGTTGTAAGCTGGTAGACATTTAGGCGGCAACCTTTCATGGGCAGGCTACAGCGGTTAACCAGTACTTGGTACACTAACCTCCATAATGAACTGCCAACTTTATTTTCACATAAAGAGACACGGCGGTCTGAGCGGGGCTCGAAACCGTGACCATAAGTGATGATAGGTTATAGTAGTATACAAGTCAGCAACTCGACCACGGAGGCGGACTAGCTCGATTGCGATACATATTCTTACAACTTATATTATCACTGTCGAGACCTCATTCCTGACTGGACATTTTTAACCGCGCTATACATATGTAGTTATACACTTTTAAACCACATGTAAATAGACTTTATTACACCGCGGGCTGATGTCTATTTATCTATCTATCTTTCGCTAATGTCGAACCCCTCGCGGGGACGTAGACATGTTGCGCGTCAAAAACCGCAAAGAAGTTAAAAGTATGAGTAGTTAAAAGTATAATTTAAGAAGGTAATGAAAATAAGTTGTGGTAAAAGTTTAAAAGCAGCTGCGCAGAACAACTAGGGACTGGCATGTTCAATATGGCAAACTGCCGTATTGAATTGCTCTATGGTAGGGAGATGGACAATGTCAGGAGGGAGGTGGTTCCAATGGTAGATTGTTCTTGGAAAAAAGGAAAACTTGTAGTAGTCTGTAATTAACCTATAGCTTAAGGAATGGCAATGGCGAGCAGGACGGGAGAGAGGAACTAGGTAATTTTCAATGGGAATAGCAACAAGATCATTATGAATTGTATACATAGGGGATAACCTATTGTCAATACGCCGTTGATCTAATCTGCGTAGATTTAGGGAATGTAGCATGTCTGTAACACTAGAGGTACGATAGAAGTCAGCTTTTATCCAACGGGCTGCTCAGCCTGCTCTCCGCTGGACACCTTCAATTTGGTCTATCAATGTGTGGGTATGGGGCGACCAGATCTCGGAGCCATATTCAAGCTGGGGTCTCACTAGTGTCGGGTAAGCCATGGACTTAAGGGGTTCAGATTTGACCTGGAGGTTTCTACGTAGAAATCCTAATGTTTGGTTTGCTTTCTTTGTTGACCTTTTTACGAGAGGTTATTTGAGATATCCACGCCAAGGTATTTGGCTGAGGTGATCGACTCAAGTAGGACACCATGGAGTTTATATTTGCTGGGATAGGATGTTTCCTTCTGATGACGTGGATAACTTGACATTTGGAGGGGTTAAATTCCATGTCCCACTCCAACTCCCACTCTTCTAATCTCTTAAGATCGTTTTGGAGTGTGACCGATTCATTTGCAGATGTCAGTGATAGGTAGACTGCAGTATCATCTGCAAAGATACGGACTTTGGAACTGATGTTTTGTGGGAGGTCGTTTATGTAGGCTAGGAAAAGCAGGGGTCCACGTACGGATCCCTGTGGGACTCCAGAGGACACCGGAATGGCCTCTGAACTAATACCATTAAGGACAACTGACTGGAGTATATTATCTAGAAAACTCTTAATCCACCTTAATGTTTGACCTCTGACTCCATATTCATGCATTTTTAGTAGTACTTTCTCGTGATTGACCTTATCGAAAGCCTTACTGAAGTCTAATAGGATGAGATCTACCTGATGCTTATTGTAGACAGAGGTAACCAAGTCATTGACTAGCATTACTAGTTGGGTCACGCATGACCGTTTTTCTCTAAAACCATGCTGCAAATGGTACAGAATACTGTTGTTAGTGAAGTGTTTTACTATCAAGGAGGAAACTATATGTTCTAGTACCTTGCCTAGAACACATGTCAGTGAGATAGGCCTATAGTTGGCGAGGTTTGCCTTGTCCCCTTTTTTGTAAATGGGAGTAACATTTGCTGACTTCCACTGGGCAGGCAGTGATCCTTCGTTGAGGGATTTTTGGAATAAGACTTCAAGGATAGGTGAGAGTTCTTTAGACAGGGTTTTAAGTATGATTGGCTTAATTTGGTCAGGACCACTAGCCTTGTGGGGGTTCAGGTTATTGAGAAGTGTATCTATGCCATTTGAGCTTACTGTGATCTCATTCATGTTTGGCGTGGATTGACCATTCAGGTTTCCATTTGTGTTCTGAATTTTCATTTTACAAATGGAGGTAAGTCTTAGTGGGGATTTGGAGCTGAAGACAGACTGAAACTGTGTGTTCAGTGCTGTGGCTTTAGCAGCTCCTTCATGATGAAATTTGTGTTCATGCTTTAGGGGTGGTATTGATTTGGAATCTTGCTTGGAATGCTTAAGGATGGAATAAAGTTGATTGGTGTTTGGTCTGTAAGGATGGGAGGCATCAGCACTGTTTAGATTTAGGATGTTTTCCAGGTATTGATGATAAGCCTCTTTGACCTTTTTCCGCACTAAATGTTTTAGATCCAGAAATTTCTTGCGGTTTGAAGGCGTACTTGACTTCCTAGTATTTTTAAAGGCCCTACTTCGCCTTCTCTGATTGACCCAGGGTAGGTGATCTCTTAACGATGACTGTTTGGATGGAATCCATTTATCTGTAAGGGTGTTTAGAGCATGAGAGAAATGTTCCCATAGTTCTTCAATGTTTAGTGCGGTATATTTACATTCGTTGGTCATAACCTGGTGATAGTCACATAATGACTGTGTAATGGCCTGCCAGTTTGCTTTCTTATAGAGTGGAATCCTGCGAGGCTTTTGATAACATATCCTTGCGGATGTATTGACTTTTATTTCAACTACATTATGATCACATATGCCAGAATGTCTAATGTTGCTAAAACGTGTTGCCCAAACCATTTGTATTTTCATGCTGTGTATTGTATCTTTATATGTATGACGTATTTACTATTGATTTGCAATAAACATATGATTACACTATTGTACCGCGCCAGTGTGAGTTTACTCCAGATTGGTATCAGTACTATATAGACCATAAGAAGAAACTATGCACGACTAAATCACAGGCACAAGACACATTTGTGCTTGCCCTGTGGTCCTATAGTGTTTAATGTTTACCGGACATGTATTCATGTATGATCATAGGGCAAACTAAAATATGTGCCTGTGGACTAAATGTATTATAATAAATTCCGTACATTTGTTTTGTGTATCACGTTATTGACGGGACGATACGGTATGAAGAATGTACTGAGAATAAAAATTATCTCACAAAGTGCTATTCTTATGTTTCACTGTCAAGAACGATAACTCACATTTATTACGGAGGAACATCTGTTGAATGTTATCTGGATGTGTACAAGGTATGAAATAGAACAGTTACATATAGAGTTATAGACACAATGTGATACACGTCTATATTTTCCAGGAAATAGAACAGTTACTGGTACATATAGAGTTATAGACACAATGTGATACACGTCTATATTTTCCAGGAAGTAGAACAGTTACTGGTACATATAGAGTTATAGACACAGTGTGATACATGTCTATATTTTCCAGGAAGTAGAACAGTTACTGGTACATATAGAGTTATAGACACAGTGCGATACATGTCTATATTTTCCAGGAAGTAGAACAGTTACTGGTACATATAGAGGTATGGACACAGTGTGATACACGTCTATATTTTCCAGGAAATAGAACAGTTACTGGTACATATAGAGTTATAGACACAGTGTGATACACGTCTATATTTTCCAGGAAGTAGAACAGTTACTGGTACATATAGAGTTATAGACACAGTGTGATACATGTCTATATTTTCCAGGAAGTAGAACAGTTACTGGTACATATAGAGTTATAGACACAGTGCGATACATGTCTATATTTTCCAGGAAGTAGAACAGTTACTGGTACATATAGAGGTATGGACACAGTGTGATACATGTCTATATTTTCCAGGAAGTAGAACAGTTACTGGTACATATAGAGTTATAGACACAGTGCTATGGGGGAAGTTCTGGAATCACATCCAATAGATGACCTGTCCAATAACCATGGTAACCAACTACAAGACTCGAGTGATGGAGAACAGAGTGATAACAAGGGCCATATCGACACGAAGGCATCAACTTACTTCGATCAGAAAATTGTAATTCCTAAAACTGAAAATGTATGTTAATAATTTATTCAGCATCTATTTTATGCATTGTCTATATTCAAAATAACAATAATTATTTAAAGCGACATTGCATCGCAAAAAGCAAATAAAATGCATTTGTTCACGTATAAATGCATTGCTACTACAAATTCTTCCGAATACATTCGAACTGTAACATTGAATCAATAAACAGTGTTTTTGTTGATTGAAAGTATGATTTCATATAACAGTCATCCATGCTTCTGAATTGACGTTTTTTTGTCATCGGAGTCAATACAAAACGCGAGATAATGTCGTTTAGAGATAATTTAACTAAGAATAGTCTACAAATAAATAGGCACAAATGTGACAAATATAATGGTAAATATCTACCATATATCATGTTATTCAAGATACACTAGTTGTATTACGCATGTATGTTTACACTGTTTTGTTATGTCAACAAACCACGTATACGACGTTTGTTTATTAGTTGAAATACTCCGTAATTGAGTGCTCACAGAAAATATTTTTAACAGACAGGCCCAGGGCTTGTTTCCTCTGAAAATGGACATGCCCCCAATGTAAAATGGACAAGCCCTGATTTAAAGTGGACAGGACCATTGCATGTTATATCAATATGGGTGACTTTCTAGTACACAGTCCTGGTCTGTGAACTTATATCATCTTCCTGATGAAATTACTGAGTGGCACAAGCTTTGTGTGAGCTGCTTGTCTGGTGTGCCCTTATTGGATCTAACCGGAACTGATCCATACCTGTAGTAAACACATTCTTGTCTGCCAGAATAGGAAATCGCTCACAGTACATGTAGGTGCAACATACCGTTAATGATAGAGGCAGTAACGAAATATACAGAAGTATAATTGATTGATTTAGTCACCAGGCCCGAGAATGTTTACGATTGTTGTCTCCGAGACCGGAAATCTCGCGACATTAAATTTTGTACAGGCCCGAGATTTTTTTAGACACAGGCCTGCGGACATGTCAGATTTAAAGAGAGACATGCCCGACTTGGACTTTGAGGAGCCCCAGGCATCGGGCTGTCCTATTTTGCGAGCACTGACCATATAATAGGAAAATACATTCTGTAGAAATTTATGATTTCACTGATGTAGTGTCGCTTTAATGTAGCGGTATTTACAAGTAAATAATATTTATAAAGAGAGGTTATTTACAAATAGTAATGTCATTGTATCTGTTTGACATATACCGCCTCCGTGGTCGAGTGGTTAAGGTCGCTGACTTGTATACCACTGTAACCTATCATCACTGATGGTCACGGGTTCGAGCCCCGCTCAGACCGTGTCTCATTTATATGAAAAAGTTGGCAGTTTCTTACGGAGGTTGGTGCACCCAAGTACTGGTTAACCGCTGGAGCCTGCCCAGGAAAGGTGTTGTTAAGTAAACTGCCCGCCGGCGATATAGCCCAAAATGGTGCTGATGCAGGCGTAAAACCCGAAATATAACATAACATAACTGTTTGACATATGACACTTTGTGGTATTCTAAATGACAACATTCTTGCAATCCCGGTCCACAAGTTATTCGATTTCATGTCCATTGCTGTTTTGTTTTCACTACAACACTACTTGGAATAGTGGAGCCTTGGTGTAATGGATAAAGTGGCTGACTTGTAACCGTGAGGTTGTGAGTTTGAGCCCTGTCTGGTGTCTGGCTGGTATCCGAGAGGTTGTGAGTTTGAGCCCTGTCTGGCTGGTATCCAAGAGGTTGCGAGTTTGAGCCCTGTCTGGTGTCTGGCTGGTATCCGAGAGGTTGCGAGTTTGAGCCCTGTCTGGTGTCTGGCTGGTATCCAAGAAGTTGCGAGTTTGAGCCCTGTCTGGTGTCTGGCTGGTAACCAAGAGGTTGCGAGTTTGAGCCCTGTCTGGCTGGTATCCAAGAGGTTGCGAGTTTGAGCCCTGTCTGGTGTCTGGCTGGTATCCAAGAGGTTGCGAGTTTGAGCCCTGTCTGGTGTCTGGCTGGTATCCGAGAGGTTGCGAGTTTGAGCCCTGTCTGGTGTCTGGCTGGTATCCAAGAGGTTGCGAGTTTGAGTCCTGTCTGGTGTCTGGCTGGTATCCGAGAGGTTGCGAGTTTGAGCCCTGTCTGGTGTCTGGCTGGTATCCAAGAGGTTGCGAGTTTGAGCCCTGGCTGGTATCCGAGAGGTTGCGAGTTTGAGCCCTGGCTGGTATCCGAGAGGTGGTGAGTTTGAGCCCTGTCTGGTGTCTGGCTGGTAGCCGAGAGGTTGCGAGTTTGAGCCCTGTCTGGTGTCTGGCTGGTATCCGAGAGGTAGCGAGTTTGAGCCCTGTCTGGTGTCTGGCTGGTATCCGAGAGGTTGCGAGTTTGAGCCCTGTCTGGTGTCTGGCTGGTATCCGAGAGGTTGCGAGTTTGAGCCCTGTCTGGTGTCTGGCTGGTATCCGAGAGGTGGCGAGTTTGAGCCCTGTCTGGTGTCTGGCTGGTATCCGAGAGGTTGCGAGTTTGAGCCCTGTCTGGTGTCTGGCTGGTATCCAAGAGGTTGCGAGTTTGAGCCCTGTCTGGTGTCTGGCTGGTAACCGAGAGGATGTAAGTTTGAGCCCTGTCTGAACCACGGTGGTCGTGTCCATAGGCTTAAATCCACATTGCTTCCTTTCTCTCCCATGTGGAACGAGGTCTCGAGAGCGATTAAACTAATGGTGTAATCATTTATTTTACAATTGAGCTAAAAGAAGTTGCTATTAACTAAAATGTGAACAAATTCTTATTCAGGTGTGACACATTTAGGGGCGTGGCCATACACATGAAGATACACACACATACATTACGTAGTAATATATATAACATAGGAGCCGTTACGATTGTGCCCTTAGGCAAGGTATTTAAATTTCACGTTGCCTCTTCTCTCTCCCTCGTGGTCTAGAGAGTGATTAATATAAGTTGTAAGAACTTGTTTCGCAATCGAGCTAAAATAAATTTGTATAAACACACATGCATGTTTGTTTGCTTTTGTGTTTTAGCATACAGCTTCTATATATACTAATGAGTGTAACCTCCAACACAATTCTGTCCCATTAGCATACAGCTCCTATATATACTAATGAGGGTAACCTCCAACACAATTCTGTCCCATTAGCATACAGCTCCTATATATACTAATGAGGGTAACCTCCAACACAATTCTGTCCCATTAGCATACAGCTCCTATATATACTAATGAGGGTAACCTCCAACACAATTCTGTCCCATTAGCATACAGCTCCTATATATACTAATGAGGGTAACCTCCAACACAATTCTGTCCCATTAGCATACAGCTCCTATATATACTAATGAGGGTAACCTCCAACACAATTCTGTCCCATTAGCATACAGCTCCTATATATACTAATGAGGGTAACCTCCAACACAATTCTGTCCCATTATAAACACTATGCTTACAATTTCAGGCAGGATTCAGCTTTAGAAAATTATGGGCATTCACGGGTCCCGGGTTCCTGATGAGCATAGCGTACTTGGATCCTGGGAACATAGAATCTGATCTACAATCCGGATCTGTGGCACAGTTCAAGGTATTGTATACGTGTTTATTGAAACTCCATGGCAGCGTGTGACTCAATCACAGCTCATGGTGACACATGACTCCCTCACAATGCATGACTCCATGGTGACACATGACTCCCTCACGATGCGTGACTCCATGGTGATGCATGACTCCCTCACAATGCATGACTCCATGGTGATGCATGACTCCCTCATGATGCGTGACTCCATGGTGATGCATGACTCCCTCATGATGTGTGACTCTATGGTGACACATGACTCCCTCACTATGCGTGACTCCCTCACTATGCGTGACTCCATGGTGACACATGACTCCCTCATGATGCGTGACTCCATGGTGATGCATGACTCCCTCATGATGTGTGACTCTATGGTGACACATGACTCCCTCACTATGCGTGACTCCATGGTGACACATGACTCTCTCACAATGCATGACTCCATGGTGACATGACTCCCTCACGATGCATGAATACATGGCTACACATGACTCCCTCACAATGCGTGACTCCATGGTGACACATGACTCCATGTTGATGCATGACTCCATGGTGACATATGACTTCATGGTGATGCATGACTCCCTCACGATGCGTCACTCCATCGTGACACACAACTCCCTCACGATGCGTGACTCCATGGTGACGCATGACTCCCTCACAATGCGTGACTCCATGGTGACGCATGACTCCATGTTGATGCATGACTCCATGGTGACATATGACTTCATGGTGATGCATGACTCCCTCACGATGCGTCACTCCATCGTGACACACAACTCCCTCACGATGCGTGACTCCATGGTGACGCATGACTCCCTCACAATGCGTGACTCCATGGTGACGCAAGACTCCATGGTGATGCATGACTCCCTCACAATGCATGACTCCGTGGTGACACATGACTCCCTCACGATGCGTGACTCCATGGTGACACATGACTCCCTCACGATGCGTGACTCCATGGTGACACATGACTCCCTCATGATGCATGAGTCCATTGTGACACATGACTCCATGGTGACACATGACTCCATGATGATGCATGACTCCCTCGCAATGCATGACTCCATGGTGACACATGAATAGGGTGCATGACTCCATGGTGACACATAAATAGGGTGCATGACTCCATGGTGACACATGACTCCCTCACAATGCATGACTCCATGGTGACACATGAATAAACAACCCTGGATGGAAGCTAAATGGGAAGGAATGATGGTTGAGTTGTTAACTATCTCTATTGCTGATCCCCTGTTTGAAGGATATCAATATTTGTCCTACCGGGGCTTCCAGGGCCGTGCTGGCTTGTGGGAGGTGAGTGGTTCTACCTGGTCTTCGGACCGTCTTCCTCCACCAATACTAGCTGGAGAGTGGCTGTATTACCGGGGCTGTTGGTGCGTCTACGACTAAGCCCCAGTAACAAACTAAGAGTAAGATATTCTTCCAACCAAGTGTTTCAGACCAGCTTGTAAACCAGAGGCTATAATGTACGGGTAATGCACTCTCTGTATCTGTCTCCCTCTTGCTCAAGGTAATCTCTTGTGCCATTCCATGAATAAACCAAGAAAGTGCCAGGTCAGAAATCAAAAAACAGCTATTAAAAGGGCAGCCATCTCGAAATTCCAATTTTGAGTTCTCCGCGGACCCATTGAATGATGGCTGTTAGATGGACAATAGGTAATACATGTATGCTGTTAGATGAACAATAGGTAATACATGTATGTTGTTAGATGAACAATAGGTAATACATGTATGCTGTTATATGAACAATAGGTAATACATGTATGTTGTTAGATGAACAATAGGTAATACATGTAGGTTGTTATATGAACAATAGGTAATACATGTATGTTGTTAGATGAACAATAGGTAATACATGTATGTTGTTAGATGGACAATAGGTAATACATGTATGTTGTTAGATGAACAATAGGTAATACATGTATGTTGTTAGATGAACAATAGGTAATACATGTATGTTGTTAGATGGACAATAGGTAATACATCTATGCTGTTAGATGAACAATAGGTAATACATGTATGTTGTTAGATGAACAATAGGTAATACATGTATGTTGTTAGATGAACAATAGGTAATACATGTATGCTGTTATATGAACAATAGGTAATACATGTATGTTGTTAGATGAACAATAGGTAATACATGTATGTTGTTAGATGAACAATAGGTAATACATGTATGCTGTTATATGAACAATAGGTAATACATGTATGTTGTTAGATGAACAATAGGTAATACATGTATGTTGTTAGATGAACAATAGGTAATACATGTATGCTGTTATATGAACAATAGGTAATACATGTATGTTGTTAGATGAACAATAGGTAATACATGTATGTTGTTAGATGAACAATAGGTAATACATGTATGCTGTTATATGAACAATAGGTAATACATGTATGTTGTTATATGAACAATAGGTAATACATGTATGCTGTTATATGAACAATAGGTAATACATGTATGTTGTTAGATGAACAATAGGTAATACATGTATGCTGTTATATGAACAATAGGTAATACATGTATGTTGTTATATGAACAATAGGTAATACATGTATGCTGTTAGATGAACAATAGGTAATACATGTATGCTGTTAGATGAACAATAGGTAATACATGTATGCTGTTAGATGAACAATAGGTAATACATGTATGTTGTTAGGTGAACAATAGGTAATACATGTATGTTGTTAGATGAACAATAGGTAATACATGTATGCTGTTAGATGAACAATAGGTAATACATGTATGCTGTTAGATGGACAATAGGTAATACATGTAGGTTGTTGGATGAACAATAGGTAATACATGTATGCTGTTAGATGAACAATAGGTAATACGTGTAGGTTGTTATATGAACAATAGGTAATACATGTATGTTGTTAGATGGACAATAGGTAATACATGTATGTTGTTAGGTGAACAATAGGTAATACATGTAGGTTGTTGGATGAACAATAGGTAATACATGTATGTTGTTAGATGAACAATAGGTAATACATGTAGGTTGTTAGATGAACAATAGGTAATACATGTAGGTTGTTATATGAACAATAGGTAATACATGTATGCTGTTGGATGGACAATAGGTAATACATGTATGTTGTTGGATGAACAATAGGTAATACATGTATGTTGTTGGATGAACAATAGGTAATACATGTATGTTGTTAGATGAACAATAGGTAATACATGTATGTTGTTGGATGAACAATAGTAATACATGTAGGTGTTATATGAACAATAGGTAATACATGTATGCTGTTATATGAACAATAGGTAATACATGTAGGTTGTTAGATGGACAATAGGTAATACATGTATGCTGTTAGATGAACAATAGGTAATACATGTATGCTGTTATATGAACAATAGGTAATACATGTATGTTGTTATATGAACAATAGGTAATACATGTATGCTGTTATATGAACAATAGGTAATACATGTATGCTGTTGGATGGACAATAGGTAATACATGTATGCTGTTATATGAACAATAGGTAATACATGTAGGTTGTTAGATGGACAATAGGTAATACATGTATGCTGTTAGATGAACAATAGGTAATACATGTATGCTGTTATATGAACAATAGGTAATACATGTATGTTGTTATATGAACAATAGGTAATACATGTATGCTGTTATATGAACAATAGGTAATACATGTATGCTGTTGGATGGACAATAGGTAATACATGTATGCTGTTATATGAACAATAGGTAATACATGTAGGCTGTTAGATGAACAATAGGTAATACATGTAGGTTGTTAATATTGATTACAATACTGTGAGATCTGTGTTAATGGTGTGACATCTGTGCAACTGGTAGATAAGAAGTAGGTAAATAAACTATTGGAAAGTAATAACATAACGTTACATATTGTTCGGGATGGGACCGAATAGCTAAATTGTATTCGAATATTTGAAAGTGGTATTCGAATAGTATTTGAATATTCGCTGGATATTACAAATCAAATCCTAACTTTTTCCAATCTGACCTGTTCACCGGTGCACGCGTGTACTTTACACGTCGTGAGATTGGCTTCTATTGACATGGATTTAGTTACGGCTTGTGGATGTCAATTAATATGTACAACTACCAGTATATGCTAAGAACGGGCTGTTTCTATTGTTTAATGAACACAAGTATATGAAATTTGAAGTTGAAATTTGCCATTTTAATCCCCTAGGAGTAATGCTTTGAAATGGTATGTTGTTCACAAACAGGCAATTACCATTGTTTTTCGTTTTAGTGACCATATTGATCATTTTATGTAAATAAGGTACTGATCGATTTGTATATGTAATTACCCCCATTAAAACAACACCTTGTACAAAGTTGTGATGCCCCAGGGCGCGCTTGATTGGGAAAAGGAGACCAAGTTGCCGCACTTAAACAAACACACAAGGAGGTGTGAATCAGTGGACTTTATGGATTGAAATAACTAGAAAATGACCAATTTTAAAACAAGAAATTATTTATTTTATTTTTTATGTATATCCGAATACCGAAATAGGATTCGAATATTCAGTCCCATCCCTACATATTATATAAACTACCGTAGTGTCCAATTGGCACCCTGGACTGGGTCCTCCGTGACCGAGTGGTTACGGTTGACTTCAAATCACTTGTTCCTCACCACAGTTGGTTCGAATCCCACAAATTATTTCATGTAAGGAACCTATCCAGCTTATGGAAGGTCGGTGGTTCTACCCGAGTGCCTGTCCGTGCCTGCAATATTGTTCGGAGGGGCACCCAGGGTCTTCCTCAACCAATAAAAGATGCAGAATGACCGTATGAGCTAAGCTGTTTGTGCAACTATAAACCAGATTTAAAAAACCGAAAGTGTTACATACCATAGAATGAGATAGCTGGATGTAACTGTGTTTAGTGCTTGTACAACAGCGTGCATGTAACTACATGGTGTTTGAATCTCCTCAGTCAATATAATTTTTATGGTGTGATAGATGACTGGAAAACAAGAATATAATTATAGAATAATCTGTCTTAAGCAGCTAGCCAAGGGAATCACAGAAAATGGCTGCTTAGCACAAGTGGGTGCTTAATAGAGGTCAACTGTATACTAAAACAACATATTGAGAATATGGAAACTGTCTGCTTAATGTAGGTTGGCTGCTTAATGTAGGTTTGACTGTAGTGCAATAACTGGGCACCATGATAAGTAAATTCCTAGTACATGTATAGTCCGCCTCCGTGGTCGAGTGGTTAAGGTCGCTGACTTGTATACCACTGTAACCTATCATCACTGATGGTCACGGGTTTGAGCCCCGCTCAGACTGTGTCTCATTTATATGAAAAAGTTGGCAGTTTCTTACGGTCCGGAGGTTGGTGCACCCAGGTACTGGTTAACCGCTGGAGCCTGCCCAGGAAAGGTGTTGTTAGATAAACTGCCCGCCGGTGATATAGCCCAAAATGGTGCTGATGCAGGCGTAAAACCCGAAATAAAACAATATAAGTACATGTATAATAAATGTGCACATCTCTTCTGCAGCTGCTGTGGTTGCTGCTGCTGGCGACGATCCTCGGCTTGCTGATGCAACGACTGTCTGCGAGACTCGGGGTAGTCACGGGGATGCACCTGGCAGAAGTCTGCTGCAGATTGTACCCAAAGTTTCCACGAATCTTTCTTTGGATTATGGTGGAGATAGCTATAATAGGTAAGACAATTATCAATTAATTATTTTGGTTGTGTTCTTTTACAGATGGAAAATATTGTTCATTTTAGCATATACATACTTTATATGTACAATTAAACCCCCTCAAAACCAGAACCCCTTTAATCTGGAATTCCCTCCAAACCGAACAAATTTCTTTGTACCGAATATTTGCCTTTGTTCAGCGTAAGAAAACCTTCTCTAAGCGGACCACTCTTTACCGAATACAAATTTTTTTTTTAAAAATGTGCATTTTTGTTTGATTTCATAATATTTTATTGCTCTAAAGTCAAACCTGTGTTAGTGGTCACCTCTATTAAGCAGCCAACCTGTATTAAGCACCACTTTCCAGATTCCCAATTTGTGGTTTTACTATATATTTGACCTCTATTAAGCAGCCACCTGTGCTCAGCAGCCACTTTCTGTGATTCCCTTGGCTGGCTGCTTAAGACAGGTTTAACTGTATATGCATATATGTAACAATTACAATCGTATAACCGATAAATAATTAGCCAATGGGTTGGGCCACAAGTCCCCATTTTTATATGTAATTTATCACTGTAAACTGATATTTCTACCATCTGATTTACCAATAGTATTAGATCTGTCTAACTCTATGTCCTAGTTGTTGCAATAGTTTACTTAAAATAACCAGCCCATCGCACGCTCAAGTTTGAAATCCACCGGGCAGTTTCAGAAGTCTTTCATTTAAAGAAATGTGTTCTTGTTGTTTGTATAAGATTGATGGTTGTACATATGTCCCTATGCCAATGTGTCTGCCTGGAGTGGTGTGCATGTCTGTCTATGCCTGGAGTGGTGTGCATGTCTGTCTATGCCTGGAGTGGTGTGCATGTCTGTCTATGCCTGGAGTGGTGCATGACTGTCTATGTCTGGAGTGGTGTGCATGTCTGTCTATGTCTGGAGTGGTGTGCATGTCTGTCTATGTCTGGAGTGGTGCATGACTGTCTATGTCTGGAGTGGTGCATGTCTGTCTATGCCTGGAGTGGTGTGCGTGTCTGTATATGTCTGGAGTGGTGCATGTCTGTCTATGTCTGGAGTGGTGTATGTCTGTCTATGCCTGGAGTGGTGCATGCTGTATATGTCTGGAGTGTGTGCATGTCTGTCTATGTCTGGAGTGGTGTGCATGTCTGTCTATGTCTGGAGTGGTGTGCATGTCTGTCTATGTCTGGAGTGGTGTGCATGTCTGTCTATGTCTGGAGTGGTGCATGTCTGTCTATGTCTGGAGTGGTGTGCATGTCTGTCTATGTCTGGAGTGGTGTGCGTGTCTGTATATGTCTGGAGTGGGTGCGTGTCTGTCTATGTCTGGAGTGGTGTGCATGTCTGTCTATGTCTGGAGTGGTGTGCATGTCTGTCTATGTCTGGAGTGGTGTGCATGTCTGTCTATGTCTGGAGTGGTGCATGTCTGTCTATGTCTGGAGTGGTGTGCATGTCTGTCTATGTCTGGAGTGGTGCATGTCTGTCTATGTCTGGAGTGGTGCATGTCTGTCTATGCCTGGAGTGGTGCATGTCTGTCTATGTCTGGAGTGGTGCATGTCTGTCTATGTCTGGAGTGGTGCATGTCTGTCTATGTCTGGAGTGGTGCATGTCTGTCTATGCCTGGAGTGGTGCATGTCTGTCTATGTCTGGAGTGGTGCATGACTGTCTACAATGTCTGGAGTGGTGCATGTTGTCTATGCCTGGGGTGCATGTGTCTACAATGTCTGGAGTGGTGCATGTCTGTCTATGTCTGGAGTGGTGCATGTCTGTCTATGTCTGGAGTGGTGCATGTCTGTATATGTCTGGAGTGGTGCATGTCTGTCTATGTCTGGAGTGGTGCATGTCTGTCTATGTCTGGAGTGGTGTGCATGTCTGTCTATGCCTGGAGTGGTGCATGTCTGTCTATGTCTGGAGTGGTGTGCATGTCTGTCTATGTCTGGAGTGGTGCATGTCTGTCTATCTGGAGTGGTGCATGTCTGTCTATGTCTGGAGTGGTGCATGTCTGTCTATGTCTGGAGTGGTGCATGACTGTCTATGTCTGGAGTGGTGCATGTCTGTCTATGTCTGGAGTGGTGCATGTCTGTCTATGCCTGGAGTGGTTCATGACTGTCTATGCCTGGAGTGGTGCATGACTGTCTATGCCTGGAGTGGTGCATGTCTGGAGTGGTGCATGTCTGTCTATGTCTGGAGTGGTGTGCATGTCTGTCTATGCCTGGAGTGGTGCATGTGTTTCTATGCCTGGAGTGGTGCATGTCTGGAGTGGTGCATGTCTGTATATCTGGAGTGGTGCATGTCTGTCTATGTCTGGAGTGGTGTGCATGTCTGTCTATGCCTGGAGTGGTGCATGTCTGTCTATGTCTGGAGTGGTGCATGTCTGTCTATGCCTGGAGTGGTGCATGTCTGTCTATGTGGAGTGGCATGTCTGTCTATGTCTGGAGTGGTGCATGTCTGTCTATGTCTGGAGTGGTGCATGTCTGTATATGTCTGGAGTGGTGCATGTCTGTCTATGTCTGGAGTGGTGCATGTCTGTCTATGTCTGGAGTGGTGCACAATGTCTGGAGTGGTGCATGTCTGTCTATGTCTGGAGTGGTGCATGTCTGTCTATGCCTGGAATGGTGCATGTCTGTCTATGTCTGGAGTGGTGCATGTCTGTCTATGTCTGGAGTGGTGCATGTCTGTCTATGCCTGGAGTGGTGTATGTCTGTCTATGCCTGGAGTGGTGCATGGCTGTATATGTCTGGAGTAGTGTGCATGTCTGTCTATGTCTGGAGTGGTGTGCATGTCTGTCTATGTCTGGAGTGGTGTGCATGTCTGTCTATGTCTGGAGTGGTGTGCATGTCTGTCTATGTCTGGAGTGGTGCATGTCTGTCTATGTCTGGAGTGGTGTGCATGTCTGTCTATGTCTGGAGTGGTGTGCGTGTCTGTATATGTCTGGAGTGGTGTGCGTCTCTGTCTATGTCTGGAGTGGTGTGCATGTCTGTCTATGTCTGGAGTGGTGTGCATGTCTGTCTATGTCTGGAGTGGTGTGCATGTCTGTCTATGTCTGGAGTGGTGCATGTCTGTATATGTCTGGAGTGGTGTGCATGTATGTCTATGTCTGGAGTGGTGCATGACTGTCTATGTCTGGAGTGGTGCATGTCTGTCTATGCCTGGAGTGGTGCATGTGTGTCTATGTCTGGAGTGGTGCATGACTGTCTATGTCTGGAGTGGTGCATGTCTGTCTATGTCTGGAGTGGTGCATGTCTGTCTATGCCTGGAGTGGTGCATGTGTGTCTATGTCTGGAGTGGTGCATGACTGTCTATGCCTGGAGTGGTGCATGTCTGGAGTGGTGCATGTGTGTCTATGCCTGGAGTGGTGTGCATGTGTGTCTATGCCTGGAGTTATGTCTGGAGTGGTGCATGTCTGTCTATGTCAGTGCATGTGTGTGTGTGTCTGGAGTGGTGCATGTCTGGTCTGGAGTGTGTGCATGTCTGTCTATGTCTGGAGTGCATGTCTGTCTATGCCTGGAGTGGTGTGCATGTCTGTCTATGCCTGGAGTGTGCATGTCTGTCTATGTCTGGAGTGGTGTGCATGTCTGTCTATGTCTGGAGTGGTGCATGTCTGTCTATGTCTGTCTGTCTATGGAGTCTGTCTATGAGTGATGCTGTCTATGTCTGGAGTGGTGCATGTCTGTCTATGTCTGGAGTGGTGCATGGTCTATGCCTGGAGTGGTCATGACTGTCTATGCCTGGAGTGGTGCATGTGATGCCTGGAGTGATGTCTGGAGTGGTGCATGTCTGTCTATGTGGTGCATGTGATGCCTGGAGTGGTGCATGTCATGTCTATGGTCATGTCTGTAGTGGAGTGGTGCATGTCTGTCTATGTCTGGAGTGGTGCATGTCTGTCTATGCCTGGAGTGGTGCATGTCTGTCTATGTCTGTGGTGCATGTATGCAGTGGTGCATGTCTGTCTATGTCTGGAGTGGTGCATGTCTGTCTATGTCATGATGTGGAGTGCATGGATATGTCTGGAGTGGTGCATGTCTGTATATGTCTGGAGTGGTGCATGTCTGTCTATGTCTGGAGTGGTGCATGTCTGTCTATGTCTGGAGTGGTGCATGTCTGTATATGTCTGGAGTGGTGCATGTCTGTATATGTCTGGAGTGGTGCATGTCTGTCTATGTCTGGAGTGGTGCATGTCTGTCTATGTCTGGAGTGGTGCATGTCTGTATATGTCTGGAGTGGTGCATGTCTGTCTATGTCTGGAGTGGTGTATGTCTGTCTATGCCTGGAGTGGTACATGTCTGTCTATGTCTGGAGTGGTGCATGTCTGTCTATGTCTGGAGTGGTGCATGTCTGTCTATGTCTGGAGTGGTGTATGTCTGTCTATGCCTGGAGTGGTGCATGTCTGTCTATGTCTGGAGTGGTACATGTCTGTCTATGTCTGGAGTGGTGTATGTCTGTCTATGCCTGGAGTGGTACATGTCTGTCTATGTCTGGAGTGGTGCATGTCTGTCTATGTCTGGAGTGGTGCATGTCTGTCTATGTCTGGAGTGGTGCATGTCTGTCTATGTCTGGAGTGGTGCATGTCTGTCTATGTCTGGAGTGGTGTGCATGTCTGTCTATGCCTGGAATGGTGTGCATGTCTGTCTATGTCTGGAGTGGTACATGTCTGTCTATGTCTGGAGTGGTGTGCATGTCTGTCTATGCCTGGAGTGGTGCATGTCTGTCTATGTCTGGAGTGGTGTATGTGTGTCTATGCCTGGAGTGGTGCATGTCTGGAGTGGTGCATGTCTGTCTATGTCTGGAGTGGTGCATGTCTGTCTATGCCTGGAGTGGTGTGCATGTCTGTCTATGTCTGGAGTGGTGCATGTGTGTCTATGTCTGGAGTGGTGCATGTGTTTCTATGTCTGGAATGGTGCATGTCGGGTATATTGCGACACCCGCTCGGGTATATTGTGACACTCGCCCGGGTATATTGTGACACGTGCCCGGGTATATTGTGACACTCTCCCGGGTATATTGTGATACTCGCCCGGGTATATTGTGATACTCTCCCGGGTATATTGCGACACACACCCGAGGTAGATTGTGTCACCCCCCGGGTATATTGCGACACCCGCTCGGGTATATTGTGATACTCGCCCGGGTATATTGTGACGCACCCCCGGGTATATTGTGATACTCGCCCGGGTATATTGTGACATACCCCCGGGTATATTGCGACACCCGCACGGGTATATTGTGATACTCGCCCGGGTATATTGTGACATACCCCCGGGAATACTGCGACACCCGCTCGGGTATATTGTGATACTCGCCCGGGTATATTGTGATACTCTCCCGGGTATATTGTGATACTCTCCCAGGTATATTGTGATACTCTCCCGGGTATATTGTGACACTCTCCCGGGTATATTGTGATACTCTCCCGGGTATATTGTGACACTCTCCCGGGTATATTGTGATACTCACCCGGGTATATTGTGACACGCCCGGGTATATTGTGACACACGCCCGGGTATATTGTGACACACGCCCGGGTTATCCCTACAATGTTTCTGACATTGTTCCTATTTTGCAGGTTCGGACATGCAGGAAGTGATTGGTACCGCTATAGCCTTCTATCTACTCTCCAATGGAAGGTGAGATAGTGTGTGATTTAATACCACACTCGTCTACATGTATATACAACCTTAGTTGTTAATGTGATTTAATGCCGCACTCGGCTACATGTATATACACCCTTAGTTGTTAATGTGATTTAATGCCACACTCGGCTACATGTATATACACCCTTAGTTGTTAATGTGATTTAATGCCACACTCGGTTACATGTATATACACCCTTAGTTGTTAGTGTGATTTAATACCACACTCGTCTACATGTATATACACCCTTAGTTGTTAATGTGATTTAATGCCACACTCGGCTACATGTATATACACCCTTAGTTGTTAATGTGATTTAATACCACACTCGTCTACATGTATATACACCCTTAGTTGTTAGTGTGATTCCAATAATACAAACACATGTATATACACCCTTAGTTGTTAGTGTGATTCCAATAATACAAACACATGTATATACACCCTTAGTTGTAATAATACAAACACATGTATATACACCCTTAGTTGTTAGTGTGATTCCAATAATACAAACACATGTATATACACCCTTAGTTGTAATAATACAAACACATGTATATACACCCTTAGTTGTAATAATACAAACACATGTATATACACCCTTAGTTGTAATAATACAAACACATGTATATACACCCTTAGTTGTTAGTGTGATTCCAATAATACAAACACATGTATATACACCCTTAGTTGTTAGTGTGATTCCAATAATACAAACACATGTATATACACCCTTAGTTGTAATAATACAAACACATGTATATACACCCTTAGTTGTTAATGTGATTCCAATAATACAAACACATGTATATACACCCTTAGTTGTTAGTGTGATTCCAATAATACAAACACATGTATATACACCCTTAGTTGTAATAATACAAACACATGTATATACACCCTTAGTTGTTAGTGTGATTCCAATAATACAAACACATGTATATACACCCTTAGTTGTAATAATACAAACACATGTATATACACCCTTAGTTGTTAATGTGATTCCAATAATACAAACACATGTATATACACCCTTAGTTGTTAATGTGATTCCAATAATACAAACACATGTATATACACCCTTAGTTGTAATAATACAAACACATGTATATACACCCTTAGTTGTAATAATACAAACACATGTATATACACCCTTAGTTATAATAATACAAACACATGTATATACACCCTTAGTTGTAATAATACAAACACATAGATACAAACACATATAAACAAACACATATATACAAACACATAAACAAACACATATATACAAACACATATAAACAAACACATATATACAAACACATATATACAAACACATATATATATATATAAACACATATATATATAAACACAAGGATAGCATATATTGTTTGACTGTATATACAAACACAAGGATAGCATATATTGTTTGACTGTAGATACAAATACAATGATAGCATATGTTGTTTGACTGTAGAGATACAAACACAAGGATAGCATATACTGTTTGACTGTAGATACAAACACAATGATAGCATATATTGTTTGACTGTAGAGATACAAACACAAGGATAGCATATATTGTTTGACTAGATACAAACACAAGGATAGCATATATTGTTTGACTGTAGATACAAACACAAGGATAGCATATATTGTTTGACTGTAGATACAAACACAAGGATAGCATATATTGTTTGACTGTAAATACAAACACAATGATAGCATATATTGTTTGACTGTAAATACAAACACAATGATAGCATATATTGTTTGACTGTAGATACAAACACAAGGATAGCATATATTGTTTGACTGTAGAGATACAAACACAACGATAGCATATATTGTTTGACTGTAGATAGCATATATTGTTTGACTGTAGAGATACAAACACAAGGATAGCATATATTGTTTGACTAGATACAAACACAACGATAGCATATATTGTTTGACTGTAGATACAAACACAACGATAGCATATATTGTTTGACTGTAGATACAAACACAACGATAGCATATATTGTTTGACTGTAGAGATACAAACACAACGATAGCATATATTGTTTGACTGTAGATACAAACACAACGATAGCATATATTGTTTGACTGTAGATACAAACACAAGGATAGCATATATTGTTTGTTTCTCGTATTTCTACCAGGATTCCACTATGGGCCGGGGTATTGATTACAATAGCTGATACTTTCACATTCCTGCTACTCGATAAATACGGTTTGCGAAAACTGGAGGGGTTCTTCGCATTCCTGATCGTTGTCATGGCAGCTACGTTTGGATATGAGGTATGATACATCGAGAGACGTGTTGAGCTTAAATTATTGAAACTTTGTAGGATGGTTTGTTGTGGCGAGTAGATGATCATTTTATGGACAATTTCAGTCAATGAACAAAAAGTTGCCGTTGCATCATGGGATAGGAGTGTATATTTATCTTTAGAAACAATTTACATCTCATCTTACTAGAAACTCATACCGTCATTTGCTATGTATACCACGCACATTTATTACTAAACACGATGTAGAATTTGTCTAGTACGCATTATACACGGGTACAGCCATCATGACAATTTTTTTCAGACAAAATGTTCAACTATTTCGACCCTATTTGCACCTATCCGTTAATACGTTCGGCAAACGTTATAAAATAACTGTTAAAACAATCTATCAATGGTATACAAATAATGGCATTGATTAAGACCAAATGTAACGATATATATCATTTATTTGTTCTAAATTTGGACAATTTCATCCAAAACTTTAGCAGATATTTAGTGATTGTCTATTTCCCGTACGTTCTCGTACTACATCGTATAAAGTCATACTGCAATGACTGACGTAGGTAGGCAAGATAACAGAAAAATTAAAATTATAGTTTATGTGAGATATTGATATAATGTATTCTATTTTTTAACCTATATTTTATTTATTTCTTTTATAAGGAATATTACAATGCAATTGTTAAAAACAAATAAAAATAATGTGGTTTGACAAATTGTTTGTAGCACTATCTATCTTCCTCTAATGTAGAACCCCTCGCGGGGATGTAGACAGGTACTCTTTGGTAAACCGTTACAATAGGCCCCTGTTACTTAGGTATAAGTGTTTAGATGCTTGATGATGCATTGACAGATTTTAGGTGTTGATAAATTTAAGCAGGTGTTGAAAACTTCGAGGTGTTGACAATTTTGAGAAATTAATTATTGATCAATACAATGTCATAAAAGCTGTCATTAGATAAGCACTTATCACTCAGAATAACACTCAGAATTGTCAAATCTCAGTTATTGTCACAGTACTTAAAATTCAGAAATCTCTACACTGCTAGAGAGATCTCCATTATCAAGTATGCAGAGGCTCATGGCAATCGCAAGGTAGGAACACAGTACGGCGTCAGGGATTTATCAAAACCATGCACTTCCGGACGTTGGCCCGCACAGTTTTTTCTTTTTGTATGGGAAGACAAAAATCATAGAGTATGATTATATTTCAGAACCATGCAGTTCTGCACATAAGGCCCCACAATTTCATCTTTTTTTTATCGAAATATATCGTATCTTGAGAAATTTTGGTTTGTGAAAATGATATTTCACGGTGCGCGGTATACACCAGAACTACATTTTTTCCCCCCGATTTACTTGCCAAAAAGTGGGTGCGCGTTATACATGATAGCGCGCTATACATAGCAAATTACGGTAGCTGTATTAACATTGCTTTGTAAGTGAATGGGAAATGAGTTTTTCATTAAGTATACAGTCAAACCTGTGTTAGTGGTCACCTACCTCCATTTAGCAGCCAACCTGTATTAAGCAGCCAGTTTACATATTCCCAATCAGTTGTTTTATTATACATTTGACCTCTATTAAACAGCCACCTGTGATAAGCAGCCACTTTCTCTGACTCCCTTGACTGGCTGCTTAAGACACGTTTGAGACTGTATATGCATTGTGTATATAGTGAGATAAAAACCAGGGGCTGGATGTTATAAAACTTTTCTCCAATCTCAAACTCAGTCTCAAGCTTCTGATTGGTTCAGAATCAACCAATCAAATTTCTTGTTTGAGTTTGAGATCTGAAAAAAGTTTTATAACTTCGGGGGCAGTTTCTTACGGAGGTTGGTGCACCCAAGTACTGGTTAACCGCTGGAGCCTGCCCAGGAAAGGTGTTGTTAAGTAAACTGCCCGCCGGCGATATAGCCCGAAATGGTGCTGATGCAGGCGTAAAACCCGAAATATAACTTCGGGACCAGGGCTCATTCTAGGGAAGGTTGTTTGGGAGAAGTGAGAAAGTACGCGATTGCGTTTGTGTGTGTTTTACGTTTATTTATCGTCGCTACCTGTTGCCCATATGAGCGACGCCTCCTGAAGAGATTATTAATCATTTTATATTTTGGAGGATAGTGCAATGATATGGACAGAGACCCATTCCAGAATCTCCTCTGGTTCTTTTACATGCATCTGAAAGACTGTTAATTTTATTAGGGTCAGACGGGGGATCGAAATTGCGATCCCTGGTTTACCATTCCAGCGTGTTAGCCACTGGACTACAGATTGCATCCTTAAACGGTGTTCTTTAATAAATGTTTGCAAAATAGGGTTAAAATACACAGTATGACCATTAAATACAATATTTAAATAGAAGGAGTGCTTTATAATGGTCATATTACTGGACAAAATCTTGAATGAAAATTGTAAAAAAAAATTATATTGGGAGAAGGGGGTGAAATTAGGGTTCCTAGTGCGATTATTTCGCCCAAGTTGCCCTCTAGAAAGAGCACTGATAAATCATCCGGGTAATTAACCCGTGCAACACTACACAACTCTAGGATTGTATCGAGTCGTCTCATCAGGATATGCACATTTTGCTAGTAATTTTTCTATTTTTATTATTTTAGACAAAATTAGCAATTTTGATTAGAAATCAACTTGTCCAAATGAAATATCCTGATCAATTTATTGGTGTAAGACTCTAATGGAGCAGTTCATATGAGTTATTTAGTGTTAAATGGATTAACTGTACAGATCTTTAACTATTTTGTACTATCTGTGTTTCAGTATATCACAGTGGCCCCTAACCAAGTGAATGTTTTAGAGGGGATGTTTGTGCCTTATTGTGACAACTGTGGACGCAGACAATTATTGCAAGCAGTAGGGGTCATAGGGGCCATCATCATGCCACATAATATGTATCTACACTCAGCATTAGTTAAGGTGAGTAAAACTTTTAAAGCGACATTACATCGCAAAAAGCCAAATATGCATTGTTCATGTATAAATGCATTGCTACTACAAATTCTACCAAATACATTCGAACACAAATATTGAATCAATAAACAGTGTGTTTGTGGTCTACAAACTTTCAAAAGTGAATGTAGGATTTCATATACCGGTCATTCACGCTCCTGAATTGACATTTCTTTGTAGTCAAAACTAAACGCTTGATACTGTCGCTTAAAGATAATAAATTTAACTAAGATTAGTCTATAAATCAATATGCATAGGCACAAAGGTGAGATATAACGGTAAATATGTACCATAAATGTCGTTATTCGGGATACACTGGTTGTATTACGCATGAATGTCAACCCTGTTTACATTATTTTCTTATATCAACAAACCACATATACGACGCTTGTTTATTAGTTGAAATACTCAGTTTTTGAAGCAAATATTTTGAAAAAATTATGCCATATAATAGGAAAATACATTCGGTATTCGGTGTTTTATTTTCATCTCGTGAATGTAAAATATTTGGTTTCATTTGCTATTGCATTTCCATCGATAACATATATACCCTGATTGTATCCATTTTTGTGTGAATTTCCTCACCAATGATATGCAACTGACATGCGCAAATCTGGACTAAATACATTTTAAATGCAAAGCATGCTATATTTTTCTTTTGCGTCATTGATAAGAATAATTAATGTACATATAAGATGCATCACGGGTTAATAGTTTCCATCTGGGTATGAACTACATTGGGCGTGTTTAAAGTTGGCGTGTATGCCTCGCCTCCAGACAATTTAACCACGCCAAATGTACGTCATAGCCCCGTGGCAAAATATTAATCCACAATTCGTTCTGTAATTGATGACATAAAACCTGTATGTTGCAATAGGCACACTGTACTACATACTAAATAACCAATACTTATTTAAATAGATAATGGCATGAAGCTAACCACTGCACTAATTGGACAGCCATATCTTTGGTATATCGGTACTATACAATAGTTTTGCCAGTTTCTTACGGAGGTTGGTGCACCCAAGTACTGGTTAACCGCTGGAGCCTGCCCAGGAAAGGTGTTGTTAGGTAAACTGCCCGCCGGCGATATAGCCCAAAATGGTGCTGATGCAGGCGTAAAACCCGAAATATAACAATAGCAATAGTTTTGCCATGAATGTTTTGTTTGTTTCAGTCACGTGAAGTGGATAGGTCAAGAAAGGCTGATGTGAGGGAAGCAAACTTCTATTTCTTCATTGAGGCCACCATCGCCCTGTTTGTTTCCTTTCTCATTAATGTATTTGTTGTTTCTGTGTTTGCTGAAGGATTCTACGGGAAGAATTCCACTGTGATAGTAAGTCTCTATTTCATATCTTGTAGGCCAAATCAATATTATTCTGTGGTTCCAGTGACCTTATCATACCAAATATTTCGCTAGCCAACCCACATAATAACTCCCTCAGCATACTTAGTCCAGTATGAACATAATCCAATGTATTGTATATACAGTCCCACCTCCCCAAACGTCACCTCCCAGGAGCGACACCCTCTTTATAACGTCACTTTTATTCCCTCCCGTTGGATTTTAATGTAATTTCACCTCTCACGAACGACACCTCAACAACGCACAACGACAGTCAATTTCCCACCCATCGATGCGTAAAACCTCCCAAGAACAGACAATAATCCCAAAATACCAAAATATCTTGTACCTGTATTTCCCAATTCTAAAAATAGCTAACAATAGAATCACACTATGTATACGTCTGGTTTCCTAACAGTTATGTGTTTGAATATATATATACAAATTGCGGATGGGAACCAGGTTATTCGGAAGCCATATATGTGATCAATTATAAAAGGCCGACCATATTTTGAAAACAAACTTACAATTAGCGCTATTTATGGAGCGACTTTTATGAAATTTAGCATGGAAGTGATAATTGCCGTGAGACAGATCTATGTTTTATGTTGTTTGTTTTTTATACAATTGAAATGCGTAATTTATCAGATGTTTTGACTTTGATGTATTGAAAACATAAATCGTTAAATATACACAATTGTCTAGATTTGCATAATCTGGGGAATTTTAACACATTGTGTCCTCAACTGGACCTCAGAGTAAAATCAGTGACTTTTTTAAGCAAACATAAAATCTGTGTTTAGTTTCAGACTGATATATGTATACTGTATAGTTATATGTATTAAAAAGAAGTTGAATTTTCAATGCTTTGAGTCAGTTTTAGAATGTTTTTGAATATTTACCAAAAGTACAATTGTACATAGGACCCCATTCTTTATACTCTATATTCAAATCAGTATGAGCCACCGACTATAAACTGACTATTCGCGCATTTCCAGACTTCAAAAAGTTGAACCTCCCTAGAACAACAACCTCTCTACAACAACCAATCTCGATGTATCTGGATGGTGTTTGCTCTAGAGAGGTTTGACTGTATGCTATTTATTCCAATATGAACATAATGAATTGTGTATATGATATGTATTCCAGTATGAACATAATGAATTGTAGATATGATATGTATTCCAGTATGAACATAATGAATTGTAGATATGATATGTATTCCAGTATGAACATAATGAATTGTAGATATGATATGTATTCCAGTATGAACATAATGAATTGTAGATATGATATGTATTCCAGTATGAACATAATGAATTGTAGATATGATATGTATTCCAGTATGAACATAATGAATTGTAGATATGATATGTATTCCAGTATGAAACTTGTAAAGCGAGTGGGAATCCTCATGCTGATATATTTAATGTAAGTATAAAAACAAAAATAGTGTAATCTATTCAGCTCCTTGCACAGTGATGTTATACGCTATATACTATACTCATATAGTCCACCTTCGTGGTCGTTGACTGGTATACCACTGTAACCTATCATCACTGATGGTCACGGTTGCACATTAATGTTATACCCTATATACTATACTCATATAGTCCACCTTCGTGGTCGTTGACTTGTATACCACTGTAACCTATCATCACTGATGGTCACGGTTGCACATTAATGTTATACCCTATATACTATACTCATATAGTCCACCTTCGTGGTCGTTGACTTGTATACCACTGTAACCTATCATCACTGATGGTCACGGTTGCACATTGATGTTATACGCTATATACTATACTCATATAGTCCACCTTCATGGTCGTTGACTTGTATACCACTGTAACCTATCATCACTGATGGTCACGGTTGCACATTGATGTTATACGCTATATACTATACTCATATAGTCCACCTTTGTGGTCGTTGACTTGTATACTACTGTAACCTATCATCACTGATGGTCACGGGTTCGGGGCCCGCTCAGGCCATGTCTCATTTATATGAAACCGTTGCCGGAGCCTGCCCAGATAAGGTGCTGTTTGGTAAACTACCCTCTGGAGATATAGCCCAAAATGGTGCTGATGCAGGTGTTTGTTTTGTTTTTAGCGTTTTAAGTTGCGCAAATAGCTTAGGCCATATGGTGACTCTCCTGCTAATATTGGTGGAAGGAGACCTTGGATGCCCTTGTTAGCAATATTTCAGGCAGGACGGGCACCCTGGTAGAACCACCGACCTTCCACAGATTGGATTGCTTCCTCACATGAAAGAATTGGACACCCAGTGGAATTTGAATGCTGCATATGTTAGAGCTAATCTATGACAATTCACCTCAAGGCTGCATATGTTAGAGCTAATCTATGACAATTCACCTCAAGGCTGCATATGTTAGTGCTAATCTATGACAATTCACCTCAAGGCTGCATATGTTAGAGCTAATCTATGACAATTCATCTCAAGGCTGCATATGTTAGTGCTAATCTATGACAATTCATCTCAATGCTGCATATGTTAGTGCTAATCTATGACAATTCATCTCAAGGCTGCATATGTTAGTGCTAATCTATGACAATTCACCTCAAGGCTGCATATGTTAGTGCTAATCTATGACAATTCACCTCAAGGCTGCATATGTTAGTGCTAATCTATGACAATTCATCTCAATGCTGCATATGTTAGTGCTAATCTATGACAATTCATCTCAAGGCTGCATATGTTAGTGCTAATCTATGACAATTCACCTCAAGGCTGCATATGTTAAAGCTAATCTATGACAATTCACCTCAAGGCTGCATATGTTAAAGCTTATCTATGACAATTCACCTCAAGGCTGCATATGTTAAAGCTTATCTATGACAATTCACCTCAAGGCTGCATATGTTAAAGCTTATCTATGACAATTCACCTCAAGGCTGCATATGTTAGAGCTAATCTATGACAATTCACCTCAAGGCTGCATATGTTAAAGCTTATCTATGACAATTCACCTCAAGGCTGCATATGTTAAAGCTTATCTATGACAATTCACCTCAATGCTGCAGTATTGTAAGATAGTTGTATTATTTAGAGAAATGCTTGTGCAATCTCACGAGAACTGGTTGAGTATGACAATATTGTTATGTGTATTACAGACGAGCAGCGCGACTGTGGAAGTGGATATATTTAAAGGAGTAAGTAGTATATATTGTAACCTTGTACACGTAACAGACAATTAATGCACCGTATTGTACTTGCTGGAATGCGCTACACACAGACAACTAATGCACCGTATTGTACTTGCTGGAATGTACTACACACAGACAACTAATGCACCGTATTTTACTTGCTGGAATGTACTACACACAGACAACTAATGCACCGTATTGTACTTGCTGGAATGTACTACACACAGACAACTAATGCACCGTATTGTACTTGCTGGAATGTACTACACACAGACAACTAATGCACCGTATTTTACTTGCTGGAATGCGCTACACACTTACAACTAATGCACCGTATTGTACTTGCTGGAATGCGCTACACACATACAACTAATGCACCGTATTGTACTTGCTGGAATGCGCTACACACATACACACATACAACTAATGCACCGTATTGTACTTGCTGGAATGCGCTACACACAGACAAGTAATGCACCGTATTGTACTTGCTGGAATGTACTACACACAGACAACTAATGCACCGTATTGTACTTGCTGGAATGCGCTACACACATACAACTAATGCACCGTATTGTACTTGCTGGAATGCGCTACACACAGACAAGTAATGCACCGTATTGTACTTGCTGAAATGCGCTACACACAGACAAGTAATGCACCGTATTGTACTTGCTGGAATGCGCTACACACATACAACTAATGCACCGTATTGTACTTGCTGGAATGCGCTACACACAGACAAGTAATGCACTGTATTGTACTTGCTGGAATGTACTACACACATACAACTAATGCACCATATTGTAATTGCTGGAATGTACTACACACATACAACTAATGCACCGTATTGTACTTGCTGGAATGCGCTACACACATACAACTAATGCACCGTATTGTAATTGCTGGAATGTACTACACACAGACAACTAATGCACCGTATTGTACTTGCTGGAATGCGCTACACACAGACAACTAATGCACCGTATTGTACTTGCTGGAATGCGCTACACACATACAACTAATGCACCGTATTGTACTTGCTGGAATGCGCTACACACAGACAACTAATGCACCGTAATGTACTTGCTGGAATGCGCTACACACACAACTAATGCACCGTATTGTACTTGCTGGAATGCGCTACACACAGACAACTAATGCACCGTATTGTACTTGCTGGAATGCGCTACACACAGACAACTAATGCACCGTATTGTACTTGCTGGAATGTGCTACACACATACAACTAATGCACCATATTGTACTTGCTGGAATGTACTACACACATACAACTAATGCACCGTATTGTACTTGCTGGAATGTACTACACACATACAACTAATGCACCGTATTGTACTTGCTGGAATGCGCTACACACAGACAACTAATGCACCATATTGTACTTGCTGGAATGCGCTACACACAGACAACTAATGCACCGTATTGTACTTGCTGGAATGCGCTACACACAGACAACTAATGCACCGTAATGTACTTGCTGGAATGCGCTACACACACAACTAATGCACCGTATTGTACTTGCTGGAATGTGCTACACACATACAACTAATGCACCGTATTGTACTTGCTGGAATGTGCTACACACATACAACTAATGCACCGTATTGTACTTGCTGGAATGCACTAAACACAGACAACTAATGCACCGTATTGTACTTGCTGGAATGCACTACAGAGACAACTAATGCACCGTATTGTACTTGCTGGAATGCGCTACACACATACAACTAATGCACCGTATTGTACTTGCTGGAATGCGCTACACACAGACAACTCATGCACCATATTGTACTTGCTGGAATGTGCTACACACATACAACTAATGCACCGTATTGTACTTGCTGGAATGCGCTACACACATACAACTAATGCACCGTATTGTACTTGCTGGAATGTACTACACACAGACAACTAATGCACCATATTGTACTTGCTGGAATGCACTACACAGACAACTAATGCACCGTATTGTACTTGCTGGAATGTACTACACACAGACAACTAATGCACCGTATTGTACTTGCTGGAATGTGCTACACACAGACAACTAATGCACCGTATTGTACTTGCTGGAATGTACTACACACAGACAACTAATGCACCGTATTGTACTTGCTGGAATGTGCTACACACAGACAACTAATGCACCGTATTGTACTTGCTGGAATGCGCTACACACATACACACAGACAACTAATGCACCGTATTGTACTTGCTGGAATGCGCTACACACATACACACAGACAACTAATGCACCGTATTGTACTTGCTGGAATGTGCTACACACATACAACTAATGCACCGTAATGTACTTGCTGGAATGTGCTACACACAGACAACTAATGCACCGTATTGTACTTGCTGGAATGTGCTACACACAGACAACTAATGCACAGTATTGTACTTGCTGGAATGTACTACACACATACAACTAATGCACCGTATTGTACTTGCTGGAATGTACTACACACAGACAACTAATGCACCGTATGGTACTTGCTGGAATGCGCTACACACATACAACTAATGCACCGTATTGTACTTGCTGGAATGTACTACACACAGACAACTAATGCACCGTATGGTACTTGCTGGAATGCGCTACACACAGACAAGTAATGCACCGTATTGTACTTGCTGGAGTGCGCTACACACATACAACTAATGCACCGTATTGTACTTGCTGGAATGTACTACACACATACAACTAATGCACCGTATTGTACTTGCTGGAATGCGCTACACACAGACAACTAATGCACCGTATTGTACTTGCTGGAATGTACTACACACATACAAATAATGCACCGTATTGTACTTGCTGGAATGCGCTACACACACAACTATTGCACCGTATTGTACTTGCTGGAATGTGCTACACACTGAGATATGCTATGAACATATAATAATTTGTGATTACTCATCAGTTATTTCCATTTTTCAAAAATAGTCTTCAGATTTTACGTATGTAAATATTGAATATCTGCCCAGAAATGAACTAATTTTTTTAAAATTATTATTTTAATTTATTATTCATAAATTACCTCCCTTTATCTACAAAAGTATATTTTACTTGATAAATTAACCCACCAGCATTCAAAATATTTTGGTGGGTATATATAGTATATAGTTTAATCTATTTGGTATTACAGACGTATATGTAGTCCAGTGGTAACACGCTGGACTGGTAATCCAGCGATTGCAGGTTTGATCCCCCGTCTGACCCTAATAAAATTAACAGTCTTTCAGATGGGACATTAAACTGAGGTCTTGTGTCGGTGCTTTACACCATGCACGTAAAAGAACCAGAGGAGACTCTGGAATGGTTCTCTGTCTGTATCATTGTACTATCCTCCAAAATCTAAAATAACTAATCTCTTCAGGAGGCGTCGCTCATTTGGGCAACCGGTAGCGACGATAAATAAATGTAAATCACAAAAAATTGTGCGTTATTTTGTATTAAATTAGGCAGCATATATTGATATTTCGTTACTACAGGGTGTGTTCCTTGGCTGTGAGTTTGGTATAGCCGCCATGTATATCTGGGCAGTTGGTATTCTAGCAGCAGGACAAAGTTCTACCATGACGGGGACATATACCGGACAGTTTGTAATGGAGGTAATCAGACGGAAGTCTTGTTTGTTCATTCTCCGTAGTTGAAGTTTATCTGCATTTATATTTATTTATCGTTAATACTGGTTGATCACATGAGCACCCCACCCCCTTTAGCTTAGTCAATTTATGTGTCTGTACCTTTAGCCCCATTTCAGAGCCTTTCTGGCGATATTTAGGGACACATTGTAATGTACTGACAAAAGGGTCTTGGTTTAATATCTTGCCAAAGAAGAAATTATGATTGCCGGTAGTCATTTTAATTGTGTTCCAGCCGCCGACCGAAACCGTGGTCTCTCGATTATTAGTGGTCCATCGAACCATCCTACATCCTATAAGCACTGTTGATAGAACTGGTCTGTAGATAGAACTGGTCTGTAGATATAACTGGTCTGTAGATAGAACTGGTCTGTAGATAGAACTGGTCTGTAGATAGAACTGTCTGTAGATAAAACTGATCTGTAGATAGAACTGATCTGTAGATAGAACTTGTCTGTAGATAGAACTGGTATGTTAATAGAACTGGTCTGTAGATAGAACTGGTCTGTAGATAGAACTGGTCTGTAGATAGAACTGGTATGTAGATAGAACTGGTCTGTAGATAGAACTTGTCTGTAGATAGAACTGGTATGTTGATAGAACTGGTATGTTGATAGAACTGGTCTGTAGATAGAACTTGTCTGTAGATAGAACTGGTCTGTAGATATGACTGGTCTGTAGATAGAACTGGTCTGTAGATAGAACTGGTATGTTGATATAACTGGTCTGTAGATAGAACTGGTATGTTGATATAACTGGTCTGTAGATAGAACTTGTCTGTAGATAGATCTTTCGTCGTACGACCTTAAAAACAGTGACACAGTCCGAAATGTAAACTTCCGGTGCACACATCTTCGCGCGCAAATGTCAACATCGGACATGTTTAAAACACGGCGCCCCTGTATATATTATTCATAACTTCTTTATATCTTGGAATATGTTAATATTTCTTATATGGAATTAAACCTTACGCACAGGCCTCTCCAGACATGCAATATATATTAAATCCAATACGACGTAGTTGGTCAAATCCGTAGAAGAGATGTTTTAACACGCCGGTATTGGAAAGGAAAACACGGCCCCACTAAATCTTCCTTGGTACTGTGCATGTATAATCTATTTCAGTATAACTGGTATGATTCCATCGTGCAACAATATTTTAAATCTGATACGTTGTTTTCATATATTGAATTGTTAAACATTTCAGACTTTTTATTATACTTTAAATAACTTATACATCGTTTTTGCGTAAATGCAAAACAGTGCTCCCACCCCAAAACTTCTTTGCTAATAGGATTATGTTGTTAAATATTATTTCATTTTCAAGGGTATGTTCCAGATTTGTGTCTGTAAATAATGTTGAGGCAATTGAATAGGGCCTACGGTATTTACATGTTACCACAATATCTAGTGATGTAAATACTGAATAGACTCCATTCATTAATACACACTTTTGTATCAGCATGTCTTTTTATAACGGCGATTCTAGCATATATAATATACAAATGTACAAGCTGTCATAGACTGGTCATACATTAGTCGTATATATCTGTGCGATGAGATTAATGGATCAAATACAGACGGGTCAATAGTTCAGTGGTGAACACATTGGTCTGTAGATCCAAGGTTCGATCATCAGTCTTTAAGTCCGTGAATAACACCGTTCACGTAAAAAACCCAGATAATACTCTGGCATGGGTCTCTTGTTTGTTTTTGGGTTTATTGTATCACCAACAGCTCAAGAAATATGGTGACTTTCCAACTATTATTGGTGGAGGAAGATCCTGGGCGCCCCTCCATACAGTATGTCAAGTGTGAAAGGTCACCTGCCTGGGTAGAACCACAAACATTCCGAATAGTTTCCTTGCACGAAATAATCCGACACCCCTGGTGAGAGTGTAAACATCAGCTGTGAGAGGCAAGTGATTCGAAGTCAACAACATTAACCAATCAACCACATACTCCGTCTCTGTCTCTATCACTGCAATATCCTCAAACATCTAAAATGACTAATCTCTTCAAGAGGCGTCGCTCATATGGGCAACCGGTAGCGACGATAATTAAGCTCAAAAACACAATAGATCAAAGATGATGATAAATGGTCGCTTTAACTACCAAATTGTTGTCAAGTTAACTTGGTCGGTAAGTTATATTGAAACTAATTATAACCAGCACAATCATGGATGTTAGGAAGTAGAAATAAAACAACGGAACTATTCTAAATTTCATTATTTATAATGTCACTGCAAATATACCCCAATATAATTTTATAATACATATAGAGATACATATTGACACTTGTAACATTACTGATAATATGGGTAATGCAGTTTTTAATCCTCGCATATATGGAATAGAATTATCATAGAATTGCCAAGATGAATTGGTTTAAACAATATGTATTGCAAACCATAAATCACATATAACATACAACAACATACATAATGAAAAGGATTAAGTAGGAAGCTAAAAGTAACAATGCTTTGAATTTGTGGTACAAAGAATGTGTTTGTTGAAATGTTGGCAGCACGTACGTTTAAGGACTCGAGCAGTCATTTATTACGTCACATATTGTTGTCTAAGTACGATTTAGCCCATGGCACATTTGCATCATTTTCTATCATAAAAACACGTCAGCCAAAATAAAAAGAAAATTTGTTTGTTAAGTGAATGATCGAATAATACTTTACTCAAAAACATAGAAAGCTATTAATACCACTCGTGACTAGCTTCACACTTGGTAATAATGCTTTCAATGTTCATTTGGTGAAATATTATTCGATCATACACTGAAACAAACACATATCCTCTTATAATTATATCGTAGGAACAAGAAAGAAAAAACAATAAAAAAACTAGATCACATGGGCTTTTTACCCCGTTCGAGACCCCGCTATACCATACTAAAATCATAAGTCTTTCAGATGAGAATTTAAACAGAGGTCTTGTGCCGGTGCTTTACACAATGCAAATAAAAGAACTGGAGGAGACATCATTGCACTATCCTCCAAATCTAATATAACTAATCTCTTCAGTAGGTGTCGCTAAAATGGGCAACTGGTAACTATGATAAATAAACGTAAAACACTCACAGGTATTCATGTATTATGTATATCAACATATCTATTGTATCGGATTGCTTTGTGTAATGTTACAGCTTCTGTTACAGTGTAGTGGGAAGTATATTGAAGCAGTTACATTTTCACACCAAAGTCTGTCTGTCACACCCTATGCAATCTGATACAACAAATTATATTTACTGTGAATCTATTTTCGTGTTTTGTTGCATCATCATTTCTGATTTCATAGTTGCACAAGATATAGATTGAAGATCTGTAGTGAACACAGTATGATAGACAATCTTGTTTGTACACAGGCTTCAATACCATATAATTACCAGGGTGTTTTCATGCACATCTAATTTTGCTTGTTTGGCATACATATATATATATATATCTATTGTTTGCTTTATTTGTGGAAACCTTAAATTTCTTTCATAATTTTTAAAACTGTGCCGCTTGTCAAAATGAAATCTTAATAGTCTATAAAAGAAAAGTACCAAACAGTATGCATTTGTATCACCGGATAGTTGCTCAGTTTTCATCAGTTTTCAAGATTTCTAAACTGTAAATATGACAGCTAAGATTAGTGTCCTTAAATCAAGTGGTGTTGAACTGATCTGTTGAAATAGTGTTGTCCACTCTTGATTTTCTTGGCCATGCTATCACACAATCATAGATCAATAGACCATCAACTGAGCCAACTGTATTCTGTATAATATGGCACTTCCGATAAAAATCCTGCTGTACATCAATTAAAGTCATATCATCAGGGAATCTGCAAGAAATAACATATAAAAACTCTATTAACATCAAAGTTCTACATTTCTATCTGATAAATTTGAACACTGGAATGATTGTGAACAAATTTGGACATGCATTTGTGAGGGTGGACCTGACAGATATTAATTTTTTTAAAAACAATGTATAAGTGATTAGTACAGTGTATGTACATTAATAAGATGGAAACTATTCCATAAATCTGGGTTGCTGTGACGAAACTAAATATATTTGGAGTTCGGTCTAATTCTGTTTTTGAAAAAACTATGGTTAACTTTTGTAATAATGCAAGATATAGAAATATATCAATTTCACTTTACCTAGGTCAAACCGGGTATCGAATGAGAGTGGTTGGTCCCCTTGTCCAAGTCATTCCCCCACCATATCATCAAGCAAGACAATCCATAGCCTCGTCCTGCGATATCGGGACAGGATATTGGTGTCACATGTCTCCAATGTCTCTACCGGCCCTGAATATTCTTGCATCACGTCTCTGATGCACGGATTCTGCTGATTCGGCCGCCATTTTTAAGACTTTTTCCGAAGTTGCGACTGCATCGAACCAGTCGTAAAGTTAAGACTTCATTTACGATATCTTAGCTGCGACTTTGTTGATAAAACGGACCGTGGTCTTAACTTAGACGTTACGACGGCGTAACTCGGTCTTAAGCAATAATCTTAACTAAGACTGACTTACGACCGTTGATAAAACGGGGCCCTGTCTGTAGATATGACTGGTATGTAGAACTGGTCTGTAGATAGAACTGGTATGTAGAACTGGTATGTAGATAGAACTGGTCTGTAGATAGAACTGGTATGTAGAACTGGTATGTAGATAGAACTGGTATGTAGAACTGGTCTGTAGATAGAACTGGTCTGTAGATAGAACTGGTATGTAGAACTGGTCTGTAGATAGAACTGGTCTGTAGATAGAACTGGTATGTAGAACTGGTCTGTAGATAGAACTGGTATGTAGAACTGGTCTGTAGATAGAACTGGTCTGTAGATAGAACTGGTATGTAGATAGAACTGGTATGTAGGTAGAACTGGTATGTAGATAGAACTGATAGAACTGGTATGTAGATAGAACTGGTCTGTAGATAGAACTGGTATGTAGATAGAACTGGTCTGTAGATAGAACTGGTATGTAGATAGCACTGGTATGTAGGTAGAACTGGTATGTAGATAGAACTGGTATGTAGGTAGAACTGGTATGTAGATAGAACTGATAGAACTGGTATGTAGGTAGAACTGGTCTGTAGATAATCCAATCTCTATTAGGATTTATTGAATATGATTTCTAGTTTAAGCTATACATAATTTAGTTCATTCACCCATATTTGGACCTCGTTACGTTTTTTCTGGTTTGATGGACCTTAATTTTGCTTCTAAAATCTTCCTTTCAGGGATTTTTGGACCTTAAATGGGAGAGATGGCAGAGAGTTTTATTGACTCGTTCGATCGCTATATTACCCACAATCACACTGGCAGTATCTGCGGGTATACAAGATTTAACGTACATGAACGATCTGCTCAATGTACTCATGAGTCTACAACTACCATTTGCCTTAATTCCGGTGCTCACATTTACAAGTGCTGGCAATTTGATGGGAGAGTTTGTGAACGGGGCGTAAGTACATCATTCATACCGCTCTTTAATACAGCTCATTCATGGTGCTCATTCAAGCTGCTCATTCATGGTGCTCAATCATACTGCTCAATCATGCTGCTCAATCATGCTGCTCATTCATACTGCTCATTCATTCTGTTCATTCATACTGCTCATTCATTCTGCTCATTCATACTGCTCAATCATGCTGCTCAAGCATACTGCTCATTCATGCTGCTCATTCATACTGCTCAATCATGCTGCTCAATCATACTGCTCAATCATACTGCTCATTCATTCTGTTCATTCATACTGCTCAATCATACTGCTCATTCATTCTGCTCATTCATACTGCTCAATCATGCTGCTCAAGCATACTGCTCATTCATACTGCTCATTCATACTGCTCATTCATACTGCTCAATCATGCTACTCAATGATACTGCTCAATCATGCTGCTCATTCATACTGCTCAATCATGCTGCTCAATCATGCTGCTCATTCATACTGCTCATTCATACTGCTCAATCATGCTACTCAATGATACTGCTCAATCATGCTGCTCATTCATACTGCTCAATCATGCTGCTCAATCATGCTGCTCATTCATACTGCTCATTCATACTGCTCATTCACACAAGACTATAGCCACTTTGCTCACCATTCCTGTGATATGTCATCAACTGTTTCTTTCCCTTACAGAGCAATGCAGACTATATTCACTTTGCTCACCATTCCTGTGATATGTCATCAACTGTTTCTTTCCCTTACAGAGCAATGCAGACTATAGCCACTTTGCTCACCATTCCTGTGATATGTCATCAACTGTTTCTTTCCCTTACAGAGCAATGCAGACTATAGCCACTTTGCTCACCATTCCTGTGATATGTCATCAATTGTTTCTTTCCATTACAGAGGAATGAAGACTATAGCCACTTTGCTCACCATTCCTGTGATATGTCATCAATTGTTTCCTTCCCTTATAGAGCAATGAAGACTATAGCCACCTTGCTCACCATTCCTGTGATATGTCATCAACTGTTTCCTTCCCTTTACAGAGCAATGAAGACTATAGCCACTTTGCTCACCATTCCTGTGATATGTCATCAACTGTTTCCTTCCATTACAGAACAATGAAGATTATAGCCACTTTGCTCACCATTCTTGTGCTAGGGATCAACATGTTTTTCGTGATCGTGTTCATACAGCAGCTGCCTTCTCATTGGTCGATATACTTGGGAATATCAATTATAGTTGTAATTTATCTACTATTTGTTCTATATCTGGTGAGTAGTCTAAGAAATAGAAGATATTTGTGTTTATTAGTGTAAGATAGGATTTTATTTCATTGAGTCACCGAAATTTGTATTTCCACAAACGGAAATCAACTCCTATCTTACACAATGAACACAAATATTCGTTTTCTTTTATAATTTCCAATGATTTTTGGCTAATATAATATTTATCAAATTTAATTCATTTTAGCTGTCCCTGTCTGGAGCCTCATTTCACTACAATGCATGACCGCACAACCACCTGTTAGTGTGAATGTCAGTAATAAGAAATAGTTCTGGTATAATGTTCCAGTTTCTGTCAAAATTAAAAACTACAGACAAAACAAATTCATTAGAATACATTACATTATAATTAACTCTTCGAGATAGTCAGAAAATAGTTAAGATACAAAAGTACATCCAACCGCAGAGGAATACGAAAACCCCCTCTGACAGCCCCCCTGGCATTCCCCACTAACAGCCCCCCTGGAAATCCCCACTAACAGCCCCCCCTGGCATTCCCCACTAACAGCCCCCCTGGCAATCCCCCACTGACACCCCCCTGGCAATCCCCACTAACAGCCCCCTGGCAATCCCCACTAACAGCCCCCTGGAAATCCCCACTAACAGCCCCCATGGCATTCCCCACTAACAGCCCCCATGGCAATCCCCACTAACAGCCCCCATGGCAATCCCCACTAACAGACCCCCTGGCATTCCCCACTAACAGCCCCCATGGCAATCCCCACTAACAGCCCCCCCCTGGCAATCCCCACTAACAGCCCCCCTGGCAATCCCCACTAACACCCCCCCTGGCAATCCCCACTAACAGCCCCCTGGAAATCCCCACTAACAGCCCCCCTGGCATTCCCCACTAACAGCCCCCCATGGCAATCCACACTAACACCCCCCCTGGCAATCCCCACTAACAGCCCCCCCCTGGCAATCCCCACTAACAGCCCCCCCCCCCTGGCAATCCCCACTAACAGCCCCCTGGCAATCCCCACTAACAGCCCCCCCCTGGCAATCCCCACTAACAGCCCCCTGGCAATCCACACTAACACCCCCCCTGGCAATCCGCACTAACAGCCCCCCCTGGCAATCCCCACTAACAGCCCCCCCCTGGCAATCCCCACTAACAGCCCCCTGGCAATCCCCACTAACAGCCCCCCTGTCAATCCACACTAACACCCCCCCTGGCAATCCCCACTAACACCCCCTGGCAATCCCCACTAACACCCCCCATGGCAATCCACACTAACACCCCCATGGCAATCCACACTAACACCCCCCTGGCAATCCCCACTAACAGCCCCCCCTGGCAATCCCCACTAACAGCCCCCTGGCAATCCACACTAACACCCCCCCTGGCAATCCCCACTAACAGCCCCCCCTGGCAATCCCCACTAACAGCCCCCCCCTGGCAATCCCCACTAACAGCCCCTGGCAATCCCCACTAACAGCCCCCTGTCAATCCACACTAACACCCCCCCCTGGCAATCCCCACTAACACCCCCCCTGGCAATCCCCACTAACACCCCCCATGGCAATCCACACTAACACCCCCATGGCAATCCACACTAACACCCCCTGGCAATCCCCACTAACAGCCCCCCCTGGCAATCCCCACTAACAGCCCCCCTGGCAATCCCCACTAACAGCCCCTGGCAATCCCCACTAACAGCCCCCTGGCAATCCCCACTAACAGCCCCCCCTGGCACCCCACTAACACCCCCCATGGCAATCCCCACTAACACCCCCCATGGCAATCCCCACTAACCCCCCATGGCAATCCCCACTAACACCCCCCATGGCAATCCCCACTAACACCCCCCATGGCAATCCCCACTAAACCCCCCATGGCAATCCCCACTAACACCCCCCATGGCAATCCCCACTAACACCCCCCATGGCAATCCCCACTAACAGCAATCCACACTAACACCCCCCATGGCAATCCACCACTCCCACTAACACCCCCATGGCAATCCCCACACCCCCCATGGCAATCCCCACTAACACCCCCCATGGCAATCCCCACTAACACTGGCAATCCCCACTAACATGGCAATCCCCACTAACCCCCCCCCTGGCAATCCCCACTAACATGGCAATCCCCACTAACAGCCCCCTGGCAATCCCACTAACATGGCAATCCCCACTAACAGCCCCCCTGGCAATCCCCACTAACAGCCCCCCTGGCAGCCCCCCTGGCATCCCCACTAACACCCCCCATGGCAATCCCCACTAACACCCCCCCATGGCAATCCCCACTAACACCCCCCATGGCAATCCCCACTAACCCCCCATGGCAATCCCCACCCCCCATGGCAATCCCCACTAACACCCCCCATGGCAATCCCCACTAACAGCCCCCTGGCATGGCAATCCCCACTAACACCCCCTGGCAATCCCCACTCCAATCCCCACTAAACACCCCATGGCAATCCCCACTAACAGCCCCCATGGCAATCCCCACTAACAGCCCCCCCCCTGGCAAACACTAACCCCCCATGGCAATCCCCACTAACAGCCCCCTGGCAATCCCCACTAACACCCCCCATGGCAATCCCCACTAACACTGGCAATCCCCACTAACACCCCCATGGCAATCCCCACTAACAGCCCCCATGGCAATCCCCACTAACCCCCCCTGGCAATCCCCACTAACACCCCCCTGGCAATCCCCACTAACAGCCCCCCCTGGCAATCCCCACTAACACCCCCCATGGCAATCCCCACTAACAGCCCCCCCTGGCAATCCCCACTAACACCCCCCAGGAATCCCCACTAACAGCCCCCCTGGCAATCCCCACTAACACCCCCCATGGCAATCCCCACTAACACCCCCCCATGGGAATCCCCACTAACAGCCCCCCTGGCAATCCCCACTAACACCCCCATGGCAATCCCCACTAACAGCCCCCCCCCATGGCAATCCCCACTAACACCCCCATGGCAATCCCCACTAACAGCCCCCCCTGGCAATCCCCACTAACACCCCCCATGGCAATCCCCACTAACAGCCCCCCATGGCAATCCCCACTAACAGCCCCCATGGCAATCCCCACTAACACCCCCCATGGCAATCCCCACTAACAGCCCCCCTGGCAATCCCCACTAACACCTCCCATGGCAATCCCCACTAACACCCCCCATGGCAATCCCCACTAACAGCCCCCCCCTGGCAATCCCCACTAACACCCCCCATGGCAATCCCCACTAACAGCCCCCTGGCAATCCCCACTAACAGCCCCCCCCCTGGCAATCCCCACTAACAGCCCCCTGGCAATCCCCACTAACCGCCCTCCTGACAGCCCCCTCCCCCCCCGGCAATCTTGCGGATGCTTTACAAACTATTTAGAAATCTACAAATATGTTGAATTGTGATTGCCAGGGAGGATGAAATAGAATTCCAACATTAGTTCTTCCATTAAATTTTAACACAAGTTCTAGCAACATTAGTTACGGCCATTCCCATAGCAACAGTTGTGTAATATTTCAATGTGTTGGTGATTGTGTAATTACAGGCGTGGTACTGTCTTATAGTGATGGGTTGTCACAGTCTGGAGAAACTACGTGTAAGTATATCTATCTCACACATTATGTCCACTAATTTAATCACTAATGCATGTGAAAATATTTCTTTATATTAACCCTTTCCCTCATAGAAGCACCTCTTGACGCCATTACCAATACGACATACATTGACAATGTAGTAGCCAAACCAATGTTCATAATAAAGGCCAGAATGTCATGACGTCCCAGTAATATCTAATGGCCAGTAATATCAATGGAGGTGGGATAGATATGGCGACTACTTATCCACTGCATGATAGCTAAATGGCTGTCATTTGTATGGAGATATAATAGCATATTAACCTCAAACTCTATGAAGGAAAGGGTTAATACATAGAAAAAAACATCTAATGCATGTATATTTATACAAGAAATAACCATTAGCTCTGGAACTGTCAAAACTATTGGTGAATAATTTATTTTACTATTTTATATTATATGTACATGTAAGTTATTATATGTAGTATATCATTGCCGCTGTCCACCAGGGTTCTCTATGTAGTCTTATATGAAAAGAACATTTCTCAACTAGCTTCAACCCCAAGACAACTATTCACCAAGTAAAACTGCAGCATCACATCTTTACATCAAAGGTCAACGTCACAATTTGGGGTCAGAGGTAAAATCCTGTTTCGGCAATAAATTGAGTACCCTAGGATTTGTTAGAAGCTTACCATAAGAGAAGTGTTCAGCATAGCAAGATGGTGCGTTTTGTTCAACAGTTGGAACGTAGCACAACGGTCAAGGTCATTGATGGGTGAGGTCACAGAATATCATGCAATGTGTTGTTTCTATAATAATTTGTTCAGTACCATTCTCACCAATACAACCCGGGTTCAATCCTCGGACCGGGAAATATGAGAGACGGTACGGTGGTCGCCAGATAGGACAGGTGGGGATTTCTCCGGATACTCCAGTTTCCTCCCACACAAATGACCACATTTACGCTTTCATCCGCGCCAACGAGAGTGATTAATGTAAGTTGTACGCAACTCTTTTTTTTTAATGTACTGGATAGAATGTCATGAAATTTCACACAATTCTACTTTATGCTTCCATGAGTGTGAAAGTCATGTATGTACATTCAGCCCCAAGGTCACGGTCACACTTGGGGGTCAAATGCTAACTTTTGTTTTAGCAATAATTTGCTAATTGCTAGAAAAACTCAAAATGTTCAGCACAATAAGTGTAACCTATCATCACTGGTGGTCACGGGTTCGAGCCCCGCTCAGGCCGTGTCTCATTTATATGAAAAAGTTGGCAGTTTCTTACAGAGGTTGGTGCACCCAAGTACTGGTTAACTGCTGGAGCCTGCCCAGGAAAGGTGTTGTTAAGTAAACTGCCCGCCGGCGATATAGTCCAAAATGGTGCTGATGCAGGCGTAAAACCCGAAATATAACATAATAACATAACATATTCAGCACAATAAGATATATTGATATCTTTAAAGGACATTTCAGACTGGATATGGAAAATGCTGTTACTTTGTCCGTACGTTTGTTCTTTGTAGTCATCAAGTTCATAATTAAACTAGCCAACACAGAACATGGTGTTTCCTCTTGCAGTGCTGCTGGCAGAAACCTTTAATTCTGTGTCTAGGAGAAACTACACTGCTCACGGGCACTCGCTAGTAACATTTATGTAATGTACTTACTCATAGATATAACAATAGACAGTGTGGTATATATGAATGGTGGCTTGGCTATTGCCTCATCTCGGCTTACTACTAACCATAGATTATTTTAGTTGTTTTCAGCATTTCGAGTCAGGTTTGAGTATACCAGTAGTTACTGATTCTTGCCTAACAGTCTGAATATGTATTTGCTTTTAACAGAATATTTTCTTTATTAGATACAAACATGTTATCTCGACTGGTTCCCACATAGCGTAACTGGTTCCTGGCTTCATTTCAGTGGAATATTTTCTTAACCTGTTCCTACGCCACTTCACTTATTCCTTGCTGCCTCATAGATTACCAGTTATATTTCTCTTCAAGTTCTCACTCCAGCTTGTTCCTGCCTGTCTCTTAGCTCAATGTTTCTCTTCACGTTCTCACTCCAGCTTGTTCCTGCCTGTCTCTTAGCTCAATGTTTCTCTTCAAGTTCTCACTCCAGCTTGTTCCTGCCTGTCTCTTAGCTCAATGTTTCTCTTCAAGTTCTCACTCCAGCTTGTTCCTGCCTGTCTCTTAGCTCAATGTTTCTCTTCAAGTTCTCACTCCAGCTTGTTCCTGCCTGTCTCTTAGCTCAATGTCTCTTAGCTCATGTTTCTCTTAGCTCATGTTTCTCTTCAAGTTCTCACTCCAGCTTGTTCCTGCCTGTCTCTTAGCTCAATGTTTCTCTTCAAGTTCTCACTCCAGCTTGTTCCTGCCTGTCTCTTAGCTCAATGTTTCTCTTCAAGTTCTCACTCCAGCTTGTTCCTGCCTGTCTCTTAGCTCAATGTTTCTCTTCAAGTTCTCACTCCAGCTTGTTCCTGCCTGTCTCTTAGCTCAATGTTTCTCTTCAAGTTCTCACTCCAGCTTGTTCCTGCCTGTCTCTTAGCTCAATGTTTCTCTTCAAGTTCTCACTCCAGCTTGTTCCTGCCTGTCTCTTAGCTCAATGTTTCTCTTCAAGTTCTCACTCCAGCTTGTTCCTGCCTGTCTCTTAGCTCAATGTTTCTCTTCAAGTTCTCACTCCAGCTTGTTCCTGCCTGTCTCTTAGCTCAATGTTTCTCTTCAAGTTCTCACTCCAGCTTGTTCCTGCCTGTCTCTTAGCTCAATGTTTCTCTTCAAGTTCTCACTCCAGCTTGTTCCTGCCTGTCTCTTAGCTCAATGTTTCTCTTCACGTTCTCACTCCAGCTTGTTCCTGCCTGTCTCTTAGCTCAATGTTTCTCTTCACGTTCTCACTCCAGCTTGTTCCTGCCTGTCTCTTAGCTCAATGTTTCTCTTCACGTTCTCACTCCAGCTTGTTCCTGCCTGTCTCTTAGCTCAATGTTTCTCTTCAAGTTCTCACTCCAGCTTGTTCCTGCCTGTCTCTTAGCTCAATGTTTCTCTTCAAGTTCTCACTCCAGCTTGTTCCTGCCTGTCTCTTAGCTCAATGTTTCTCTTCACGTTCTCACTCCAGCTTGTTCCTGCCTGTCTCTTAGCTCAATGTTTCTCTTCACGTTCTCACTCCAGCTTGTTCCTGCCTGTCTCTTAGCTCAATGTTTCTCTTCAAGTTCTCACTCCAGTTTCACTGTTATCTGGCTTCATCACAGCTGAATATTGTTCTACTGGTTCCCACTCCAGTTTCACTGTTACCTGGCTTCCTTACAGCTGAATATTTTCTCTATTGGTTCCCACTCCAGCTTCACTGTTACCTGGCTCCCTACAGCTGAATATTTTCTCTATTGGTTCCCACTCCAGCTTCACTGTTACCTGGCTCCCTACAGCTGAATGTTTCTCTATTGGTTCCCACTCCAGCTTCACTGTTACCTGGCTTCCTCACAGCTGAATATTTTTCTACTGGTTCCCACTCCAGCTTCACTGTTACCTGGCTTCCTCACAGCTGAATATTTGTTCTACTGTTCCCACTCCAGCTTCACTGTTTCCTGGCTTCCTCACAGCTAAATATTTTCTCTTCTGGTTGATGGCTTCCTCATCATGACTATTTTAACATGTGATAGACAGAATGAACAATACATGGGTATAATTGAGTTGTTTCATGTTGCAGTGCTTTTGGCAAGTACCATATATACCAGCATACATTGGACAATATTTCCGACTGAGAGAATCTGCCCAATAAAACATAGGTTTATGCGCACACTCCATTAATTGGCTCCAAACCATGTCTAGTTGTATGTTTCTCACTTCATTCTCTTTAAGATTTATATTCATGTTGTTAGAGAATCACTTTGACAAAACCTCAATCATGAACACATGGAAGAAAAGTTCTCTCAATCCTATATGTGAAAGCAATTTATTAGGTATGGCGGCATGGCAACGAATGGTGAATTTAGCATTCGAATATTCACTAATTCTTGAACTTATTTCAAATGATTTCGCAAATGAATATTCACTAATTTTTCAAATGATCTCGCAAATGAATATTCGAATATGCACTAATTCTTGAACTTATTTCAGATGATTTTGCAAATGAATATTCGAGTATTCACTAATTCTTAAACTTATTTCAAATGATTGCAAACGTTTATATGAATATTCATCAAATCTTGAACTTTACACACTCATTTACACTGAATATAAATCTTACATCATTGGACTCAATTTATAAAATAGTGAAAGAATGAGAAACAGACGACGTGTACAGACATGTTTATGTTATATTGGCCTTACTTATTGTGACAACGGATCAATCCATTGTAACCCAGGCTCTCTCAGGGGGTCGGGTCTGTAGCTTGTCTCCGAGCAGAACTCGGATGGAATCCCTGCCCTAAGGGGAAGTTGTGCTGATAATATCACTAGACTTGTGCTAGCCCCACCGAGCTTAGAAAACTAATGCTATTTCACAGCTATTTATGGAACAAAGTTGAATCCCGGACATGGCGAGGACAGCTCTGTGTTAAAGGAAGATACGTTTGTTGCGCAGTAACTCGCCCAGCCCCTGGGTGTACCTGACCAACATCAGGGAGTGTATGACCAGCCCCCGGGGTGTATCTCACCAGTCCCAGGGTGTACCTCACCAGCCCCATGGTGTACCTGACCAGCCCCAGGGTGTACCTCGCCCAGCTCCAGGGTGTATCTGACCAGCCCCAGGGTGTACCTGACCAGCCCCAGGGTGTATCTGACCAGCCCCAGGGTGTACCTCACCAGCCCCCAGGGTGTACCTGACCAGCCCCAGGGTGTACCTGACCAGCCCCAGGGTGTACTTGGGTTACAAATGACTGATACAGTTTGGCATGTTGCCCATTGGTTGTTTTTATTTAGTTTATTTCTATATTCTGTAAATTAAGAAATTCTCATCAGAGGGGGGGGGCTCCGTGGCTGAGTGGTTACTGTCGTTGACTTCAAATCACTTGACTGCTGTAGGATCGAATCCCACTGGGGATGTCGAGTTCTTTCATGTTAGGGAGGAAGCTATCCAGCTGGCTTATGGAAGGTCGGTGGTTCTACCCAGGTGCCCGACCGTGCTTGACATACTGCTCAGAGGGGCCCCGTGGTCTTCCTCCACCAATAATAGCTGGAGAGTTGCCATATTACCTTAGCTGTTGGTGCAACATTAAACCCAAATACAAAACAATGAAATGCAAACAAAGAAATACAAACAAAGAAATACAAACAAACAAATGCAAACAAACATTACTATTGGCGCAGGTGTAATCTGCACCTGTGCTTATCACTATACGCTGAGTGAAAATACATCACAAATTCCTTTAGATGCACCTGTAAATGTATTTCAGTTGTAAACGTGTTTCAGTTGTAAACAGAATTTAAAACATGTTTCAGTTGTAAACAGAATTTAAAACATGTTTCAGTTGTAAACAGAATTTAAAACATGTTTCAGTTGTAAACAGAATTTAAAAGATGTTTCAGTTGTAAACAGAATTTAAAACATGTTTCAGTTGTAAACAGAATTTAAAACATGTTTCAGTTGTAAACAGAATTTAAAAGATTTTTGAGTTGTAAACAGAATTTAAAATGTGTTTGAGTTGTAAACAGAATTTAAAATGTGTGTCAGTTGTAAATAGAATTTAAAATGTGTTTCAGTTGTAAATATAATTTAAAATGTGTTTCAGTTGTAAATATAATTTAAAATGTGTTTCAGTTGTAAATAGGTTTTAAAACATGTTTCAGTTATCTTAAAGTCTCTTTAATAGTTTCATTTTCCAACCTGAAGAAAAAAACCTGTACTGTATTCAAGTTTATCTTACTGTAGTTATTAATCAACCATTTATAATGTTATCGGTGAATTTGTATATAAACATCAATAAATGGAGGTAACTTACAACAGACGGATCTGTAGTCCAGTGGTAACACGCTGGACTGGTAATCCAGGGATCGCATGTTCGATCCCCCATCTGACCCTAATAAAATGAAGTCTTTCAGATGGGACGTTAAACCAAGGTCTCGTGTCAGTGCTGTACACCGTGCACGTAAAAGAACCAGAGGAGATTCTGGAATGAGTCTCTGTCTGTATCATGCACTATCCTCCAAAAATCTAAAATTACTAATCTCTTCAGGAGGCGTCGCTCATATGGGCAACCGGTAGCGACGATAAATAAACGTAAAACACACAAGGTAACTTACAAATAGCAATTTCATAGAAACGAGTTAATCATCCACTCCTTAGAATTATCTCGTAATGCAGCACATTCTAAATTAGCTGAGAATTTTACAGTACATTCTAAATAAATGTAGAGTTTTACAGTACATTCTAAATAAGCTAAGAATTTCTCATTTTACAGTACATTCGTATTCCTTACCCTCGATGGATTGTGTATGTGCAACTCTTCTTTATGTTTTGTGTGTACTGTTGGGACTTCAGAATGAAGGTTTAGTTTGTCATCTGCTGTATAACTGCATTGTGTTTTGTGTGTACTGTTGGGACTTCAGAATGAAGGTTTAGTTTGTCATCTGCTGTATAACTGTATTGTGTTCTGTGTGTACTGTTGGGACTTCAGAATGAAGGTTTAGTTTGTCATCTGCTGTATAACTGTATTGTGTTCTGTGTGTACTGTTGGGACTTCAGAATGAAGGTTTAGTTTGTCATCTGCTGTATAACTGTATTGTGTTCTGTGTGTACTGTTGGGACTTCAGAATGAAGGTATAGTTTGTCATCTGCTGTATAACTGTATTGTGTGTACTGTTGGGACTTCAGAATGATGGTTTAGTTTGTCATCTGCTGTATAACTGTATTGTGTTCTGTGTGTACTGTTGGGACTTCAGAATGAAGCTTTAGCTTGTCATCTGCTGTATAACAGTATTGTGTTTTGTGTATTCTGTTGGGACTTCAGAATGAAGCTTTAACTTGTCATCTGCTGTATAACTGTATTGTGTTTTGTGTGTACTGTTGGGACTTCAGAATGAAGCTTTAGTTTGTCATCTGCTGTATAACTGTATTGTGTCCCGTGCATTCTGTTGAGACTTCAGAATGAAGGTTTAGTTTGTCATCTGCTGTATAACTGTATTGTGTACTGTTGGGACTTCAGAATGAAGCTTTAACTTGTCATCTGCTGTATAACTGTATTGTGGTTTGTGTGTACTGTTGGGACTTCAGAATGAAGGTATAGTTTGTCATCTGCTGTATAACTGTATTGTGTTCTGTGTGTACTGTTGGGACTTCAGAATGAACGTATAGTTTGTCATCTGCTGTATAACTGTATTGTGTTTTGTGTGTACTGTTGGGACTTCAGAATGAAGGTTTGGTTTGTCATCTGCTGTATAACTGTATTGTGTTCTGTGTGTACTGTTGGGACTTCAGAATGAAGGTATAGTTTGTCATCTGCTGTATAACTGTATTGTGTCCCGTGCATTCTGTTGGGACTTCAGAATGAAGGTTTAGTTTGTCATCTGCTGTATAACTGTATTGTGTTCTGTGTGTACTGTTGGGACTTCAGAATGAATTTTTAGTTTGTCATCTGCTGTATAACTGTATTGTGTTCTGTGTGTACTGTTGGGACTTCAGAATGAAGGTTTAGTTTGTCATCTGCTGTATAACTGTATTGTGTTCTGTGTGTACTGTTGGGACTTCAGAATGAAGGTTTGGTTTGTCATCTGCTGTATAACTGTATTGTGTTCTGTGTGTACTGTTGGGACTTCAGAATGAATTTTTAGTTTGTCATCTGCTGTATAACTGTATTGTGTTCTGTGTGTACTGTTGGGACTTCAGAATGAAGGTTTGGTTTGTCATCTGCTGTATAACTGTATTGTGTTCTGTGTGTACTGTTGGGACTATATGTTTGGTTTATAACATTGAAATGTTTATAATGTACGACATGTATGTTTGGTTTATAACATTGAAATGTTTATAATGTACGACATGTATGTTTTGTTTATAATTGCTTGCAACAATGTTTACTGTGTTACTGTGTTTTGTAGGGAGATTTATGAAATGTTTTATTCCACTGCTTTCAACCTGTGGAATAACGCATTGTATTTCTCTAAAAAAAATCTATATTTCATTGGAAAGCATAAATATATTTATTTATTTTAACTACCGTAAAAGTGTAAAACATTATTCTCTTTGTTATTGTACATTTAGTATTGGCAGTGATATATCCAGTGTTTGTAACAGAGAATTTCTTCTTTCCTACTTTCATGGCGGGGGTTTGGGGGCCGCCGTATTTCACTATGTATACTGAGCTCCTGTTCCCCATCTTTAATGCATACGTTCATGTTAAATGTGGCTCCCTCAGGCAGCATATTTGCTGCTCCCCTGGCAGCATATTTGCGGCTCCCCCCGGCAGCATATTTGCTGCTCTCCCTGGCAGCATATTTACGGCTCCCTCTGGCAGCATATGTGCGTCTCCCTCTGGCAGCATATTTGCGGCTCTCCCTGGCAGCATATTTGCGTCTCCCCCTGGCAGCATATTTTCTTCCGCGTGATCCACGTGCTGCCAATGTTTACGATTTTTAACACCACCCGGCATTTTTTTCTGATGCCCAAAATGTTTTTTAAAATCCAACTAATTAATGCAAAATCCAGAAATCCATCTTTTCTCGATAAAAGTTGGAAATTCCGACTCGTTGCAAACACTGATATCTACGAAACACATTAAATAGTTCATGATTGAACTCATCAGAATGTTCTTTCTATGTTACAATTCCTCAAATCCAGCATTGTGATTGGATGTTGCTGATCATAAGTTCAACTAATCATATAACTGGAGTTTTCCGTGTTTTAATCTATCCCATAATGCAAAGTTTGGAAACATTTGGTTACGTTAGCAACCTGACTGTATTTCTGTTTTACCATTACAGTGTCTACACTTTCAACAGATTGAACTATACGCCATGCATACCGATACTCAGCATCTCTCCAATGATACTGCCATAGAAAATACTGAATCTACCAACATACACGACATACCGTCGTAATAGTAGGACATGTAACAATGTGTTCTATGAGAAACATGCGACTACACCATCGTGATGACACCGACGGGAAACATGCGATTACACCATCGTGATGACACCGACGGGAAATATGCGACTACACCATCATGACACCGACGGGAAATATGCGACTACACCATCATGATGACACCGACGGGAAATATGCGACTACACCATCGTGATGACACCGACGGGAAACATGCGATTACACCATCGTGATGACACCGCCGGGAAATATGCGACTACACCATCATGATGACACCGACGGGAAATATGCGACTACACCATCGTGATGACACCGACGGGAAACATGCGATTACACCATCGTGATGACACCGACGGGAAATATGCGACTACACCATCGTGATGACACCGACGGGAGACATGCGACTACACCATCGTGATGACACCGACGGGAAATATGCGACTACACCATCGTGATGACACCGACGGGAAACATGCGATTACACCATCGTGATGACACCGCCGGGAAATATGCGACTACACCATCATGATGACACCGACGGGAAATATGTGACTACACCATCATGATGACACCGCCGGGAAATATGCGACTACACCATCATGATGATACCGACGGGAAATATGCGACTACACCATCGTGATGACACCGACGGGAAATATGCGACTACACCATCATGATGACACCACCGGGAAATCTACGTCTACACCATCATGATGGGACCTACCAATAACGGGACACCTGCGACTACACCATCATGATGGGACCTACCAATAACGGGACACCTGCGACTACACCATCATGATGGGACCTACCAATAATGGGACACCTGCGACTACACCATCATGATGGGACCTGCCAATAACGGGACACCTGCGACTACACCATCATGATGGGACCTGCCAATAACGGGACACCTGCGACTACACCATCATGATGGGACCTGCCAATAACGGGACACCTGCATCTACGCCATCATGGTGGCGCAGACAGGAAACGTGTGACTACACCATCGTGGTGGAACCTACCACTGACAGGAAACGTGTGACTACACCATCATGATGGGACCTGCCACCGACAGGAAACGTGTGACTACTGCATCGTGGTGGAACCTACCACTGACAGGAAACGTGTGACTACACCATCGTGGTGGAACCTACCACTGACAGGAAATGTGTGACTACACCATCATGATGGGACCTGCCAATGACAGGAAACGTGTGACTACACCATCGTGGTGGAACCTACCACTGACAGGAAACGTGTGACTACACCATCGTGGTGGAACCTACCACTGACAGGAAACGTGTGACTACACACATCATGATGGTGCCTGCCACCGATGGGAAACGTGTGACTACACCATCATGATGGTGCCTGCCACCGATGGGAAACGTGTGACTACACCATCATGGTGGGGCCTACCACCGATGGGAAACGTGTGACTACACCATCATGATTGTGCCTGCCACCGATGGGAAACGTGTGACTACTCCGTTGTGATGGAATCTTATCACTGTGTTCTACATAATATCTTTTTAACAAATGTGCTATTGGAATCACACTAACAACTAAGGGTGTATATACATGTGTTTGTATTATTACAACTAAGGGTGTATGTACATGTGTTTGTATTATTACAACTAAGGGTGTATATGCATGTGTTTGTATTATTACAACTAAGGGTGTATATACATGTGTTTGTATTATTACAACTAAGGGTGTATATACATGTGTTTGTATTATTACAACTAAGGGTGTATATACATGTGTTTGTATTATTGGAATCACACTAACAACTAAGGGTGTATATACATGTGTTTGTATTATTACAACTAAGGGTGTATATACATGTGTTTGTATTATTGGAATCACACTAACAACTAAGGGTGTATATACATGTAGACGAGTGTGGTATTAAATCACATTAACAACTAAGGGTGTATATACATGTGTTTGTATTATTGGAATCACACTAACAACTAAGGGTGTATATACATGTAGACGAGTGTGGTATTAAATCACATTAACAACTAAGGGTGTATATACATGTAGACGAGTGTGGTATTAAATCACATTAACAACTAAGGGTGTATATACATGTAGACGAGTGTGGTATTAAATCACACTAACAACTAAGGGTGTATATACATGTAACCGAGTGTGGTATTAAATCACATTAACAACTAAGGGTGTATATACATGTAGCCGAGTGTGGCATTAAATCACATTAACAACTAAGGGTGTATATACATGTAGCCGAGTGCGGCATTAAATCACATTAACAACTAAGGTTGTATATACATGTAGACGAGTGTGGTATTAAATCACATTAACAACTACTTAAATATGCCCCCCCCCCCCCCACGTGATATAGTCATGTGATCAAATGATACAGATCTATTTAACTTGTGTACCCCATATCTTCCAGATACACTGTGATATTCATTTAAGATATATAATTTTATCGTCTGCCCGCAGCGCGAGCAGGGAACTAGTACTAGTCATCATCTGTTATATCTTGGAATGAGATTATACGAGATTATACGAGATTGTACGAGATTATAAATGACCAGGAGATATAGTGCATGGTGCAGGCGCTCATGTACTAAATTATCTCCCCTTAGTTTACACAATATTTTGTTCTCAGTTTGTAGATTGTTTTTCGCTCCATTTGATTGGACGTTTTAATCAAAATGATTTTGTTTTATTTATATAATCTCTAAACAGAGAGCATAGGGTTGTCATTTTGTGGACAGGTGGACCTTGGGTTCTAATTTTATTTATGTAATCTCTAAACAGAGAGCATAGGGTTGTCATTTTGTGGACAGGTGGACCTTGGGTTCTAATTTTATTTATATAATCTCTAAACAGAGAGCATAGGGTTGTCATTTTGTGGACAGGTGGACCTTGGGTTCTAATTTTATTTATGTAATCTCTAAACAGAGAGCATAGGGTTGTCATTTTGTGGACAGGTGGACCTTGGGTTCTAATTTTATTTATATAATCTCTAAACAGAGAGCATAGGGTTGTCATTTTGTGGACAGGTGGACCTTGGGTTCTAATTTTATTTATATTATCTCTATTCTAATATCTTGTGATAGCTCAGTCGTAGCGTGTTCGCTTCAGGTACGAAAGGCCTGAAGTTCGAGCCCCGCTGGAGCCGTTACGATTGTGCCCTCAGGCAAGGCATTTAAATTCCATGTTGCCTCTTCTATCTGCCTCGTGGCAATGGATTCCATCAGGAATGAAGTCTCGAGAGTGACTAATATAAGTTATAAGAACTTGTTTCGCAATCAAGATAAAAATTAATTTGTCTAAACTAAACAAACAGACCAGAGTTTTTGTCTGACAGGCGAACATTAGGTTCTAATTTTTGTTGAATGCCACGAAGTCAGTTAGGGGATAATGTTTAGTTAGCCCCTAAATGATGTATGGGTGCATATCTAACCCATAAACCAAATATTGGTATGTTCTGTCTGTTCCTATCTTTGTCCAGAGCATAGTTCTAAACTTATTGGTGTTAATCAAACGAAGCTTAGAAACTTTTGACAATATGGAGTGCAAAGCACTGTGAAACATGTACAGTCAAACCTGTCTTAAACAGCCAGCAAAGGGAGTCAGAGAAAGTGGCTGCTTAGCACAGGTTGCTGCTTAATACAGGTCAAATGTATAGTAAAATAACATATTTGGAATCTTGAAGCTGGCTGCTTAATACAGGTTGGCTGCTTAATGGAGGTGACCACTAACACGGGTTTGACTGTATACAAGTCACTGGTAACAAGTAGCTTGCTCAGTACAAAATGATTTCACCGTCTTGCTGGTTAAGTAAATCACTTATTATTGGCAGCATCCATAGAATCTCCTGAACATTTATGTTACAAGAAGTATACGAGGGCGCAACACAAAATGGAAGAATATATGAGGTGGTCGAGTTTGAAATAAATCAAAATATAATTGTTCTACTTTCAGTTTGGGATACTATAATGTTTGGGTTTTTGTTAATCTGTTTGTTTCTAAATGTATGTATTGTACTTGATGGCAACTTCTGGTTTATGTACAATGGTAACGGGGTAGCCAGTTTATTTTACATAAAACTTGTTAAACTATGTTCCACGCAGTATTTTGCTGCAGCTAAGTTTTGGAAAAGGACATGCCGACAGGACATCAATCTAATTGTTGAAATAGTGATGGGGCCTCGTGCAATTACAGCCAAGATAAAACGCTGATGTAAATGCCGAATTTAAAATATAGCATTATTTTCACATTCCAAGAAATTATATACTATTATATATATATTGTATTCTACGCATGTATTGATAGTTATTGTCATGTTCCGGTTCAAACTCCCGTAATTTATAAAAACATACGAGGATATTTGTGTTTATTCGTGTAAGATAGGATTTTATTTCATCGATTGATCATCGAAATTTGTATCTTCACGAGTGGCATTAGCATATTTCGGTAAACACAAGATGAAATCGATCCTATCTTACACTAATAAACACATCGTTTTGTTTTATGATTTCCAATGATTTTGGCTAATATAATATTTGTTTTCAAATTTTACTGCCCCTGTCGGGAGCCTCGTTGCACAACCGCATGTTGTGTTAGTGTGAACGTCCACATTAAGAAATAGTTTGGGTATAATTTTCTAGTTAGGTTCTGTTTGATGTCAAAAACTACAGACTCAACAAATTCATTAGAATATATTACTTTATAATTAACTATTCATAATTGTCAGAAAATAGCTATTCATAATTGTCAGAAAATAGCTAAAATATAAAAGTACATCCAACCGCGGAGGAATACGAACCTCAATCAGTGATGGATAAAATGCCATCTTTCACTGTATCAAAACATTGAATAAATTCATGTTTTTGAACATGAATATGACACATGATAGATTATCAATATTTACATATGTTATAAGTGTGTTTACATGTATATATTGTTAATATATATTAAAAAATCGGAATAATTTTATTTTAGCGGTACCTGATAATATCCAAATACAGGTAAATCAGGAATATTCGTTAATTTGTATATTTTCGTATTCTTAAATTTAAATGCATCGACTTATTTTGTAACTGATTCCTGGTCTAGTGGATAGTTTATCCGACTTGTGTGGTGTAGTTTCGAACCATACTTTTCAAATAACGTTTTTTTCTTTATGTGTACATGTCTTGTATATATATGTTCAAAATGCACTGTCAGCGTCTGAGTAGTCATCCTGCTCACTTGCGGTGTCTGTTCCCTCCTCATCAATGAACCGCTCACAAGCTTGTTCCACTGCAATGTCGCTCTTGATAATTGCTCCTCTGTCTCTCTTGCGGTGTAACGCTGTTAATTGCCTCTTCAGACAATGCCATGATGTCCTTCATCTTGAATGTCAGATTCGCAGATGCTACACGTCTCTTCACAATTGCCTGTGTATACCTTCTCCAGGTAAAGAAAAACTATTTGTCAAATATAAAAAATGGCGCATTCGATCCAGGACCGCAATATTACAATGCACATGTTTTATCCACTAGACCACTTAGCTACTTGCATCCGACTTGCGATATTAGATATATCATGTCCATCCCAATTCTATATTACATTGTTTTGGGTTAATCCAGTATTGGTAAATAAAGGCCACATTTATGGCGTTTTATTAATACATATGTTACATGATAGATTGTCAATATATGTAAGTACTGCAGCCCTGTCTGTGCATGCATCCCACTAAGGCACAGCTCTGTACATACATCCCACTAAGCTCTGTACATACATCCCACTAAGCTCTGTACATGTATCCCACTCGAGCGCATCTCTTTCTGTACATGCATCCCACTCGAGCGCATCTCTGTCTGTACATGCATCCCACTCGAGCGCATCTCTGTCTGTACATGCATCCCACTCGAGCGCATCTCTGTCTGTACATGCATCCCACTCGAGCGCATCTCTGTCTGTACATGCATCCCACTCGAGCGCATCTCTGTCTGTACATGCATCCCACTCGAGCGCATCTCTGTCTGTACATGCATCCCACTCGAGCGCATCTCTGTCTGTACATGCATCCCACTCGAGCGCATCTCTGTCTGTACATGCATCCCACTCGAGCGCATCTCTGTCTGTACATGCATCCCACTCGAGCGCATCTCTGTCTGTACATGCATCCCACTCAGGCACAGCTCTGTCTGTACATGCATCCCACTCAGCTCCATCTGTACATGCATCCCACTCAGGCGCAGCTCCATCTGTGCATGCATCCCACTCAGGTACAGCTCCATTTGTACATGCATCCCATTCAGGCACAGCTCCATCTGTGCATCCCATTCAGGCACAGCTCTGTCTGTACATGCATTCCACTCAGGCACAGCTCCATCTGTGCATGCATCCCACTCAGGTGCAGCTCCATCTGTGCATGCATCCCACTCAGGCGCAGCTCCATCTGTGCATGCATCCCACTCAGGCACAGCTCCATCTGTGCATGCATCCCACTATGGTACAGCTCTGTGCATGTATCCCATTCAGGCACAGCTCTGTCTGTACATGCATCCCACTCAAGCACAGCTCTGTCTGTACATGCATCCCACTCAAGCACAGCTCTGTGCATGCATCCCACTCTGACAAAGCTGTCTGTACATGCATCCCACTCAGACACAGCTCTGTGCATGCATCCCACTCGGGCGCAGCTCTGTGCATGCATCCCATTCAGGCACAGCTCTGTTTTACATGTATCCCATTCAGGCACACCTCTGTGCAAGCACCCCACTCGGACGCAGCTCTGTGCATGCATCCCATTCAGGTACAGCTCTGTACATGCATCCCACTCAAGCACAGCTCTGTGCATACATCCCACTAAGGCACAGCTCTGTACATGCATCCCACTAAGGCACAGCTCTGTACATGCATCCCACTAAGGCACAGCTCTGTACATGCATCCCACTCAGGCACAGCTCTGTAAATGCATCCCACTCAGGCACAGCTCTGTCTGTACATGCATCCCACTCAGGCACAGCTCTGTATGTACATGTATACCACTCAGGCACAGCTCTGTCTGTACATGCATCCCACTCAGGCACAGCTCTGTCTGTACATGCATCCCACTAAGGCACAGCTCTGTCTGTACATGCATCCCATTCAGGCACAGCTCTGTCTGTACATGCATCCCATTCAGGCACAGCTCTGTCTGTACATGCATCCCACTCAGGCACAGCTCCATCTGTGCATGCATCCCACTCAGCTCCATCTGTGCATGCATCCCACTCAGGCGCAGCTCCATCTGTCATGCATCCCATTCAGGCACAGCTCTGTCTGTACATGTATCCCATTCAGGCACAGCTCTGTACATGTATCCCACTGAGTGGGATACATGCACAGACAGAGCTGTGCCTGAATGGGTACATGTACAGACAGCTGGCCTGAATGGAACATGTACAGACAGAGCTGTGCCTGAATGGGATACATGTACAGACATAACTGTGCCTGAATGGGATACATGTACAGACAGAGCTGTGCCTAAGGCACATCTCTGTCTGTATCCCACTCATGTACAGCTCTGTATATGTATCACACTCGGGTACAGCTCCATATGTGCATGCATCCCACTCAGGCACAGCTCCATCTGTGCATGCATCCCACTCAGGCACAGCTCCATCTGTGCATGCATCCCACTCAGGCACAGCTCCATCTGTGCATGCATCCCACTCAGGCACAGCTCCATCTGTGCATGCATCCCACTCTGGCACAGCTCCATCTGTGCATGCATCCCACTCTGGCACAGCTCCATCTGTCCATGCATCCCACTCAGGCACAGCTCCATCTGTGCATGCATCCCACTATGGCACAGCTCTGTACATGCATCCCACTCAGGCACAGCTCCATCTGTGCATGCATCCCATTCAGGCACAGCTCTGTCTATGCATACATCTCACTTGGGCGCAGCTCTGTGCATGCATCCCACTCGGGCTCATCTCTGTGCATGCATCCTGTTCAGGCACAGCTCGGTGCATGCATCCCACTGAGGCACAGCTCTGTGTATGCAATCCACTCAGGTGCAGCTCTGTCTGTACATGCATCCCACTCTGGTGCATCTCTGTGCAGGCATCCCACTCGGGCGCAGTTCTGTGCGTGCATCCCACTTGGGCGCAGCTCTGTGCATCAACCCACTAGTCACACCTCTGTGCATGAATCCCACTCGGGCACAGCTCTGTCTGTGCATGCATCCCACTCGGGCACAGCTGTCTGTGCATGCATCCCACTTGGTGCTCAGCTCTGTGCATGCATCCCACTTAGGCACAGCTCTGTACATGCATCCCACTCAGGCGCAGCTCTGTCTGTGCATGCACCTCACTCCGGCACAGCTCTGTCTGTGCATGCATCCCACTCAGGCACAGCTCTGTCTGTACATGCATCCCACTCAGGCACAGCTCTGTGCATGCAATCCACTCAGTTGCAGCCCTGTCTGTACATGCATCCCACTCGGGCGCAGGTCTGTGCATGCAACCCAATCGGGCGCATCTCCCCACTAGTCACACCTCTGCACTCATGTGCAGCTCTGTCTGTGCATGCATCCCACTCGGGCATATCTCTGTCTGTGCATGCATCCCACTCAGGCACAGCCCGTATCTGTGCATGTATCCCACTTGGGCTCATCTCTGTGCATGCATGCATCACACTCAGGTGCAGCTCTGTCTTTACATGCATCCCACTCAGGCACAACGCTGTCTGTACATGCATCCCACTCGGGCACAGTTCTGTCTGTGCATGCATCCCATTCAGGCACAGCTCTGTCTTACATGCATCCAACTCAGGCACAGCTCCATCTGTGCATGCATCCCACTCAGGCACATACATCTCTGTACATGTATCCTACTCAGGCACAGCTGTCTGTGCATGCATCCCATTAGCTCTGTCTGTGCATGCATCCCACTCAGGCACATTTCCATCTGTGCATGCCTCCCACTCAGGTACAGCTCCATATGTGCATGCATCCCACTCAGGTACAGCTCCATATGTGCATGCCTCCCACTCAGGTACAGCTCCATCTGTGCATGCATCCCACTCAGGTACAGCTCCATATGTGCATGCCTCCCACTCAGGCACAGCTCCATCTGTGCATGCATCCCACTCAAGCACAGCTCTGTGCATGCATCCCACTCTGACAAAGCTGTCTGTACATGCATCCCACTCAGACACAGCTCTGTGCATGCATCCCACTCGGGCGCAGCTCTGTGCATGCATCCCATTCAGGCACAGCTCTGTTTTACATGTATCCCATTCAGGCACACCTCTGTGCAAGCACCCCACTCGGACGCAGCTCTGTGCATGCATCCCATTCAGGTACAGCTCTGTACATGCATCCCACTCAAGCACAGCTCTGTGCATACATCCCACTAAGGCACAGCTCTGTACATGCATCCCACTAAGGCACAGCTCTGTACATGCATCCCACTCAGGCACAGCTCTGTAAATGCATCCCACTCAGGCACAGCTCTGTCTGTACATGCATCCCACTCAGGCACAGCTCTGTATGTACATGTATACCACTCAGGCACAGCTCTGTCTGTACATGCATCCCACTCAGGCACAGCTCTGTCTGTACATGCATCCCACTAAGGCACAGCTCTGTCTGTACATGTATCCCATTCAGGCACAGCTCTGTCTGTACATGCATCCCACTCAGGCACAGCTCCATCTGTGCATGCATCCCACTCAGCTCCATCTGTGCATGCATCCCACTCAGGCGCAGCTCCATCTGTGCATGCATCCCACTCAGGTACAGCTCCATTTGTACATGCATCCCATTCAGGCACAGCTCCATCTGTGCATCCCATTCAGGCACAGCTCTGTCTGTACATGCATTCCACTCAGGCACAGCTCCATCTGTGCATGCATCCCACTTGGTGCTCAGCTCTGTGCATGCATCCCACTTAGGCACAGCTCTGTACATGCATCCCACTCAGGCGCAGCTCTGTCTGTGCATGCACCTCACTCCGGCACAGCTCTGTCTGTGCATGCATCCCACTCAGGCACAGCTCTGTCTGTACATGCATCCCACTCAGGCACAGCTCTGTGCATGCAATCCACTCAGTTGCAGCCCTGTCTGTACATGCATTCCACTCTGTGCAGGCATCCCACTCGGGCGCAGGTCTGTGCATGCAACCCAATCGGGCGCATCTCCCCACTAGTCACACCTCTGCACTCATGTGCAGCTCTGTCTGTGCATGCATCCCACTCGGGCATATCTCTGTCTGTGCATGCATCCCACTCAGGCACAGCCCGTATCTGTATCCCACTTGGGCTCATCTCTGTGCATGCATGCATCCCACTCAGGTGCAGCTCTGTCTTTACATGCATCCCACTCAGGCACAACGCTGTCTGTACATGCATCCCACTCGGGCACAGTTCTGTCTGTGCATGCATCCCATTCAGGCACAGCTCTGTCTTACATGCATCCAACTCAGGCACAGCTCCATCTGTGCATGCATCCCACTCAGGCACATACATCTCTGTACATGTATCCTACTCAGGCACAGCTGTCTGTGCATGCATCCCATTAGCTCTGTCTGTGCATGCATCCCACTCAGGCACATTTCCATCTGTGCATGCCTCCCACTCAGGTACAGCTCCATATGTGCATGCATCCCACTCAGGTACAGCTCCATATGTGCATGCCTCCCACTCAGGTACAGCTCCATCTGTGCATGCATCCCACTCAGGTACAGCTCCATATGTGCATGCCTCCCACTCAGGCACAGCTCCATCTGTGCATGCATCCCACTCAGGCACAGCTCTGTACATGCATCCCACTCAGGCACAGCTCCATCTGTGCATTCATCCCACTATGGCACAGCTCTGTACATGCATCCCATTCAGGCACAGCTCTGTCTATGCATACATCCCGCTCAGGCACAGCTCTGTGTATGCAATCCACTCAGTTGCAGCCCTGTCTGTACATGCATCCCACTCTGGTACAGCTCTGTGCATGCATCCCACTCGGGCGCAGGTCTGTGCATGCAACCCAATCGGGCGCAGCGCTGTGCATCAACCCACTAGTCACACCTCTGCACTCATGTGCAGCTCTGTCTGTGCATGCATCCCACTCAGGCACCTCTGTCTGTGCATGCATCCCACTCAGGCACAGCCCGTGTCTGTGCATGTATCCCACTTGGGCTCATCTCTGTGCATGCATGCATCCCACTCAGGCGCAGCTCTGTGCATACATCCCACTAGGGCGCAGTTCTGTGCATACATCCCACTCGGGCGCAGCATCCCATTCAGGCACAGCTGTCTGTGCATGCATCCCATTCAGTCACAGCTCCGTCTTACATGCATCCAACTCAGGCACAGCTCCATCTGTGCATGCATCCCACTCAGGCACATACATATCTGTACATGTATCCTACTCAGGCACAGCTGTCTGTGCATGCATCCCACTCAGGTACAGCTCCATCTGTGCATGCATCCCACTCAGGCACAGCGATGTACATGCATCCCACTAAGGCACAGTTCTGTCTGTTCATGTATCCCACTCAGGTACAGCTTTGTACATGCATCCCACTCGGGCACAGCTCCATCTGTGCATGCATCCCACTCAGGCGCAGCTCTATCTGTGCATGCATCCCACTCAGCTCCATCTGTGCATGCATTCCACTATGGCACAGCTCTGTACATGCATCCCATTCAGGCACAGTTCTGTATGTGCATGCATCCCACTCAGGCGCAGCCCCGTCTGTACATGCATCCCAGGACACCCACACATGGACGGACCTGTCTGTCCCACCCAGTCTGCCACACCCACACATGGACGGACCTCAGTCTGCCCCACCCATGACACCAGTATGTCCCACCCACAACTCCCAAAAATGGACCTCAAGTCCATTTTCCCGCCCAGAACACCCACACATGGACCTCAGTCTGCCCCACCCAGGACACCAGTATGTCCCACCCACAACTCCCAAAAATGGACCTCAAGTCCATTTTCCCGCCCAGAACACCCACACATGGACCTCAGTCTGCCCCACCCAGGACACCAGTATCTCCCTCCCACAACTCCCAAAATGGACCTAAATTCCATTTTCCTGCCCAGAACACCCACACATGGACCTCAGTCTGTCCCACCCAGAACACCCACATTTGGACGGACCTGTCTGTCCCACCCAGGACACTCACAATGGACGGACCTGTCTGCCCCACCCAGGACACCCACACGGACTTAGTCTGCCCCCCAGGACACCCACACATGGACCCAGGATGTGGACCTCAGTCTGTCCCACCCAGAACACCCACACATGGACGGACCTCAGTCTGTCCCACCCAGGACACCCCACACTTGGACGGTTCTGTCTGTCCCACCCAGGACACCCACACATAGAGGGACCTGTCTGCCCCACCAGGACGTGGACCTGTCTATCCCACCCAGGACACCCACACATGGACGGACCTCAGTATGTCCCACCCAGGACACCACACTTGGACGGACCTGTCTGTCCCACCCAGGACACCCACACATGGACGGACCTGGATGGACATCAGTCTTTCCCACCCAGGATGTGGACCTCAGTCTGTCCCACCCAGGACACCCCACACATAGAGGGACCTGTCTGCCCCACCCAGGACGCGGACCTGTCTGTCCCACCCAGGACACCCACACATGGACGGACCTGGATGGAAATCAGTCTTTCCCACCCAGGACACCCACACATGGAAGGACCTCAGTATGTCCCACCCAGGACACCCACACATGGACGGACCTGTCTGTCCCACCCAGGACACCCACACATGGACGGACCTGTCTGTCCTACCCAGGACGCTGACCTCAGTCTGTCCCACACTTGGACGGACCTCAGTCTATCCCACCCAGGACCTCAGTCTGTCCCACCCAGGACACCCACACATTGCTGCTGCCCCACCCACACATGGACCTCAGTCTGCCCCACACACATGGACATCAGTCTTTCCCACCCAGGATGTGGACCTCAGTCTATCCCACACATGGACGGACCTCAGTATGTCCCACCCACACATGGACGGACCTGTCCCACCCAACACCCACACATGGACGGACCTGTCTGTCCTACCCAGGACGCGGACCTCAGTCTGTCCCACCCAGGACAACCACACTTGGACGGACCTCAGTATGTCCCACCCAGGACACCCACACATGCACGGTCCTCAGTCTGTCCCACCCAGGACACCCACACATGGACGGACCTCAGTCTGCCCCACCCAGGACACCCACACATTGCTGCCCCACCCACACATGGACATCAGTCTTTCCCACCCAGGATGTGGACCTCAGTCTATCCCACACATGGACACCCACACATGGACGGACCTGTCTCCCACCCACACATGGACGGTCCTCAGTCGGCCCCACCCAGGACACCCACACTTGGACAGACCTGTCTGTCCCGCCAAGAACACCCACACTTGGACGGACCTGTCTGTCCCACCCAGGACACCCACACCTGGACGGACCTGTCTGCCCCACCCAGGACACCCACACCTGCACGGTCCTCAGTCTGCCCCACCAGGACACCCACACATGGACGGACCTATGACTGCCCACCCACACGTGGACCTCAGTCTGTCCCACCCAGGACACTCACACATGGACGGACCTCAGTCTGCCCCACCCAGGACACCCACACATGGACGGACCTATGACTGCCCCACCCACACGTGGACCTCAGTCTGTCCCACCCAGGACACTCACACATGGACGGACCTCAGTCTGCCCCACCAAGGACACCCACACATGGACGGACCTCAGTCTGCCCCACCCACACATCAGTCTTTCCCACCCAGGATGTGGACCTCAGTCTGTCCCACCCACACATGGACGGACCTCAGTCTGTCCCACCCAGGACACTCACACATGGACGGACCTCAGTCTGTCCCACCCAGGACACCCACACATGGACGGACCTCAGTCTGCCCCACCCAAGACGGACCTCAGTCTGTCCCACCCCGGACACCCACACATGGACGGACCTCAGTCTGCCCCACCCAGGACACCACACATTGCTGCTGCCCCACCCACACATGGACGGTCCTCAGTCGGCCCCACACTTGGACGGACCTCAGTCTATCCCACCCAGGACACCCACACATGGACGGTCCTCAGTCGGCCCCACCCAGGACACCCACACATGGACAGACCTCAGTCTGCCCCACCAGGACATCACACATGGACGGTCCTCAGTCGGGACACCCACACTTGGACGGACCTGTCTGTCCCGCCCAGAACACCCACACTTGGACGGACCTCAGTCTATCCCACCCAGGACACCCACACATGGACGGTCCTCAGTCGGCCCCACCCAGGACACCCACACATGGACAGACCTCAGTCTGCCCCACCCAGGACACCCACGGTCCTCAGTCTGCCCCACCCAGGACACCCACACCTGGATGGACCTCAGTCTGCCCCACCCAGGACACAAGTATGGACCTCGAGTCTGCCACACCCAGAACTCCCACACATGGACCTCAAGTCTGTCCCACCCAGGTCACCCACACATGGACCTCAAGTCTATCCCACACATGGATGGACCTATGACTGCCCCACCCACATGGACCTCAGTCTGCCCCACCCACACATGGACATCAGTCTTTCCCACCAAGGATGTGGACCTCAGTCTGTCCCACCCAGGACACCCACACATTGACGGACCTCAGTCTGCCCCACCCAGGACACCCATACCTGGATGGACCTCAGTCTGTCCCACCCAGGACACCCACACCTGGATGGACCTCAGTCTGCCCCACCCACACATGGACATCAGTCTTTCCCACCCAGGATGTGGACCTCAGTCTGTCCCACCAGAACAACCACACATGGATGGACCTCAGTCTGTCCCACCCAGAACAACCACACATGGATGGACCTCAGTCTGTCCCACCCAGGACACTCACACATGGACGGACCTCAGTCTGTCCACCCAGGACACCCACACATGGACGGACCTCAGTCTGCCCCACCCAAGACGGACCTCAGTCTGTCCCACCCCGGACACCCACACATGGACGGACCTCAGTCTGCCCCACCCAGGACACCCACACATTGCTGCTGCCCCACCCACACATGGACGGTCCTCAGTCGGCCCCACACTTGGACGGACCTCAGTCTATCCCACCCAGGACACCCACACATGGACGGACCTCTGTCTGTCCCACACATGGACCTCAGTCAAAAGCAGAGAATTAACACAAAGACATATTTTTCATATGTCTTAAGTTATTGTGTTTTTATTATTTTTCATCGTATAATACACAAGTAGTGTACATTTGTACAACCACTCTCCCTCCAACAGAGGAGTGTACATTTGTACAACCACTCTCCCTCCAACAGAGGAGTGTACATTTGTACAACCACTCTCCCTCCAACAGAGGAGTGTACATTTGTACAACCACTCTCCCTCCAACAGAGGAGTGTACATTTGTACAACCACTCTCCCTCCAACAGAGGAGTGTACATTTGTACAACCACTCTCCCTCCAACAGAGGAGTGTACATTTGTACAACCACTCTCCCTCCAACAGAGGAGTGTTATGTTATGTTATATTTCGGGTTTTACGCCTGCTTCAGCACCATTTTGGGCTATATCGCCGGCGGGCAGTTTACCTAACAACACCTTTCCTGGGCAGGCTCCAGCGGTTAACCAGTACTTGGGTGCACCAACCTCCGTAAGAAACTGCCAACTTTTTCATATAAATGAGACACGGTCTGAGCGGGGCTCGAACCCACAGAGGAGTGTACATTTGTACAACCACTCTCCCTCCAACAGAGGAGTGTACATTTGTACAACCACTCTCCCTCCAACAGAGGAGTGTACATTTGTACAACCACTCCCCCTACAACAGAGGAGTGTACATTTGTACAACCACTCCCCCTACAACAGAGGCGTGTACATTTGTACAACCACTCCCCCTACAACAGAGGCGTGTACATTTGTACAACCACTCCCCCTACAACAGAGGCGTGTACATTTGTACAACCACTCCCCCTACAACAGAGCAGTGTACATTTGTACAACCACTCTCCAACTATTACTGGCGGAGGATGACCCAGGATGCAAGGCGAATCCTCGTTCCATAGAATAGTAGATTTTCAATGCCAGATCGGAATTCCACTCAAGAAATCCACATTATTTCTTAGAAATAATCACCGCATATGTCAGGAGACGTCCCTTCAATTTCCAACTTGAATAACCGTTGTTCTTTTTAATCTGGTCATCCCTGTATGTCTAAGTCTAATCTTATATTCATGGCTGCAAGTTCTGCCACGAGGTACCTGAACACATAGGGTACAGATACAATCTCTATATGAAGTGCTGACTTGCAATGTAAACATGACCACTGTCGCTGTTTCTCAAATGATGCTGCTGCCGTTATAGGTGCCCTCTTCTCCATGAATACAGACAGTAGACTACCGCACTTGGTACACACCGGTGCCTGCAATAATGCATACATTAATCTATGAATACAGACAGGTACACACCGGAGCCAGCAACAATATGTAACGCCATTTATACATTAATCTATGAACACACCGGAGCCAGCAACAATATGTAACGCCATTTATACATTAATCTATGAACACACTGGAGCCAGCAACAATATGTAACGCCATTTATACATTAATCTATGAACACACTGGAGCCAGCAACAATATGTAACGCCATTTATACATTAATCTATGAACACAGACAGCAACACACCGGAGCCAGCAACAATATGTAACGCCATTTATACATTAATCTATGAACACAGACAGCAACACACCGGAGCCAGCAACAATATGTAACGCCATTAATCTATGAACACAGACAGCAGACAGGTACACACCGGAGCCAGCAACAATATGTAACACCATTTATACATTAATCTATGAATGCAGACAGGTACACACCAGTGGTTGCAACAATATGCAACACCATTTATACATTAATCTATGAATGCAGACAGGTACACACCAGTGGCTGCAAACACCATTTATACATTAATCTATGAATACAGACAGGTACCACACCAGTGCCTGTAACAATAAGGTTATTTATACATTTTCGACACTGACCCAGCAACTCGTCCACTTCGAATTTGTTTAAAAAATCTAGTAATTTATACCCGTTTTAGTCTGAAGTTTGAACACAGAAGCCCATTACATGCCGAGCTAGCCCGGACATTGAACCCAGCAACCTTTTACATGCCGAGCTAGCCCGGACCGTGAACCCAGCAACCTTTTACATGCTGAGCTAGCCCGGACCTTGAACCCAGCAACCTTTTACATGCCGAGCTAGCCCGGACCTTGAACCCAGCAACCGTTTACATGCCGAGCTAGCCCGGACCTTGAACCCAGCAACCTTTTACATGCCGAGCTAGCCCGGACCTTGAACCCAGCAACCGTTTACATGCCGAGCTAGCCCGGACCTTGAACCCAGCAACCTTTTACATGCTGAGCTAGCCCGGACCTTGAACCCAGCAACCGTTTACATGCCGAGAGCTCTTCAACTATCAGTTTGAGTATTCTAAAAGATGCGAAGTGACCTGTTACATTTTCTTCACTTGAATTCAAAGGTGTACGTACCATGGATTTATCTGAACAGTTCAACAGTCTATCCTGCAGTAGGAATGAGGTCCCGTGTGAGATCAACGCGTCTCGCTCCATCTCTCCGAAACGTACACCACCACCTCTCTTACGCCCCTTCACCGGCTGGCAGGTTACCTGATCTATCGGTCCTGTAGTTCTAACCTGAGGAAAGGTTAACATAATCAGATTTAATTTGAAGCCCCTATATCTGTGACCTTTCACTCACTATATCTCTAATTTTGCCTACTTACCGTCTATCTTGACCATTGACCTACTAACTCCCCAACTTTACCTAATAACTCCCTAACCTGACCTACTAACTCCCTAACCTGACCTACTAACTCCCTAACTTGACCTACTAACTCCCTAACTTGACGACCATTGACTTACTAACTCCCTAACATGACCGTTGACATACTAATCCCTTACCTTGACTGCATGCAATAATTCCTGTAGTTTTCACAAACATCTACTGATGTAACGAGGGACAGTATATACCTGGAACTTATCCCAAGACCACCATCTACTGATGTAACAAGGGACAATATATACCTGGAACTTATCCCAAGACCACCATCTACTGATGTAACAAGGGACAATATATACCTGGAACTTACCCGAGACCATCATCTACTGATGTAACAAGGGACAGTATATACCTGGAACTTACCTGAGACCATCATCTACTGATGTAACAAGGGACAGTATATACCTGGAACTTACCTGAGACCATCATCTACTGATGTAACAAGGGACAATATATACCTGGAACTTATCCCAAGACCATCATCTAATGTAACAAGGGACAGTATATACCTGGAACTTACCCAAGACCATCATCTACTGTAACAAGGGACAATATATACCTGGAACTTACCCGAGACCATCATCTACTGATGTAACAAGGGACAATATATACCTGGAACTTACCCGAGACCATCATCTACTGATGTAACAAGGGACAATATATACCTGGAACTTATCCCAAGACCATCATCTACTGATGTAACAAGGGACAATATATACCTGGAACTTATCCCAAGACCATCATCTACTGATGTAACAAGGGACAATATATACCTGGAACTTATCCCAAGACCATCATCTACTGATGCAACAAGGGACAATATATACCTGGAACTTACCCGAGACCATCATCTACTAATGTAACAAGGGACAATATATACCTGGAACTTATCCGAGACCATCATCTACTGATGTAACAAGGGACAGTATATACCTGGAACTTATCCGAGACCATGTGCCGCAGCCTCTGGTAGTAGACGAGACCCATGAATATGTTAGCCTCCAACTCCCTGCCATCTACGCCGCTGTAAAACCTTTCTGTACCGTGATAGTTGAACCCGGCTGTAAACAGAAATATATGTATCTGAACATCTGGGTGGCTGATATCGAGGTATTAGTTGACTGGATACTGTTAACGTTTCCCCACAAATTGTCCTGTTGTATATACATTGTATTGTCATGTATACATTGTACTGTTGTGTATACATTGTATTGTCATGTATACATTGTACTGTTGTACATACATTGTACTGTTGTACATATATTGTCCTGTTGTATATACATTGTACTGTTGTGTATACATTGTACTGTTGTATATACATTGTACTGTTGTACATACATTGTACTGTTGTACATACATTGTACTGTTGTACATACATTGTACTGTTGTACATATATTGTCCTGTTGTATATACATTGTACTGTTGTGTATACATTGTACTGTTGTATATACATTGTACTGTTGTACATACATTGTACTGTTGTACATACATTGTACTGTTGTATATACATTGTACTGTTGTATATACATTGTACTGTTGTACATACATTGTACTGTCATATATACATTGTACTGTTGTATATACATTGTACTGTTGTACATACATTGTACTGTTGTATATACATTGTACTGTTGTATATACATTGTACTGTTGTATATACATTGTACTGTTGTACATACATTGTACTGTTGTATATACATTGTACTGTTGTATATACATTGTACTGTTGTACATACATTGTACTGTTGTACATACATTGTTCTGTCGTATATACATTGTACTGTTGTACATACATTGTACTGTCGTATATACATTGTACTGTTGTATATACATTGTACTGTTGTACATACATTGTACTGTTGTACATACATTGTACTGTCATATATACATTGTACTGTCATATATACATTGTACTGTCATATATACATTGTACTGTTGTATATACATTGTACTGTTGTACATACATTGTACTGTTGTCCTGTTGTATATACATTGTACTGTTGTACATACATTGTACTGTTGTACATACATTGTACTGTTGTACATACATTGTTCTGTCATATATACATTGTACTGTTGTATATACATTGTACTGTTGTACATACATTCTACTGTTGTACATACATTTTACTGTCATATATACATTGTACTGTTGTACATACATTGCACTGTTGTACATACATTGTACTGTTGTATATACATTGTACTGTTGTACATACATTGTACTGTTGTACATACATTGTACTGTCATATATACATTGTACTGTTGTATATACATTGTACTGTTGTATATACATTGTACTGTTGTACATACATTGTACTGTTGTACATACATTGTACTGTTGTACATACATTGTACTGTTGTACATACATTGTACTGTCGTATATACATTGTACTGTTGTATATACATTGTACTGTTGTACATACATTGTACTGTTGTATATACATTGTACTGTTGTATATACATTGTACTGTTGTATATACATTGTACTGTTGTATATACATTGTACTGTTGTACATACATTGTCCTGTTGTACATACATTGTCCTGTTGTATATACATTGTCCTGTTGTACTGTTGTATATACATTGTACTGTTGTACATACATTGTCCTGTTGTATATACATTGTCCTGTTGTACATACATTGTCCTGTTGTACATACATTGTCCTGTTGTACATACATTGTCCTGTTGTACATACATTGTCCTGTTGTACATACATTGTCTGTTGTACTGTTGTACATACATTGTCCTGTTGTACATACATTGTCCTGTTGTACATACATTGTCCTGTTGTACATACATTGTACTGTTGTACATACATTGTCCTGTTGTACATACATTGTACTGTTGTACATACATTGTCCTGTTGTACATACATTGTCCTGTTGTACATACATTGTCCTGTTGTACATACATTGTCCTGTTGTACATACATTGTACTGTTGTACATACATTGTCCTGTTGTACTGTTGTACATACATTGTCCTGTTGTACTGTTGTACATACATTGTCCTGTTGTACTGTTGTACATACATTGTCCTGTTGTACTGTTGTATATACATTGTCCTGTTGTACATACATTGTCCTGTTGTATATACATTGTCCTGTTGTACATACATTGTCCTGTTGTACATACATTGTCCTGTTGTATATACATTGTACTGTTGTACATACATTGTCCTGTTGTACTGTTGTACATACATTGTCCTGTTGTACATACATTGTCCTGTTGTACATACATTGTACTGTTGTACATACATTGTCCTGTTGTACATACATTGTACTGTTGTACATACATTGTACTGTTGTACATACATTGTACTGTTGTATATACATTGTACTGTTGTATATACATTGTACTGTTGTATATACATTGTACTGTTGTATATACATTGTCCTGTTGTACTGTTGTACATACATTGTCCTGTTGTATATACATTGTCCTGTTGTACTGTTGTATATACATTGTACTGTTGTACATACATTGTCCTGTTGTACATACATTGTCCTGTTGTATATACATTGTCCTGTTGTACTGTTGTATATACATTGTACTGTTGTATATACATTGTCCTGTTGTACATACATTGTCCTGTTGTACATACATTGTCCTGTTGTACATACATTGTACTGTTGTATATACATTGTACTGTTGTACATACATTCTACTGTTGTACATACATTTTACTGTCATATATACATTGTACTGTTGTACATACATTGCACTGTTGTACATACATTGTACTGTTGTATATACATTGTACTGTTGTACATACATTGTACTGTTGTACATACATTGTACTGTCATATATACATTGTACTGTTGTATATACATTGTACTGTTGTACATACATTGTACTGTTGTATATACATTGTACTGTTGTATATACATTGTACTGTTGTACATACATTGTACTGTTGTACATACATTGTACTGTTGTACATACAGTGTACTGTCGTATATACATTGTACTGTTGTATATACATTGTACTGTTGTACATACATTGTACTGTTGTATATACATTGTACTGTTGTATATACATTGTACTGTTGTATATACATTGTACTGTTGTATATACATTGTACTGTTGTACATACATTGTCCTGTTGTATATACATTGTCCTGTTGTACTGTTGTATATACATTGTACTGTTGTACATACATTGTCCTGTTGTATATACATTGTCCTGTTGTACATACATTGTCCTGTTGTACATACATTGTCCTGTTGTACATACATTGTCCTGTTGTACATACATTGTCCTGTTGTACATACATTGTCCTGTTGTACATACATTGTCCTGTTGTACATACATTGTCCTGTTGTACATACATTGTACTGTTGTACATACATTGTCCTGTTGTACATACATTGTCCTGTTGTACATACATTGTACTGTTGTACATACATTGTCCTGTTGTACATACATTGTCCTGTTGTACATACATTGTCCTGTTGTACATACATACATTGTCCTGTTGTACATACATACATTGTCCTGTTGTACATACATTGTACTGTTGTACATACATTGTACTGTTGTACATACATTGTCCTGTTGTACTGTTGTACATACATTGTCCTGTTGTACTGTTGTACATACATTGTCCTGTTGTACTGTTGTACATACATTGTCCTGTTGTACTGTTGTACATACATTGTCATGTTGTACTGTTGTACATACATTGTCCTGTTGTACATACATTGTCCTGTTGTACATACATTGTCCTGTTGTACTGTTGTACATACATTGTCCTGTTGTACTGTTGTATATACATTGTCCTGTTGTACATACATTGTCCTGTTGTATATACATTGTCCTGTTGTACATACATTGTCCTGTTGTACATACATTGTCCTGTTGTATATACATTGTACTGTTGTACATACATTGTCCTGTTGTACTGTTGTACATACATTGTCCTGTTGTACATACATTGTCCTGTTGTTGTACATACATTGTCCTGTTGTACATACATTGTCCTGTTGTACATACATTGTACTGTTGTACATACATTGTCCTGTTGTACATACATTGTACTGTTGTACATACATTGTACTGTTGTACATACATTGTACTGTTGTATATACATTGTACTGTTGTATATACATTGTACTGTTGTATATACATTGTACTGTTGTATATACATTGTCCTGTTGTACTGTTTTACATACATTGTCCTGTTGTATATACATTGTCCTGTTGTACTGTTGTATATACATTGTACTGTTGTACATACATTGTCCTGTTGTACATACATTGTCCTGTTGTATATACATTGTCCTGTTGTACTGTTGTATATACATTGTACTGTTGTATATACATTGTCCTGTTGTACATACATTGTCCTGTTGTACATACATTGTACTGTTGTATATACATTGTACTGTTGTACATACATTGTCCTGTTGTACATACATTGTACTGTTGTATATACATTGTACTGTTGTACATACATTGTCCTGTTGTACATACATTGTCATGTTGTACATACATTGTCCTGTTGTATATACATTGTCCTGTTGTACATACATTGTCCTGTTGTACATACATTGTCCTGTTGTATATACATTGTACTGTTGTACATACATTGTCCTGTTGTATATACATTGTCCTGTTGTACATACATTGTCCTATTGTACATACATTGTCCTGTTGTATATACATTGTCCTGTTGTACATACATTGTCCTGTTGTATATACATTGTCCTGTTGTACATACATTGTCCTGTTGTACATACATTGTCCTGTTGTACATACATTGTCCTGTTGTACATACAGTGTACTGTTGTACATACATTGTCCTGTTGTACATACATTGTCCTGTTGTACATACATTGTCCTGTTGTACATACATTGTCCTGTTGTATATACATTGTCCTGTTGTACTGTTGTATATACATTGTACTGTTGTACATACATTGTCCTGTTGTATATACATTGTCCTGTTGTACATACATTGTCCTGTTGTATATACATTGTCCTGTTGTACATACATTGTCCTGTTGTACATACATTGTCCTGTTGTACATACATTGTCATGTTGTACTGTTGTATATACATTGTCCTGTTGTATATACATTGTCCTGTTATACATACATTGTCCTGTTGTACATACATTGTACTGTTGTACATACATTGTCCTGTTGTACATACATTGTACTGTTGTACATACATTGTCCTGTTGTACATACATTGTACTGTTGTACATACATTGTCCTGTTGTACATACATTGTCCTGTTGTACATACATTGTACTGTTGTACATACATTGTCCTGTTGCACTGTTGTATATACATTGTCCTGTTGTACATACATTGTCCTGTTGTACTGTTGTACATACATTGTCCTGTTGTACTGTTGTATATACATTGTCCTGTTGTACATACATTGTCCTGGTGTACATACATTGTCCTGTTGTACATACATTGTCCTGTTGTATATACATTGTACTGTTGTACATACATTGTCCTGTTGTACTGTTGTACATACATTGTCCTGTTGTACTACATTGTCCTGTTGTACATACATTGTCCTGTTGACACATATTTAGATATACATGTACCTTTAACAAGCATGTTTCCAAAGTGGTCAATGGCAGGATCGTCCTCTGAGAACTGGAATGGCGTGGCATCGTAGCAGTGTCCAAACGAGGCGGCAGACTTACCCGCCATACTCTCTATCATCATACCTGAAGGAGGTAAATATCACGTCACATTTTGATTGGTTAATTTCTGTTACATCACTATTTAAATATTACAATATAAAACTATTTTCAATTTTCTTCTCAGAAATATCGGCGAAATGTTTGCCTGGTATAATTTCACCTGAAGGAAGATTGACGTAAATGTTCATCTGGTATAGTTTCACCTGAAGGAAGATTGACGTAAATGTTCATCTGGTATAGCTTCACCTGAAGGAAGATTGACTTAAATGTTCATCTGGTATAGTTTCACCTGAAGGAAGATTTACTTAAATGTTCATCTGGTATAGTTTCACCTGAAGGAAGATTGACTTAAATGTTCATCTGGTATAGTTTCACCTGAAGGAAGATTGACTTAAATGTTCATCTGGTATAGTATCACCCGAAGGAAGATTGACTTAAATGTTCATCTGGTATATCCTATTTAAATGTTGTCATCCCAAGAATCAACGTTTGTGAACTCCTCCTCCTACCTATGGTCATTCTGGACGGGTATCCATGGGGATTGAAGATAATGTCAGGGGTCATTCCGCTCTCCGTGAACGGCATATCCTCTACCGGATACATCATACTGAAACAAAGCAGAAACGTTAATGTACGGAGTGCAGCAACCACTGCCATTCCTTTAACTAACAACGTTAATGTACGTAGTGCAGCAAACACTGCCATTCCTTTAACTAACAACGTTAATGTACGGAGTGCAGCAAACACTGCCATTCCTTTAACTAACAACGTTAATGTACGGAGTGCAGCAACCACTGCCATTCCTTTAACTAACAACGTTAATGTACGGAGTGCAGCAAACACTGCCATTCCTTTAACTAACAACGTTAATGTACGGAGTGCAGCAACCACTGCCATTCCTTTAACTAACAACGTTAATGTACGGAGTGCAGCAAACACTGCCATTCCTTTAACTAACAACGTTAATGTACGGAGTGCAGCAACCACTGCCATTCCTTTAACTAACAACGTTAATGTACGGAGTGCAGCAAACACTGCCATTCCTTTAACTAACAACGTTAATGTACGGAGTGCAGCAACCACTGCCATTCCTTTAACTAACAACGTTAATGTACGGAGTGCAGCAAACACTGCCATTCCTTTAACTAACAACGTTAATGTACGGAGTGCAGCAACCACTGCCATTCCTTTAACTAACAACATTAATGTATGGAGTGCAGCAACCACTGCCATTCCTTTAACTAACAACGTTTTTCTTCTAAGTAGGCAATTTGTTTTATAATTAATAATATACAAAATAAATAGAAAATATGACTTCTTTTGATGACCAAAAAATGTCATGTTGGCTTCAAATTGCTCAACTGATTGTTTTCAATTATCACCATGCCAACAAAATATATATAATTCTATACATGCTGCACACTCCCTTCTGACCATGTCTACTGGCAAACAATTATCACCATGCCAACAAGATATATATATATAATTCTATACCTGCACACTCCCTTCTGACCATGTCTACTGGCAAACAATTATCACCATGCCAACAAGATATATATATATAATTCTATACCTGCACACTCCCTTCTGACTATGTCTATTGGCAAACAATTATCACCATGCCAACAAGATATATATATATAATTCTATACCTGCACACTCCCTTCTGACCATGTCTATTGGCAAACAATTATCACCATGCCAACAAGATATATATATATATATAATTATATACCTGCACACTCCCTTCTGACCATGTCTACTGGCAAACAATTATCGCCATGGCAACAAGATATATATATATATAATTATATACCTGCACACTCCTTTCTGACCATGTCTACTGGCAAACAATTATCGCCATGGCAACAAGATATATATATATATAATTATATACCTGCACACTCCCTTCTGACCATGTCTACTGGCAAACAATTATCGCCATGGCAACAAGATATATATATAATTATATACCTGCACACTCCCTTCTGACCATGTCTACTGGCAAACAATTATCGCCATGGCAACAAGATATAAATATATATAATTATATACCTGCACACTCCCTTCTGACCATGTATACTGGCAAACAATTATCGCCATGGCAACAAGATATATATATATATATATATAATTATATACCTGCACACTACACTCCCTTCTGACCATGTCTACTGGCAAACAATTATCACCATGGCAACAAGATATATATATATATAATTCTATACCTGCACACTCCCTTCTGACCATGTCTACTGGCAAACAATTATCACCATGTCAACAAGATATATATAATTCTATACCTGCACACTCCCTTCTGACCATGTCTACTGGCAAACTTGTCACCAATAATTGGATTTCTCTGAAATAATTGCAATATTCACATGGTAAAATTGTCAGAAAGAAACAGGAATTTACATCAAATAAACAGTCTACATATAAAATTTCATTATGTTTTTCTTTTCTTCGGTTGCCAAAATTGGGATTTCAAAGTGTGTCCTCCGTAGTTGATGCTTAGTATAGCGGGCGAGCCCTGTATCCAGTGTGTTGACTATCGGACCACCGACGTTTAACGGGGTGGGGGGGGATACCTGGATTACGAGTCCAGTGTGTTTATGATAATATATGTGGTATGGATAATGTTTCCATATTTAGAATAATATTTGTGGTATGGCTTCATCGGAATCGGCAGCCATTATATCAATTTTTCTGTTTGTAGTTTTTGCATAATGTTGAAAACTTTCCCGGATGTTAAATTATACTTTTATAAACTTGTTTTTCATAAGTTGATTCTGAAAATAGTACAGGAAACCTCTGAAGTTAAGCCAATGAAATTGATGGGAAATGAAACAACAACCCTTTTTTATTTCATAAATTTTTTAATTGTAAGTTAATAAAAGAGTGATTACTCAATTAAAGTTGACCTTGGAGTTGATGGTCAATAACTATGCATACTCCTAAGATTAGAACATGTAACAAACAAACATCCAGTAACCTAATCAAACAGGCCGATAATCCAGGGAGATATACGAATCGGTTAATTGTTTACAAATCGATGCATTAGCGACATCTTATTTTTATATACAAATCGGTTATTTATTTACAAATCGATGCATCTTATTTTTATATACGAATCGTTAATTATTTACAAATCGATGCACGACATCTTATTTTTATATATCCATTCTCATAACGGATAGACAGATCGACAAGGTAACTCTATGCAAAACCACTCTCACACCTTTGTTTGCGGTGGTATTAACTGGACTTTGGCTCAAAAGATTGTTTTAATAGCCATAACTAGTGATACCGACTCACATTAATTCTCAGCATGATGGCAATTTTGGTTTTACCGCTGGTTCCTGTATCATTGCCAAGTACTTTGATTTGTTCTACATAGGCTGGTTCTTGGCTGTTGTACAACTTGGTAGTTTCTTCACCATTCTGTGTGTTGATGTAACTACAAAATAACGATAGAACGATGCAATATAAAATAATATTTTCATACCCATTTCTTATGAAATGTTTGTTCAGGTTTTACGCCTTCATCATTTTGTGCTATATTGACCACAGGCAGTTTACCTAACTACACCTTTCCTGGGCAGGCTCCAGCGGTTAACTAGTACTTGGTGCACCAACCTCCGTAAGAAACTGCCAACTTTTTCATATAAAGAGACACGGTCGAACCAGTGACCATCAGTGACGATAGGTTTCAGTGGTATATACATCAGACCAGGAATTAATTTGTCTTGCTCAAGGACACAACATACATCCCATGACCGAGTATCGAAAACTGGACCCTTTGATTCCAAATACGACTCTCTACCACTGGAAACTTGGGTCATTTGGTGACTTCCCAGATTTAATTGGTGTGGATAGATTTCGCGTTACAACTACCAACCTTCTGCAGTAGTATGGCTTGACATCCTCAGTATATATGTCTGTATAAACTTGTATAAATCCTACCAGTAGTATAGCTTGACATCCTCAGTATATATGTCTGTATAAACTTGTATAAATCCTACCAGTAGTATAGCTTGACATCCTCAGTATATATGTCTGTATAAACTTGTATAAATCCTACCAGTAGTATGGCTTCATCTCTTCAAGATAGTAACCAATGGGAGGCAGGCCGTCCAAATCTAAACTTCCTTCTATATACCACTCATTTGTGGGTTTACATGCTGAAATAACAATAGAGTTTAGTCAGCTTGAGGTTGCGCTGGACTTTTAACTTATCCGTTTATGTAAGAATGTGTTTTACGATTATTTATCGTCGTTACCTCTTTCTCCTGAAGAGATTGAGAGATTGGATGATAGTACAGACAGAGATCAATTCCAGTGTCTCCCCTGGTTCGTTTACGCGCACAGGTGTAAAGCACCGACATGAGACCTTGGTTTAAAGTCTCGATGATACGGAGTCATTTTAGTGTGGAATAGCGGGGGATCGTACCTGCTTGGATGATATGGTGGAACATGATTTTTAATGACAGCGGACTAACCATGGAAGTCGTGATAGCGCAGTGGATGCACGTTCGCTTCAGGTGCGAACATTCCGGAGTTCGAGCCCCGCTGGAGCCGTTACGATTGTGCCCTTAGGCCATCAGGAATGAGGTCTCGAGAGTGATTAACATAAGTTCTAAGAACTTGTTTCGCAATCGAAGGTTCAAAAGAATACGACATAAAACTCTACAGTTGAAATGACCACAAATGTTTCTCACCAAATACAAGAGGTGTGCTTGTGCCGGCATTCAATACATCTACCAGATTGATAACCTCGGTCTTGTATACTGTAGCGTGACCAAAGCCACGTTGAAACGACCCTTTATTAATCACCATAGCATCCTCCATGTCATAACCCTATAACACAGAATACATGTATAAAAAGGGCCAATCATAGTTTGGAAAGTTGGCATGGAAACCTCTTTTTGTTGTATCGTAAAACGAGCACACCATTATTTCACATGATTCTATGAAAATGTTTAGGCTGTCCGATTAGCGTAGTGGTTAGCATGCTCGTTCTCACCAATGTAACCTGGGTTCGATCCTCGGACCGGGAAGTATGTGAGATGATACGGTGGTCGCCAGTGATTAATATAAGTTGCTAAAACTTGCTTCACAATCGTTGTAAAATAAATAAATTTTAAACTTAAACATGTTTAAAGCCTTTGGGAAGCATAAAATACTTTCTATATGCAATTGCGAGGCAAGTTCTACCAACTTATATTAATCACTTTCGTTGACGCGGATGAAAGCGTATATGTGGTCATTCGTGTGGGAGGAAACCGGAGTACCCGGAGAAAACCCACCTGTCCGATCTGGCGATTTCTATAAATCTATCATCTTCACTATACCGTATTTACCTTAAATCAATCATATTCACTGTACCGTACTTAACCTAAATCAATCATATTCACTGTACCGTACTTAACCTAAATCAATCATATTCACTGTACCGTACTTACCATAAATCAATCATCTTCACTATACCGTATTTACCTTAAATCAATCATATTCACTGTACCGTACTTAACCTAAATCAATCATATTCACTATACCGTACTTACCATAAATCAATCATCTTCACTATATCGTATTTACCTTAAATCAATCATCTTCACTATACCGTACTTAACCTAAATCAATCATATTCACTGTACCGTACTTAACCTAAATCAATCATCTTCACTATACCGTATTTACCTTAAATCAATCATATTCACTGTACCGTACTTAACCTAAATCAATCATATTCACTGTACCGTACTTAACCTAAATCAATCATATTCACTGTACCGTACTTACCATAAATCAATCATCTTCACTATATCGTATTTACCTTAAATCAATCATCTTCACTATACCGTACTTAACCTAAATCAATCATATTCACTGTACCGTACTTAACCTAAATCAATCATCTTCACTATACCGTATTTACCTTAAATCAATCATATTCACTGTACCGTACTTAACCTAAATCAATCATATTCACTGTACCGTACTTAACCTAAATCAATCATATTCACTGTACCGTACTTACCATAAATCAATCATCTTCACTATACCGTATTTACCTTAAATCAATCATATTCACTGTACCGTACTTAACCTAAATCAATCATATTCACTGTACTGTACTTAACCTAAATCAATCATATTCACTATACCGTACTTAACCTAAATCAATCATCTTCACTATACCGTATTTACCTTAAATCAATCATATTCACTGTACTGTACTTAACCTAAATCAATCATATTCACTGTACTGTACTTAACCTAAATCAATCATATTCACTATACCTTACTTAACCTAAATCAATCATCTTCACTATACCGTATTTACCTTAAATCAATCATATTCACTGTACCGTACTTAACCTAAATCAATCATATTCACTGTACCGTACTTAACCTAAATCAATCATCTTCACTATACCGTATTTACCTTAAATCAATCATATTCACTGTACCGTACTTAACCTAAATCAATCATATTCACTGTACCGTACTTACCCTAAATCAATCATATTCACTATACCGTACTTACCCTAAATCAATCATCTTCACTGTACCGTACTTACCCTAAATCAATCATATTCACTATACCGTACTTACCGTATATGAAATTACAGCCACAATAGCATTTGTACCGAGTGGATAGGAATCCATGTCGTATTGATCGTACTTTGTGGGACGTACGACGGGGGTCTGTGGAGTCTGTAGCTTATACAGCTTGTTGTCGCTTCTGTATTTCAGAGCATGCAGGGGCACGCCCATCGTCTGTTTCCCCATCTATAATTAATAGTATAAGATAGGTTACAGCATGCAGGGGCACACCTATTGTCTGTTTCCCCCTCTATAATTAATAGTATAAGATAGGTTACAGCATGCAGGGGCACGCCCATTGTCTGTTTCCCCATCTATAATTAATAGTATAAGATAGGTTACAGCATGCAGGGGCACGCCCATTGTCTGTTTCCCCATCTATAATTAATAGTATAAGATAGGTTACAGCATGCAGGGGCACACCTATGTCTGTTTCCCCATCTATAATTAATAGTATAAGATAGGTTACAGCATGCAGGGGCACGCCCATTGTCTGTTTCCCCATCTATAATTAATAGTATAAGATAGGTTACAGCATGCAGGGGCACGCCCATTGTCTGTTTCCCCCTCTATAATTAATAGTATAAGATAGGTTACAGCATGCAGGGGCATGCCCATCGTCTGTTTCCCCATCTATAATTAATAGTATAAGATAGGTTACAGCATGCAGGGGCACACCATTGTCTGTTTCCCCCTCTATAATTAATAGTATAAGATAGGTTACAGCATGCAGGGGCCATCGTCTGTTTCCCCATCTATAATTAATAGTATAAGATAGGTTACAGCATGCAGGGGCCATCGTCTGTTTCCCCATCTATAATTAATAGTATAAGATAGGTTACAGCATGCAGGGGCCATCGTCTGTTTCCCCATCTATAATTAATAGTATAAGATAGGTTACAGCATGCAGGGGCCATCGTCTGTTTCCCCATCTATAATTAATAGTATAAGATAGGTTACAGCATGCAGGGGCCATCGTCTGTTTCCCCATCTATAATTAATAGTATAAGATAGGTTACAGCATGCAGGGGCCATCGTCTGTTTCCCCATCTATAATTAATAGTATAAGATAGGTTACAGCATGCAGGGGCCATCGTCTGTTTCCCCATCTATAATTAATAGTATAAGATAGGTTACAGCATGCAGGGGCCATCGTCTGTTTCCCCATCTATAATTAATAGTATAAGATAGGTTACAGCATGCAGGGGCCATCGTCTGTTTCCCCATCTATAATTAATAGTATAAGATAGGTTACAGCATGCAGGGGCACACCTATTGTCTGTTTCCCCATCTATAATTAATAGTATAAGATAGGTTACAGCATGCAGGGGCACACCTATTGTCTGTTTCCCCTCTATAATTAATAGTATAAGATAGGTTACAGCATGCAGGGGCACGCCCATTGTCTGTTTCCCCATCTATAATTAATAGTATAAGATAGGTTACAGCATGCAGGGGCACGCCCACTGTCTGTTTCCCCCTCTATAATTAATAGTATAAGATAGGTTACAGCATGCAGGGGCACACCTACTGTCTGTTTCCCCATCTATAATTAATAGTATAAGATAGGTTACAGCATGCAGGGGCACGCCCATTGTCTGTTTCCCCATCTATAATTAATAGTATAAGATAGGTTACAGCATGCAGGGGCACGCCCATTGTCTGTTTCCCCCTATAATTAATAGTATAAGATAGGTTACAGCATGCAGGGGCATGCCCATCGTCTGTTTCCCCATCTATAATTAATAGTATAAGATAGGTTACAGCATGCAGGGGCACACCTATTGTCTGTTTCCCCCTCTATAATTAATAGTATAAGATAGGTTACAGCATGCAGGGGCATGCCCATCGTCTGTTACCCCATCTATAATTAACAGTATAAGATAGGTTACAGCATGCAGGGGCACGCCATTGTCTGTTTCCCCATCTATAATTAATAGTATAAGATAGGTTACAGCATGCAGGGGCACGCCCATTGTCTGTTTCCCCTCTATAATTAATAGTATAAGATAGGTTACAGCATGCAGGGGCATGCCCATCGTCTGTTTCCCCATCTATAATTAATAGTATAAGATAGGTTACAGCATGCAGGGGCACACCTATTGTCTGTTTCCCCCTCTATAATTAATAGTATAAGATAGGTTACAGCATGCAGGGGCATGCCCATCGTCTGTTTCCCCATCTATAATTAATAGTATAAGATAGGTTACAGCATGCAGGGGCACGCCCATTGTCTGTTACGCCATCTATAATTAACAGTATAAGATAGGTTACAGCATGCAGGGGCACGCCCATTGTCTGTTACGCCATCATTAATAGTATAAGATAGGTTACAGCATGCAGGGACACGCCCATTGTCTGTTACGCCATCAATATAATAATGTAAATTCCAAAAGGGGATATAACTAGAATAAGGTACTAAAGCTGAAAATCTTCTCAATTATACACGCGTCCACACAGTTTGGTAGGGCAGGGCGGGGTAGGCAGGCGGGGTAGGCAGGGCGGGGTAGGGCAGGGCGGGGTAGGCAGGGTGGGGTAGGCAGGGCAGGGCAGGGTAGGCAGGGTGGGGTAGGCAGGGTGGGACAGGCAGGGCGGGGTAGGCAGGGCGGGACAGGGTAGGCAGGGCGGGACAGGGTAGGCAGGGCGGGACAGGCAGGGCGGGACAGGCAGGGCGGGACAGGCAGGGTGGGACAGGCAGGGTGGGGTAGGCAGGGCGGGGTAGGCAGGGCGGGGTAGGCAGGGCGGGACAGGGCAGCTATCGATTAATCGTGCACCTCTGAGCAGTATTGCAGGCTCGGACGGGCACCCAGGTAGAACCACCGACCTACCACAAGCCAGCTGGACAGCTCACTTGAGAACGAGTTTGACACCCCAAATGGGATTCGAACCTACAGTGGTGAGAGGCAAGTGAGTTGAAGTCAGCGACCGTAACTATATAGCTCAATAATAACTAAATCATTGTGCAACCCATTGCTAAGCATTTGGATTAGAATATTACAAATAGCTATTGTCAATTCAAGCTTTCAAGTGTTGGCAGTGGTGGTAGAGGCCACCTTGATAGAACCACTGCCTTTCTAGCACCCTACTCATTATACACCCATATATAACTTGACACATATATAAACTGACATATATATAACCTGACATATATATATATATAACCTGACATATATATAACCGGACATATATATAACCCGACATATATATAACCCACATATATATAACCCAACATATATATAACCGGACATATATATAACCGGACATATATATAACCGGACATATATATAACCTGACATATATATAACCTGACATATATATAACTGGACATATATATAACATGACATATATATAACCTGACATATATATATATATAACCCGACATATATATAACCCAACATATATATAACCTGACATATAATAACCAGACATTATATAACCTAAAAAACCCAAACACAAAACCACAAAAAACAAAAAACCACAAAAACCCACAAAAAACTACACAATAAACCTGACACATAAAAACCTGACATATAATAACTGACATATATAACCTGACATATATATAACCTGACATATATATAACCCAACATATATATAACCTTACATATATATATAACCTGACATATATATAACCTGACATATATATAACCTGACATATATATAACCTGACATATATAATATAACCTGACATATATATAACCTGACATATATATAACCGGACATATATATAACCTGACAATATATATAACGACATATATAAACCTGACAATAATAACCCAAAAATACACAATATATAACCTTACAAACAATATATAACCTACAATATAACCGACATATATAAACCTGCATATATATAACCCAACATATATATAACCTGACATATATATAACCTGACATATATATAACCTTACACATATATATAACCTGACATATATATAACCTGACATATATATAACCCAACATATATATAACCTTACACATATATATAACATGACATATATATAACCCGACATATATATAACCTTACACATATATATAACATGACATATATATATAACCGGACATATATATAACCTTACACATATATATAACCCGACATATATATAACCTTACACATATATATAACCCGACATCTATATAACCTTACACATATATATAACCTTACACATATATATAACCGGACATATATATAACCTGACATATATATAACCCGACATATATATAACCCGACATATATATAACCCGACATATATATAACCCGACATATATATAACCCGACATATATATAACTTGACACATATATAACCTGACATATATATAACCCGACATATATATAACCCGACATATATATAACCTTACACATATATATAACATGACATATATATAACCTGACATATATATAACCTGTCATATATAACCTGTCATATATAGCCTACATATATAACCTGACATATATAACCTGATACTGGTACATGAGGCTACGACTAAACAGCCAGAAGGGCGACAATCAAGATAACTCTGTCTCGGACACAAACAGACACCCAGTTTGAGCCACAGCCCCTCTAGCAGCTGATCTATTACATACCAACATAGCCAGTCCGCCTCCGTGATCGAGTGGTTAGAGTCACTCACTTGTATACCACTGTAACCTATCATCACTGATGGTCACGGGTTCGAGCCCCGCTCACTGTCTCTTTATATGAAAAAGTTGTCAGTTTCCTACGGAGGTTGGTAAACCAAGTACTGGTTAATCGCTAGAGCCTGCCCAGGAAAGGTGATGTTAAGTAAACTGCCAGTCGACGATAAATAAACCTTAAAAAAAACAAAAACAATAAATATCTCACCTGGCACTGGTACATGTTCCTGGGACTCTGGTTAAAGTCGGAGAAAGGAGTCAAATTGGCGGCGACTGACAGCATACTGACTCCGTCCAACTCCTCGTGAGTCGTTATCTGATACAAACATAAACGTGATGAGAATTAAAATACTGACTCGTCCAACTCCTCGTGAGTCGTTATCTGATACAAACATAAACGTGATGAGAATTAAAATACTGACTCCGTCCAACTCCTCGTGAGTCGTTATCTGATACAAACATAAACGTGATGAGAATTAAAATACTGACTCCGTCCAACTCCTCGTGAGTCGTTATCTGATACAAACATAAACGTGATGAGAATTAAAATACTGACTCCGTCCAACTCCTCGTGAGTCGTTATCTGATACAAACATAAACGTGATGAGAATTAAAATACTGACTCCGTCCAACTCCTCGTGCGTCGTTATCTGATACAAACATAAACGTGATGAGAATTAAAATACTGACTCAACAATTAACAACAAAACAATTATAAACAAGTAAACAGCAAAGTAAATAAGGCAACATGCAAGATGTTTTCTCCGGGGATCCAACATGAATAACCACATTTACGCTTTCATTCGTGCCAACGCGAGTGATTAATATAAGTTGTTAAAGCTGATTTCATAATCATTGTAATATAAATAATGTTTGTACTTCTTAATGAATAAACCCAGGGATCAAAATGTTGTCTAGTATAAGATACACTGGCCCATTATAAAGCACTCCTTCTATTCAAATGTTGTATTTAATGGTTGTACTGTGCATTTTAACCCTATTTTGCAGAAGTATATTAAAGAACACCATTTAAGGAAGCAATCACGCGCTTTCTCACTTCTCCCAAATATTTTGACCTAGAATGAACCGATTAAGTTAACCTGCTTTTAAAATTCAAATATTAATAATTACTTTTGCACTCGATCATACTTGATTACGCGCCTGCACAATATAGTATACCCTTATGTTGGACGTGTTAGGGTTTTTACACTAACCCCTTCATGTGCTTCTCTCTGGGTGATACATATATCCATGTAGACCTGTTCAAACGTCCCGATCATCTCTACAGCATTCAAGGCAAGGTTCCTCACCGGGCGCACCATTCGAGCGGGCGTCGTAAACAGATATAATCCGGGATACTGACTAGCATAGTCTGTCTTTTTTACCAAGCAAATCTCCAACGTTGGCGGTACCTAGAGTATATTTTATTAACATAAACCTGTTTCATTGACATCTATCTAATTCCCGCATGAATGCATATCAATAAATAAACACCCAATTCATTGGTTAATTTCCCCAAACGGATAATTGTTTGTTTTCCTTTACATGTAATTGAACGCTATTGCATTGCCAGGTATCTATAAATAAACACCATTTCATTGGTTATGTATAAATAAACACCACATCATTGGTTATGTATAAATAAACACCATTTCATTGGTTATGTATAAATAAACACCATTTCATTGGTTATGTATAAATAAACACCATTTCATTGGTTATGTATAAATAAACACCATATCATTGGTTATGTATAAATAAACACCATTTCATTGGTTATGTATAAATAAACACCACATCATTCATTCAGTGTCTTAAACTGGCAAGTCAATAAATAGACGGTATTCGTTTCTTTCACTTTATGATTAAAATATATTTCCTGGAATTAACAGTGACATCAATGTTTACCACAGTGACAATTGTGACGCTAGTCACCAGTGGTAATGTCAGCTTGCAATGTTCATGAGTGGAATATTGGTTGTAGGGTTGATGCTGTATACCGGTACACCAATATATTGCATTACAACGTTTGAGTAAACAACTTCCTCAGCCACTTAGCAAACCCAATCATTGAATCAAGTTTCTCGGTTATTTATAGATAAGTTACGAGTCTAAATCAAATGTGTACACCATGTATGTATGCAAGATTTGATCAAACATTGTGTTACCTCATATAGACCTTTGACCTTCATACGACGGAGTTTATCTTGCACGCGCTGTGCCGCATCTTCACTGACGTATCCCATAATCCTTCCATCTAACATCACGGTGTAACAGTCTCTGATAGCACATGGGGGACTATCCAGCGAGCACACACCCACCATGTCCAAGGCTTTAATCAGCGGCTGCTGTGCAAATGTATACACCTGAAACTATATAATTGAAACAGACTATAAATACATGTATCTACAAATGTATATACAGTGGAACCTCCCAAAACCGGACCCTCTCTAAATCGGAATACTCCCAAAACCGGACGTTTTTGAAAGTCCCGAATGTTTCTACTTTATTTCTTACATAAAATCACTCTGAAAACCGGAACCTCTCAACTCCGGACGAAAAATTTGCATAATTTGGGTACAGTTTGGTGTAATTTCACCTCCCAAAACCGGAACAACTTTTAGGCGACATAGGTCTTCATCAATAAACTAAAGTGTTGAATTTGTTTGTGTATTCCGTCATAAATTGACACGCTGCTGACACTTTCCAATCTCGTTTTTAACGGTGCGCATTTGATCTATGAACGTGTGATAATCGAGCAAGATTATAAGATGTCAGGCTGATTGATGACTACTGCAATTAGCACTCATGTACAATTAATTTGTCGGCTAACTGGGGGATTATAATCACGTGTAGATTACTATCATATAGGCAATTATAAAACTTGTTTGATAACGAATAAAGGATTTTGTGAATCTCGTAATTTATTGTTTGATGCAACCTGTGAAAGCACAATATAATCCAGTCATACAAGATAATTATGATTTTCGCAACTTTTGACCATTTGTTTTACAAAATAATATTTAAAGAACTGTTTTTCAAAAATATTTCATCACTTTATTATGTACTTTATAAAGGTTATAATTATGCAGTTTTGAAAACACATCAATAAAAAACCTCTGAAAACCGGAAACCTCTGTAAACCGGACTTTTTATCCAGTCCCGAAGATGTCCGGTTTAGAGAGGTTCCACTGTATTTGAAACTGTGTAATTGAAAGAGACTATAAATACATGTATCTACAAATGTATACAGGTAACAGACGGATAACCAAACACCACAACCAACCACACCCCCCACCCAAAAAAAACACCAAACAAACACGTGTCTGTGCTTTCACCGTGCACGTAAAGAACCAGAGGATACTCTGGAATGGGTCTCTGTCTGTATCATTGCACTATCCTCCAAAATCTAAACTACAATCTCTTCAGGACGTCGCATATGGGTAACCGGTAGCGACGATAAATAAACGTAAAACACACACATGTATACAGGTGGAACTGTGTAATTGAAACAGACTATAGATACATGTATCTACAAATGTATATAAGTGAAACTGTTTACTTGAAACAGACTATAAATGCATGGTTACTACAAATGTATATAGGTGAAACTGCGTACTTGAAACAGACTATAAATACATGTACACTACATCTGTATGGAACTGTGTAATTGAAATAGACTATAAATTCATATACACTACATCTGTATACACTTGGAACTGTGTATGCATGAAGATACACTGGTATTTAGTTGGAACTGTGTATGCATGAAGATACACTGGTATTTAGTTGGAACTGTGTATGCATGAAGATACACTGGTATTTAGTTGGAACTGTGTATGCATGAAGATACACTGGTATTTAGTTGGAACTGTGTATGCATGAAGATACACTGGTATTTAGTTGGAACTGTGTATGCATGAAGATACACTGGTATTTAGTTGGAACTGTGTATGCATGAAGATACACTGGTATTTAGTTGGAACTGTGTATGCATGAAGATACACTGGTATTTAGTTGGAACTGTGTATGCATGAAGATACACTGGTATTTAGTTGGAACTGTGTATGCATGAAGATACACTGGTATTTAGTTGGAACTGTGTATGCATGAAGATACACTGGTATTTAGTTGGAACTGTGTATGCATGAAGATACACTGGTATTTAGTTGGAACTGTGTATGCATGAAGATACACTGGTATTTAGTTGGAACTGTGTATGCATGAAGATACACTGGTATTTAGTTGGAACTGTGTATGCATGAAGATACACTGGTATTTAGTTGGAACTGTGTATGCATGAAGATACACTGGTATTTAGTTGGAACTGTGTATGCATGAAGATACACTGGTATTTAGTTGGAACTGTGTATGCATGAAGATACACTGGTATTTAGTTGGAACTGTGTATGCATGAAGATACACTGGTATTTAGTTGGAACTGTGTATGCATGAAGATACACTGGTATTTAGTTGGAACTGTGTATGCATGAAGATACACTGGTATTTAGTTGGAACTGTGTATGCATGAAGATACACTGGTATTTAGTTGGAACTGTGTATGCATGAAGATACACTGGTATTTAGTTGGAACTGTGTATGCATGAAGATACACTGGTATTTAGTTGGAACTGTGTATGCATGAAGATACACTGGTATTTAGTTGGAACTGTGTATGCATGAAGATACACTGGTATTTAGTTGGAACTGTGTATGCATGAAGATACACTGGTATTTAGTTGGAACTGTGTATGCATGAAGATACACTGGTATTTAGTTGGAACTGTGTATGCATGAAGATACACTGGTATTTAGTTGGAACTGTGTATGCATGAAGATACACTGGTATTTAGTTGGAACTGTGTATGCATGAAGATACACTGGTATTTAGTTGGAACTGTGTATGCATGAAGATACACTGGTATTTAGTTGGAACTGTGTATGCATGAAGATACACTGGTATTTAGTTCTATGTATTTCTGGGGTAAATGATTAAACAAAATAATGATATAAAATAGATGTTACCTCGCACATTGCCGAGGCATGGTTCATGAGGCCACATGGAGATCCATCAGGTGTGTGTACCGGACAAAGGAAACCTACATCGTACAATGTAAAGATTATGCTATGTTATGTTATATTTCGGGTTTTACGCCTGCATCAGCACCATATCGGGCTATATCGCCGGCAGGCAGTTTACTTAACAACACCTTTCCTGGGCAGGCTCCAGCGATTAACCAGTGCACCAACCTCCGTAAGAAACAGCCAACTTTTTCATATAAATGAGACACGGCCTGAGCGGGGCTCGAACCCGTGACCATCAGTGGTATACAAGTCAGCGACCTTAACCACTCGACAACACAATGTAAAGAACTGATAAGCTTTCTTTTGTTCTAATCCCCTTCAGTCTATTGCTGTTAGTTTATATGTAAAATATTTATTTCTTTGTATATATGTAAACATATTAAAACAAGAGGACCTTGAAGGCCCTGGACCGCTCACCCGAGTTGAAAGGTAATCGCAAACACACGTTTCGTTGTACATTGCAAAATGTCAAAGCTCTAGGCAGTGTGTGGTTTCCGAGAAGATTTTTAAACGATTTGTACATATAGGTCAATGTAAATTATGTGACCCCTACCGTGGGGTCAATTATGAAACTCTGGCAATTGTGGTTTCTAAGAACATTTCTAAAGTGTTGTACTACATGTACAATGTAGACTCTGTGACCCATACCGTGGGGACAAATTGTTTTGTTTTATTTTTATTCCACTTTCAACATAGATTACATAGAGAATATTAGGTTACTGTCTTATAAATTTTAATTTATTAGGCGAGTCGGAGAAAAAATACAAGGCGAGGCTCACACCAGGATCACACCTTGAGCACACTTAGTAGAGGTCCACTAGGTTATACTACATGCCAAATGTCAAAGATCTGTGCATTGTGGTTGATGAGAGAAGATTTTTACAGATTGACTATATAATTCTATAGTAAATCAAGCAAAAAAACTTAAAATACCAAAAATATTTTATGACAAATCGATACCGCTTTACAGCTTGAGCACACGCTTAGAGACTATCATCTAATAATGCTCTACACAAACGTTCATCGCATTTATGCAAGTAATTACGGAGAAGATTTTTTAAATGTTGGCACTCATTTGACCTAGTTTTAAGTGACCTGATTTGAGCAATCTTGAAATGGAATCGTCCAGTGATTATTGCTATGACGTTTCATAATGAATCGACCCAGTCATGGGTTCAGGAGGTATCGTTTGAAGTGAAACATTGACGACGCACGACACCGGACAAAAGGCGGTCACAGACGCTCAACAGTGCTCTGGTGAGCAAATAAATAATGTTTAAACTACAATGTGAAAATGTGTATGCTGCATGATGCAAACTTTGTTTCAGAAGCCAATATTTTTGAATGATTGAGAATATTAGCAGAATAGGTCATTTATACTCGCAGAATGATTGAGAATATTAGCAGAATGGGTCATTTATACTCCCAGAATGATTGAGAATATTAGCAGAATGGGTCATTTATACTCGCAGAATGATTGAGAATATTAGCAGAATGGGTCATTTATACTCACAGAATGATTGAGAATATTAGCAGAATGGGTCATTTATACTCCCAGAATGATTGAGAATATTAGCAGAATGGGTCATTTATACTCCCAGAATGATTGAGAATATTAGCAGAATGGGTCATTTATACTCCCAGAATGATTGAGAATATTAGCAGAATGGGTCATTTATACTCTCAGAATGATTGAGAATATTAGCAGAATGGGTCATTTATACTCCCAGAATGATTGAGAATATTAGCAGAATGGGTCATTTATACTCCCAGAATGATTGAGAATATTAGCAGAATGGGTCATTTATACTCTCAGAATGATTGAGAATATTAGCAGAATGGGTCATTTATACTACCAGAATGATTGAGAATATTAGCAGAATGGGTCATTTATACTCCCAGAATGATTGAGAATATTAGCAGAATGGGTCATTTATACTCCCAGAATGATTGAGAATATTAGCAGAATGGGTCATTTATACTCTCAGAATGATTGAGAATATTAGCAGAATGGGTCATTTATACTCCCAGAATGATTGAGAATATTAGCAGAATGGGTCATTTATACTCCCAGAATGATTGAGAATATTAGCAGAATGGGTCATTTATA
>CM026394.1:43585162-43623801 GCA_014843695.1 Archivesica marissinica
TATTTAGTTGGAACTGTGTATGCATGAAGATACACTGGTATTTAGTTGGAACTGTGTATGCATGAAGATACACTGGTATTTAGTTGGAACTGTGTATGCATGAAGATACACTGGTATTTAGTTGGAACTGTGTATGCATGAAGATACACTGGTATTTAGTTGGAACTGTGTATGCATGAAGATACACTGGTATTTAGTTGGAACTGTGTATGCATGAAGATACACTGGTATTTAGTTGGAACTGTGTATGCATGAAGATACACTGGTATTTAGTTGGAACTGTGTATGCATGAAGATACACTGGTATTTAGTTGGAACTGTGTATGCATGAAGATACACTGGTATTTAGTTGGAACTGTGTATGCATGAAGATACACTGGTATTTAGTTGGAACTGTGTATGCATGAAGATACACTGGTATTTAGTTGGAACTGTGTATGCATGAAGATACACTGGTATTTAGTTGGAACTGTGTATGCATGAAGATACACTGGTATTTAGTTCTATGTATTTCTGGGGTAAATGATTAAACAAAATAATGATATAAAATAGATGTTACCTCGCACATTGCCGAGGCATGGTTCATGAGGCCACATGGAGATCCATCAGGTGTGTGTACCGGACAAAGGAAACCTACATCGTACAATGTAAAGATTATGTTATGTTATGTTATATTTCGGGTTTTACGCCTGCATCAGCACCATATCGGGCTATATCGCCGGCAGGCAGTTTACTTAACAACACCTTTCCTGGGCAGGCTCCAGCGGTTAACCAGTACTTGGTGCACCAACCTCCGTAAGAAACAGCCAACTTTTTCATATAAATGAGACACGGCCTGAGCGGGGCTCGAACCCGTGACCATCAGTGGTATACAAGTCAGCGACCTTAACCACTCGACAACACAATGTAAAGAACTGATAAGCTTTCTTTTGTTCTAATCCCCTTCAGTCTATTGCTGTTAGTTTATATGTAAAATATTTATTTCTTTGTATATATGTAAACATATTAAAACAAGAGGACCTTGAAGGCCCTGGACCGCTCACCCGAGTTGAAAGGTAATCGCAAACACACGTTTCGTTGTACATTGCAAAATGTCAAAGCTTTAGGCAGTGTGTGGTTTCCGAGAAGATTTTTAAAAGATTTGTACATATAGGTCAATGTAAATTATGTGACCCCTACCGTGGGGTCAATTATGAAACTCTGGCAATTGTGGTTTCTAAGAACATTTCTAAAGTGTTGTACTACATGTACAATGTAGACTCTGTGACCCATACCGTGGGGACAAATTGTATTGTTTTATTTTTATTCCACTTTCAACATAGATTACATAGAGAATATTAGGTTACTGTCTTATAAATTTTAATTTATTAGGCGGGTCGGAGAAAAAATACAAGGCGAGGCTCACACCAGGATCACACCTTGAGCACACTTAGTAGAGGTCCACTAGGTTATACTACATGCCAAATGTCAAAGATCTGTGCATTGTGGTTGATGAGAGAAGATTTTTACAGATTGACTATATAATTCTATAGTAAATCAAGCAAAAAAACTTCCACCCACTGGCAAAAATATTTTATGACAAATCGATACCGCTTTACAGCTTGAGCACACGCTTAGAGACTATCATCTAATAATGCTCTACACAAACGTTCATCGCATTTATGCAAGTAATTACGGAGAAGATTTTTGAAATGTTGGCACTCATTTGACCTAGTTTTAAGTGACCTGATTTGAGCAATCTTGAAATGGAATCGTCCAGTGATTATTGCTATTACGTTTCATGATGAATCGACCCAGTCATGGGTTCAGGAGGTATCGTTTGAAGTGAAACATTGACGACGCCGGACAAAAGGCGGTCACAGACGCTCAACAGTGCTCTGGTGAGCAAATAAATAATGTTTAAACTACAATGTGAAAATGTGTATGCTGCATGATGCAAACTTTGTTTCAGAAGCCAATATTTTTGAATGATTGAGAATATTAGCAGAATAGGTCATTTATACTCCAGAATGATTGAGAATATTAGCAGAATGGGTCATTTATACTCTCAGAATGATTGAAAATATTAGCAGAATGGGTCATTTATACTCCCAGAATGATTGAGAATATTAGCAGAATGGGTCATTTATACTCTCAGAATGATTGAGAATATTAGCAGAATGGGTCATTTATACTCTCAGAATGATTGAGAATATTAGCAGAATAAAAAACGAGTTTCATAAAATATCGTAAGTTCCTTTTGATCACACTACCATAGTGGATTTTAATCATATTTTTGCACAAAATAACGATGCTACTTTCATTTTGGCGCCAAAGGCCAGCGCAAATCATCATGATTAATCACTCTCGTTGGCGCGGATGAAAGAGTATATGTGGTCATTGGTTACAATAATGTTATATACAAACCCCAAGCTTCGGGTAATAACTTCCTCACAGCCGTCGTCCTCATCTGTGCGAAGAATGCCCCTCTGTGTATACAGCGGAAATGGGAAATATATCTCATAAAGTTTAACTTATCAGCAACAACTGTCATACCAGACATCTGAGGAAAGGAAAATACAACATATTCAAGATTTTGTACACATTCGAAGTTAAATGTCAACTTCATGGCAAAGTGATTTTATTAGTTTATACAAATTTATTTCAGCTCGATTGCGAAACAAGTTCTTACAACGTATATTAATCACTCTCGAGACCTCATTCCTGATGGAATCCATCGCTACAAGGGAGAGAGAAGAGGCAACGTGGAATTTAAATGCCTTGCCTAAGGGCACAATCGTAACGGCTCCAGCCGGGCTCGAACTCCGGACCTTTTGCACCTAAAGCGAACACGCATCCACTGTGCCATCACGACTTCCACAATTTAAATATATAAACATTTCCCCCATCAGTACAACATATAGAGACACTAGACATTGCACGGAAATTATATATCTCCCTCTCTCCCTCAACACAACATATGGAGATGTGAGACAGCGCAAGTAAACTATGTCTCCCTCTCTCTCCCTCAACACAACATATGGAAATGTGAGACAGCGCAAGTAAACTATTTCTCCCTCTCTCTCCCTCAACACAACATATGGAGATGCTAGACAGTGCAAGGAAACTATATCTCCCTCTCTCTCTTTCCCTCAGCACAACATATGGAGACACTAGACAGTGCAAGGTAACTATATCTCCCTCTCTCCCTCAACACAACATATGGAGACACTAGACAGTGCAAGGTAACTATATCTCCCTCTCTCCCTCAACACAACATATGGAGACACTAGACAGTGCAAGGAAACTATATCTCCCTCTCTCCCTCAACACAACATATGGAGACACTAGACAGTGCAAGGAAACTATATCTCCCTCTCTCTCTCCCTCAGCACAACATATGGAGATGCTAGACAGTGCAAGGAAACTATATCTCCCTCTCTCCCTCAACACAACATATGGAGACACTAGACAGTGCAAGGAAACTATATCTCCCTCTCTCCCTCAGCACAACATATGGAGACACTAGACAGTGCAAGGTAACTATATCTCCCTCTCTCCCTCAACACAACATATGGAGATGCTAGACAGTGCAAGGAAACTGTATCTCCCTCTCTCCCTCAGCACAACATATGGAGATGTTAGACAGTGCAAGGAAACTATATCTCCCTCAGCACAACATATGAAGACACTAGACAGTGCAAGGAAACTATATCTCCCTCTCTCCCTCAGCACAACATATGGAGACACTAGACAGTGCAAGGTAACTATATCTCCCTCTCTCCCTCAACACAACATATGGAGATGCTAGACAGTGCAAGGAAACTATATCTCCCTCTCTCCCTCAGCACAACATATGGAGATGTGCAAGGAAACTATATCTCCCTCAGCACAACATATGGAGACACTAGACAGTGCAAGGAAACTATATCTCCCTCTCTCCCTCAGCACAACATATGGAGACACTAGACAGTGCAAGGTAACTATATCTCCCTCTCTCCCTCAACACAACATATGGAGACACTAGACAGTGCAAGGAAACTATATCTCCCTCTCTCCCTCAGCACAACATATGGAGACTTGAGACAGCGAAAGTAAACTATTTCTTCCACATACCCACTTACGCTAGCTCAAAGTGTGAATTGAAATCAGTTATTAAATTTCTTTCTTAATACTGAAATGCATTTTGTACAGTTCATACTTTACATTAGTCAGTCACATGAAATCATGGACTGCTTACATATTCAGCTTGGACATTCCCTAATTGACATTTATTACATATTTCATGTCTACCATACACATACTTCCCTCAATGGCTGTTGGAGAGAGGTTTGACTGTTTGAGAGAGGTTGTCTGTTTGAGAGAGGTTTGGCTGTTTGAGAGCAGTTTGGCTGATTGAGAGGTTTGGCTGTTTGAGAGAGGTTTGTCTGTTTGAGAGAGGTTTGTCTGTTTGAGAGAGGTTTGTCTGTTTGAGAGAGGTTTGACTGTTTGAGAGATTTGTCTGTTTGAGAGAGGTTTGGCTGTTTGAGAGAGGTTTGACTGTTTGAGAGAGGTTTGTCTGTTTGAGAGAGGTTTGACTGTTTGAGAGAGGTGTGTCTGTTTGAGAGAGGTTTGACTGTTTGAGAGAGGTTTGACTGTTTGAGAGAGGTTTGACTGTTTGAGAGAGGTTTGTCTGTTTGAGAGAGGTTTGTATGTTTGAGAGAGGTTTGTCTGTTTGAGAGAGGTTTGACTGTTTGAGAGAGGTTTGTCTGTTTGAGATAGGTTTGTCTGTTTGAGAGAGGTTTGTCTGTTTGAGAGAGGTTTGACGTTTGAGAGAGGTTTGTCTGTTTGAGAGAGGTTTGACTGTTTCAGAGAGGTTTGTCTGTTTGAGAGAGGTTTGTCTGTTTGAGAGAGGTTTTTGAGAGAGGTTTGTCTGTTTGAGAGAGGTTTGTCTGTTTGAGAGAGGTTTGGCTGTTTGAGAGAGGTTTGTCTGTTTGAGAGAGGTTTGACTGTTTGAGAGAGGTTTGGCTGTTTCAGAGAGGTTTGACTGTTTCAGAGAGGTTTGACTGTTTCAGAGAGGTTTGTCTGTTTGAGAGAGGTTTGGTTGTTTGAGAGGTTTGGCTGTTTGAGAGAGGTTTGTCTGTTTGAGAGAGGTTTGGCTGTTTGAGAGAGGTTTGGCTGTTTGAGAGAGGTTTGACTGTTTGAGAGAGGTTTGGCTGTTTGAGAGAGGTTTGGTTGTTTGAGAGGTTTGTCTGTTTGAGAGAGGTTTGACTGTTTGAGAGAGGTTTGGCTGTTTGAGAGGTTTGTCTGTTTGAGAGAGGTTTGACTGTTTGAGAGAGGTTTGGCTGTTTGAGAGAGGTTTGACTGTTTCAGAGAGGTTTGACTGTTTCAGAGAGGTTTGTCTGTTTGAGAGAGGTTTGGCTGTTTGAGAGAGGTTTGGCTGTTTGAGAGAGGTTTGTTTGTTTGAGAGGTTTGGCTGTTTGAGAGAGGTTTGTCTGTTTGAGAGAGGTTTGGCTGTTTGAGAGAGGTTTGACTGTTTGAGAGAGGTAGAGGTTTGACTGTTTGAGAGAGGTTTGACTGTTTGAGAGAGGTTTGTTGAGAGAGGTTTGTCTGTTTGAGAGAGGTTTGACTGTTTGAGAGGTTTGGCTGTTTGAGAGAGGTATGACTGTTTGAGAGAGTTGGTTGTTTGAGAGGTTGTGGCTGTTTGAGAGAGGTTTGGCTGTTTGAGAGAGGTTTGGTTGTTTGAGAGGTTTGGCTGTTTGAGAGAGGTTTGACTGTTTGAGAGAGGTTTGGCTGTTTGAGAGAGGTTTGGCTGTTTGAGAGAGGTTTGGTTGTTTGAGAGGTTTGGCTGTTTGAGAGAGGTTTGACTGTTTGAGAGAGGTTTGGCTGTTTGAGAGAGGTTTGTCTGTTTGAGAGAGGTTTGACTGTTTGAGAGAGGTTTGGCTGTTTGAGAGAGGTTTGACTGTTTGAGAGAGGTTTGACTGTTTGAGAGAGGTTTGGTTGTTTGAGAGGTTTGGCTGTTTGAGAGGTTTGGCTGTTTGAGAGAGATTTGGCTGTTTGAGAGAGGTTTGGCTGTTTGAGAGAGGTTTGTCTGTTTGAGAGAGGTTTGGCTGTTTGAGAGAGATTTGGCTGTTTGAGAGAGGTTTGGCTGTTTCAGAGAGATTTGGCTGTTTCAGAGAGGTTTGATTGTATTTAACAATCATTAACACCGTACCTGCATAAGAGCTAGACCGGACTTAGATACGAGGTTTCCTGTAGCAATTAAATACTCAAACGACTTGCAGATATCTGGACAGTACCTCAATGCATTCATTGCAGCCTCTGTAAGAAACAATAATAACCTTAGCAAAGCTTCAAACTTCATCCCCACCCCTCAATTATCTCCCTTGGCAGATAAAATCTTGAAATATCACAATGTACATTGCTCCGCTTAGTTGGAATCCTTCGTTTTTACTGTTGTTACATAACAAGATGTTGCGGTATGATAAACATGATTTTATGAAAACAATTTTTACACAAGCAAATTCGTTGAATTGGTATCCCTCGTCTATATCGTACATAAGGATTTCTTTAGATTTAGTTTTAAGTTAAATATTTAGTTTTAAGTTAACTTAAAACTAAATATAAACAAAACTATTGTAGGATCGGCGTGGGATAACGCGCAATCGTTGTGTTGTATAATTTAAGTTTATGACATTACAGTTAATTGATGGTGAAACAATTCGAATGAATTTTTAATCAATTAAAGGGAAAACTTGTAATCAATCCAAGGGCACTAACTCTGGTTTTACTATTGTAACACTGCGCAATGGTGATGTAATTTTATTTTAAGCTTGATAACATTCCATAGAGCGGTTACTTAGTTACGGCCAATTTATTGTAACTATGAGGATACATATTTGATTGAAGCTTCATGAAATTCCACAATATGGTTACAGAGATCCGACTCCATTGCTCTTTTGTTCTATTAACAACACGCGAGCATTTATAGCCACATAAGAGCTAAAGAATATTCAGGGGCAGTAACTGACCTACTGACCTAAAGAGTATCAGGAGTAGTAACTGACCTACTGACCTAAAGAGTATCAGGAGCAGTAACTGACCTACTGACCTAAAGAGTATTCAGGGGCAGTATCTGACCTATTGACCTAAGGGGTATTCAGGGGCAGTAACTGACCTACTGACCTAAAGAGTATAGGAGTAGTAACTGACCTACTGACCTAAAGAGTATTCAGGGGCAGTAACTGACCTACTGACCTAAAGAGTATTCAGGAACAGTAACTGACCTACTGACCTAAAGAGTATTCAGGGGCAGAAACTGACCTATTGACCTAAAGAGTATTCAGGAGCAGTAACTGACCTACTGACCTAAAGAGTATCAGGAGCAGTAACTGACCTACTGACCTAAAGAGTATTCAGGGGCAGTAACTGACCTACTGACCTAAAGAGTATTCAGGGGCAGTAACTGACCTACTGACCTAAAGAGTATTCAGGAGCAGTAACTGACCTACTGACCTAAAGAGTATTCAGGGGCAGTAACTGACCTACTGACCTAAAGAGTATTCAGGAGCAGTAACTGACCTACTGACCTAAAGAGTATTCAGGGGCAGTAACTGACCTATTGACCTAAAGAGTATTCAGGGGCAGTAACTGACCAATGTTTCTCATTGACAGGAGAATAAGGTACAATCAAGTATAAAATTGAAGTTTTTTTTGGTAATTTTCACTTTCGTCCTTTGGTTGGAAGATAGTTCTGAAAATACACAGGCCATATCCTGAAGCATGAAGCAATTAATATCATATATCCATAGATTTGCTTTGTCAGAGCGTTTGTGGGGTCACCCTTCAAGTATGATCAATCTAATTTTATGGAACCTCGGTTAACAATCACTTGGAACCTGGGTTAACAGTCACTTGGAACCTGGGTTAACAGTCACTTGGAACCTCAGTTAACAGTCACTTGGAACCTGGGTTAACAGTCACTTGGAACCTGGGTTAACAGTCACTTGGAACCTGGGTTAACAGTCACTTGGAACCTCAGTTAACAGTCACTTGGAACCTGGGTTAACAGTCACTTGGAACCTGGGTTAACAACAGTCACTTGGAACCTGGGTTAACAGTCACTTGGAACCTCGGTTAACAGTCACTTGGAACCTCAGTTAACAGTCACTTGGAACCTGGGTTAACAGTCACTTGGAACCTTAGTTAACAGTCACTTGGAACCTTAGTTAACAGTCACTTGGAACCTGGGTTAACAGTCACTTGGAACCTTAGTTAACAGTCACTTGGAACCTTAGTTAACAGTCACTTGGAACCTCGGTTAACAGTCACTTGGAACCTCGGTTAACAGTCACTTGGAACTTAAGCTAACAGTCACTTGGAACCTTAGTTAACAGTCACTTGGTATCTCAGTTAACAGAAACTTGGAACCTTGGTTAACAGTCACTTGGAACCTCAGTTAACAGTCACTTGGAACCTCAGTTAACAGTCACTTGGAACCTGGGTTAACAGTCACTTGGAACCTGGGTTAAGTCACTTGGAACCTGGGTTAACAGTCACTTGGAATCTGGGTTAACAGTCACTTGGAACCTTAGTTAACAGTCACTTGGAACCTCAGTTAACAGTCACTTGGAACCTCAGTTAACAGTCACTTGGAATCTGGGTAACAGTCACTTGGAACCTCGGTTAACAATCACGTGTAACCTCAGTTAACAATCACTTGGAACCTTAGTTAACAGTCACTTGGAACCTTAGTTAACAGTCACTTGGAACCTTAGTTAACAGTCACTTGGAACCTGGAGTAACAGTCACTTGGAACCTCAGATAACAATCACTTGGAACCTCAGATAACAATCATTTGGAACCTCAGATAACAGTCACTTTGAACCTTAGTTAACAGTCACTTGGAACCTTAGTTAACAGTCACTTGGAACCTAAGTTAACAGTCACTTGGAACCTGGGTTAACACTCACTTGGAACCTCGGTTAACAGTCACTTGGAACCTGGGTTAACAGTCACTTGGAACCTGGCTTAACAGTCACTTGGAACCTCAGTTAACAGTCACTTGGAACCTTAGTTAACAGTCACTTGGAACCTTAGTTAACAGTCACTTGGAACCTCGGTTAACAGTCACTTGGAACCTTAGTTAACAGTCACTTGGAACCTCAGTTAACAGTCACTTGGAACCTGGGTTAACAGTCACTTGGAACCTGGGTTAACAGTCACTTGGAACCTTAGTTAACAGTCACTTGGAACCTTAGTTAACAGTCACTTGGAACCTGGGTTAACAGTCACATGGAACCTAAGTTAACAGTCACTTGGAACCTCGGTTAACAGTCACTTGGAACCTCGGTTAACAGTCACTTGGAACCTGGGTTAACAGTCACTTGGAACCTGGGTTAACAGTCACTTGGAATCTGGGTTAACAGTCACTTGGAACCTGGAGTAACAGTTACTTGGAATCTGGGTTAACAGTCACTTGGAACCTCAGTTAACAGTCACTTGGAACCTTAGTTAACAGTCACTTGGAACCTGGAGTAAGTCACTTGGAACCTCGGTTAACAATCACTTGGAATCTGGGTTAACAGTCACTTGGAACCTGGGTTAACAGTCACTTGGAACCTCAGTTAACAGTCACTTGGAACCTTAGATAACAGTCACTTGGAACCTCAGTTAACAGTCACTTGCAACCTTAGTTAACAATCACTTGGAACATCAGTTAACAGTCACTTGGAACCTAGGTCAACAGTCGCTTCTTAAAAGTCTTACCTACTAGAAACACAGGCCCTGGACTGATTGAAGCACTGACCTCTGCAATGGTAGTACAGACAGAGCAGTAAAATTTGTGCTTCACTCATTGCTTAGGTTAAACTTTATTTATTTTACAACGATTGCAAAGCAAGTTCTAACAACTTATATTAATCACTCTTGTTGGCGCGGATAAAAGCGTATATGTGGTCATTTGTGTGGGAGGAAACCGGAGTACACGGAGAAAACCCACCTGTCCGATCTGGCGACCACCGTCTTCACACACTCATTGCTTGCTAGTAACATACCTGGGGTAAGTCTAAATCTATCACTGCCAGCCTTGAAGTTCTTGGCCTGTCTGTCTAGAATGGCTCGCATCGTGTGTAGGTATCCTTCCAGCTTTTCCTGGTAAATATTGATAATACTTGTAGAATATAGATAATATGTGTATATTATAATGTAGATAATACGTGTATATTATAATGTAGATAATACATGTATATTATAGTATAGATAATATGTGTATATTATAATGTAGATAATATGTGTATATTATAATGTAGATAATACGTGTATATTATAGTATAGATAATATGTGTATATTATAATGTAGATAATATGTGTATATTATAATGTAGATAATATGTGTATATTATAATGTAGATAATACGTGTATATTATAGTATAGATAATATGTGTATATTATAATGTAGATAATATGTGTATATTATAATGTAGATAATATGTGTATATTATAGTATAGATAATATGTGTATATTATAATGTAGATAATATGTGTATATTATAGTATAGATAATATGTGTATATTATAATGTAGATAATATGTGTATATTATAGTATAGATAATATGTGTATATTATAGTATAGTTAATATGTGTATATTATAATGTAGATAATACGTGTATATTATAGTATAGATAATATGTGTATATTATAATGTAGATAATATGTGTATATTATAGTATAGATAATACGTGTATATTATAGTATAGTTAATATGTGTATATTATAGTATAGATAATATGTGTATATTATAATATAGATAATACATATATATTATAATGTAGATAATATGTGTATATTATAGTATAGATAATATGTGTATATTATAATGTAGATAATATGTGTATATTATGATGTAGATAATATGTGTATATTATAGTATAGATAATATGTGTATATTATAATGTAGATAATATGTGTATATTATAACAGATAATACATGTATATTATAATATAGATAATATGTGTATATTATAATGTAGATAATGTGTATATTATAATGTAGATAATATGTGTATATTATAATGTAGATAATATGAAAAAAATGTATATTATAATGTAGATAATACATGTATATTATAATATAGATAATATGTGTATATTATAATGTAGATAATATGTGTATATTATGATGTAGATAATATGTGTATATTATAATATAGATAATACATGTATATTATAATGTAGTTAATACGTGTATATTATAATGTAGATAATACATGTATATCATAATGTAGATAATATGTGTATATTATGATGTAGATAATACATGTATATTATAGTATAGATAATACATGTATATTATAGTATAGATAATACATGTATATTATATTGAACTTTGTTTTATTTTGTCAGTTTATTTATTTATTTCTATTTTCCATTTATGCTAAACCACTTGCAGGGACCTAGACATGTTTTCCTGGGCAGGTTTTACTGACCTAGCAAAGCCAAACAGGTTAACCAGTAGTAAGCATTGTGCCTGAGATGCCTTACTCAAGGACACCGACATATGTACTGTGACCCCTACATATGTACTGTGACCCCTACATATATGCCATGACCTAGTATCACACACATGACCCCTCAATTCCAAATCTAATGTATGTCTGTTTGTCTACTTGTTCTGTTTGTCTTCTTGTTCTGTTTGTCAACTTGTTCTGTTTGTCTTCTTGTTCTGTTTGTCAACTTGTTCTGTTTGTCTACTTGTTCTGTTTGTCTTCTTGTTCCGTTTGTCTACTTGTTCTGTTTGTCTTCTTGTTCTGTTTGTCTTCTTGTTCTGTTTGTCTTCTTGTTCTGTTTGTCTACTTGTTCTGTTTGTCTACTTGTTCTGTTTGTCTTCTTGTTCTGTTTGTCTACTTGTTCTGTTTGTCTTCTTGTTCTGTTTGTCTTCTTGTTCTGTTTGTCTACTTGTTCTGTTTGTCTTCTTGTTCTGTTTGTCAACTTGTTCTGTTTGTCTTCTTGTTCTGTTTGTCTACTTGTTCTGTTCGTCTACTTGTTCTGTTCGTCTACTTGTAATGTGTTTTTGTTTGTTTGTCCTTGGGGCTTAGGCATGCACGATAGCTTTGGTCACCACGGCGACGTCTTTCAAGATATGTTTCACTGCCACATATATTTATGATGAAAATGATTCCCAATTTGCAAATAAACCAGTCCATTTACATAATTTGATGGTTTCGAATAAAGACCCATTCGATTATTTTAGTTTATACATACAGTCAAACCTGTGTCAATGGTCACCTCTATTAAGCAGTCAACCTGTATTAAGCAGCCAGTTTTCAGATTCCCAATATGTTACATTTGATGACCTCTATTAAGCAGCCACCTGTGCTAAGCAGCCATTTTCTGTGATTCCCTTGACTGGCTGCTTAAGACAGGTTTGACTGTATTTTAATTCCCAATATTAGGAGGTTAGATGCAGGAGATTGTTTGATTGTTAAACATAATGAAGTTTCAAAATTAAATCCCTACTCAAATGTTTTACCATTTAAGCTACAGGAAATTATATGTTTTCATGGGTAATACAAGTAAAATACCTGTATTTACTGTTTCATGGCACACAAAAATGTGAAAAACAAAATTTTGAATTTTCTTTTTTAAATTTCATAAAATAATTCAGGGTCAGGAGGGGGGTAAAACAAACAACGGGTCGATCAGGAAACCTTAAACACAGGAATTCTTTTTTGCCGTATATACCTTAAGTACCATCTGGAAGAGATGACCCCCCAGCAACACCTCCTGGAACATCGGACTGTCTCCATTTTCTGCGGCACATTTACCTTTCGCAAAGTCAAACAGCTTTCGCGTCATATATCTAGAAAATAAAAACTAAATGAGGAAATCTAACATACAAGAAACTTCTACTTCCTTGTAACACATACAAAACACGGGTAACATTTAAACACGGTGTTTTGTTTATTTCGGTCATATGTTGACATCGGCTATTGTTATGTTATCTATATCGCCGGCGGGCAGTTTACCTAACAACACCTTTCCTGGGCAGGCTCCAGCGGTTAACCAGTACTTAGGTGCACCAACCTCCGTAAGAAACTGCCAACTTTTTCATATAAATGAGACATGGTCTGAGCGGGGCTCGAACCCGTGACCATCAGTGATGATAGGTTATAGTGGTATACAAGTCAGCGACCTTAACCACTCGACCACGGAGGCGGATATCGGCTATTGTTGGTGGCAGAAGACCTCTGATGCCCCTACAAGCAGCATATCAAGTACATGCTGGCACTCGAGTAGAACCACTGACCTACTGCAAGCCAGCTGGATAGCTTCCTCACTTAAACAAGCTATGAAACATTCCCACATATATTCACCCCTTACTATGACCAATCCTGCAACTTAGGTGCGACAGACTCTGGTTTGCATAACAATACAGGGCTCCCTCCGTCCTGTCAGCATAAGGTACCTCGAGTCATGCTGAATACTTGGTGATTTATATATGCACAAATGGTTTTATTGCTAGGTCCACTTTAACCCTTACAAAAACAGTTGCCATGCATCGTGTCTGTCCGTATGTCAATTCTCCATTATTACACAGTACCACTAAAGTGCCTGTCTACAGACAATAGTCCAAACATTCTCCATATATATACGAATCATGTACTAAAACGGGTGCAACTTTGAACAAATGGGATAATATACGAGTCTTGGCCCTTCTGTAATATTCTTGTCCTTACAGAGAACTGCTATATAGCATAAGTAACAAGCCATTACATAGCACATTACATAGCACATTACATAGCACATTACATAGTACATTGCATAGCACATTACATAGCACATTACATAGCACATTACATAACACATTACATACCACATTACATACCACATTACACATTACATAACACATTACATAGCACATTACACAGCACATTACACAGCACATTACACAGCACATTACACACCACATTACACAGCACATTACACACCACATTACACAGCACATTACACACCACATTACACACCACATTACACACCACATTACACAGCACATTACATAGCACATAACATAGCACATTACATAACACATTACATAACACATTACATAACACATTACATAGCACATTACACAGCACATTACACAGCACATTACACAGCACATTACACATCACATTACACACCACATTACATAGCACATTACACACCACATTACACACCACATTACATAGCACATTACACACCACATTACACAGCACATTACACACCACATTACATAGCACATTACACACCACATTACACACCACATTACATAGCACATTACACAGCACATTACATAGCACATTACATAGCACATTACACACCACATTACATAGCACATTACACACCACATTACATAGCACATTACATAACACATTACATAGCACATTACATAGCACATTACACATCACATACCACATTACATGACACATCACATGACACATCACATACCACATTACATGGCACATCACATACCACATTACATACCACATTACATGACACATCACATACCACATTACATGACACATTACATACCACATTACATGACACATCACATACCACATACCACATTACATACCACATCACATACCACATTACACATTACATGTCACATTACATAACACATACCACATAACACATTACATTACATGACACATCACATCACAACACACATACCACATTACACATTACATGACACATCACATACCACATTACATGTCACATTACACATCACATACCACGTTACATAGCACATTACATAGCACATTACATGTCACATCACATACCACATTACATACCACATTACATAGCACATTACATAGCACATTACATGTCACATCACATACCACATTACACATTACATGTCACATTACAAACCACATTACACATTACATAGCACATTACATGTAATGCGAACTTAGCTTTGTAAAATCGTTTTCTGATGGAAATCTTCGTGGAAAACATAAAATGCTAGTATTTGATTTATAACTCTGCTATACATATTTAAGTTATGAAGTTGTTAACAACATAAATTTTCTTATAGGTAATTACTTACACTAATAGGTTGAATTTATCTACATCACTGGTCTGGTGCACACATATACACTGTCTGAGAATAAAACAAAAGCACATATATATTTATCTACATCACTGGTCTGGTGCACACAAATACACTGTCTGAAAATAAAACAAAAAGCACATATATATTTATCTACATCACTGGTCTGGTGCACACAAATACACTGTCTGAAAATAAAACAAAAAGCACATATATATTTATCTACATCACTGGTCTGGTGCACACAAATACACTGTCTGAAAATAAAACAAAAAGCACATATATATTTATCTACATCACTGGTCTGGTGCACACAAATACACTGTCTGAAAATAAAACAAAAGCACATATATATTTATCTACATCACTGGTCTGGTGCACACAAATACACTGTCTGAAAATAAAACAAAAGCACATATATATATCTACATCACTGGTCTGGTGCACACAAATACACTGTCTGAAAATAAAACAAAACCAAAAACACACCCCACAAAACCAAAAAACAAACACAAAAACCCCCACACAAACCCAAACAAACAAAAACAAAACCCCCCAACCCAAATAAAACAAAAGCACACATAATACAATATACATCACTGTCTGGTGCACACATATACACTGTCTGAGAATAAAACAAAAGCACACATATATACAATATACATCACTGGTCTGGTGCACACATATACACTGTCTGAGAATAAAACAAAAGCACAATATATACAATATACATCACTGGTCTGGTGCACACATATACACTGTCTGAGAATAAAACAAAAGCACACATATATCAATATACATCACTGGTCTGGTGCACACATATACACTGTCTGAGAATAAAACAAAAGCACATATATATACAATATACATCACTGGTCTGTGCACACATATACACTGTCTGAGAATAAAACAAAAGCACCATATATACAATATACATCACTGGTCTGGTGCACACATATACACTGTCTGAGAATAAAACAAAAGCACATATATATACAATATACATCACTGGTCTGGTGCACACATATACACTGTCTGAGAATAAAACAAAAGCACACATATATACAATATACATCACTGGTCTGGTGCACACATATACACTGTCTGAGAATAAAACAAAAGCACATATATATACAATATACATCACTGGTCTGGTGCACACAAATACACTGTCTGAGAATAAAACAAAAGCACACATACATTAGAGTCTGTCATAACAGTATCCCTATCTACAGGAATTAACCCCATTCTACAGTAGTTTATCCCTATCTACAGGAATTCACACCATTCTACAGTAGTTTATCCCTATCTACAGGAATTAACCCCATTCTACAGTAGTTTATCCCTATCTACAGGAATTAACCCCATTCTACAGTAGTTTATCCCTATCTACAGGAATTAACCCCATTCTACAGTAGTTTATCCCTATCTACAGGAATTCACACCATTCTACAGTAGTTTATCCCTATCTACAGGAATTAACCCCATTCTACAGTAGTTTATCCCTATCTACAGGAATTAACCCCATTCTACAGTAGTTTATCCCTATCTACAGGAATTAACCCCATTCTACAGTAGTTTATCCCTATCTACAGGAATTCACACCATTCTACAGTAGTTTATCCCTATCTACAGGAATTAACCCCATTCTACAGTAGTTTATCCCTATCTACAGGAATTAACCCCATTCTACAGTAGTGTATCCCTATCTACAGGAATTAACCCCATTCTACAGTAGTTTATCCCTATCTACAGGAATTCACACCATTCTACAGTAGTTTATCCCTATCTACAGGAATTCACACCATTCTACAGTAGTTTATCCCTATCTACAGGAATTCACCACCATTCTACAGTAGTTTATCCCTATCTACAGGAATTCACACCATTCTACAGTAGTTTATCCCTATCTACAGGAATTAACACCATTCTACAGTAGTTTATCCCTATCTACAGGAATTCACACCATTCTACAGTAGTTTATCCCTATCTACAGGAATTCACCACCATTCTACAGTAGTTTATCCCTATCTACAGGAGTTCACCACCATTCTACAGTAGTTTATCCCTATCTACAGGAATTCACACCATTCTACAGTAGTTTATCCCTATCTACAGGAGTTCACCACCATTCTACAGTAGTTTATCCCTATCTACAGGAATTAACCCCATTCTACAGTAGTTTATCCGTATCTACAGGAATTCACACCATTCTACAGTAGTTTATCCATATCTACAGGAATTAACCCCATTCTACAGTAGTGTATCCCTATCTACAGGAATTAACCACATTCTACAGTAGTTTATCCGTATCTACAGGAATTCACACCATTCTACAGTAGTTTATCCCTATCTACAGGAATTCACCACCATTCTACAGTAGTTTATCCCTATCTACAGGAATTCACACCATTCTACAGTAGTTTATCCCTATCTACAGGAATTCACACCATTCTACAGTAGTTTATCCCTATCTACAGGAATTCACACCATTCTACAGTAGTTTATCCCTATCTACAGGAATTAACCCCATTCTACAGTAGTTTATCCCTATCTACAGGAATTAACCCCATTCTACAGTAGTTTATCCCTATCTACAGGAATTAACCCCATTATACAGTAGTTTATCCCTATCTACAGGAATTAACCCCATTATACAGTAGTTTATCCCTATCTACAGGAATTAACCCCATTATACAGTAGTTTATCCCTATCTACAGGAATTAACCCCATTATACAGTAGTTTATCCCTATCTACAGGAATTAACCCCATTCTACAGTAGTTTATCCCTATCTACAGGAATTAACCCCATTCTACAGTAGTTTATCCCTATCTACAGGAATTAACCCCATTCTACAGTAGTTTATCCGTATCTACAGGAATTCACACCATTCTACAGTAGTTTATCCATATCTACAGGAATTAACCCCATTCTACAGTAGTTTATCCATATCTACAGGAATGCACACCATTCTACAGTAGTTTATCCGTATCTACAGGAATTAACCCCATTCTACAGTAGTGTATCCCTATCTACAGGAATTAACCACATTCTACAGTAGTTTATCCGTATCTACAGGAATTCACACCATTCTACAGTAGTATATCCCTATCTACAGGAATTCACACCATTCTACAGTAGTTTATTCCTATCTACAGGAGTTCACCACCATTCTACAGTAGTTTATCCCTATCTACATGAATTCACACCATTCTACAGTAGTTTATCCCTATCTACAGGAATTCACACCATTCTACAGTAGTTTATCCCTATCTACAGGAATTCACACCATTCTACAGTAGTTTATCCCTATCTACAGGAGTTCACCACCATTCTACAGTAGTTTATCCCTATCTACAGGAGTTCACCACCATTCTACAGTAGTTTATCCCTATCTACAGGAATTCACACCATTCTACAGTAGTTTATCCCTATCTACAGGAGTTCACCACCATTCTACAGTAGTTTATCCCTATCTACAGGAGTTCACCACCATTCTACAGTAGTTTATCCCTATCTACAGAAGTTCACCACCATTCTACAGTAGTTTATCCCTATCTACAGGAGTTCACCACCATTCTACAGTAGTTTATCCCTATCTACAGGAATTCACACCATTCTACAGTAGTTTATCCCTATCTACAGAATTCACACCATTCTACAGTAGTTTATCCCTATCTACAGGAGTTCACCACCATTCTACAGTAGTTTATCCCTATCTACAGGAATTCACACCATTCTACAGTAGTTTATCCCTATCTACATGAATTCACACCATTCTACAGTAGTTTATCCCTATCTACAGGAATTCACACCATTCTACAGTAGTTTATCCCTATCTACAGGAATTCACACCATTCTACAGTAGTTTATCCTATCTACAGGATTCACCCCATTCTACAGTAGTTTATCCCTATCTACAGGAATTCACACCATTCTACAGTAGTTTATCCCTATCTACATGAATTCACACCATTCTACAGTAGTTTATCCCTATCTACAGGAATTCACACCATTCTACAGTAGTTTATTCCTATCTACAGGAATTCACACCATTCTACAGTAGTTTATTCCTATCTACAGGGTTCACCACCATTCTACAGTAGTTTATCCCTATCTACAGGAGTTCACCACCATTCTACAGTAGTTTATCCCTATCTACAGTTTATCCCTATCTACAGAAGTTCACCACCATTCTACAGTAGTTTATCCCTATCTACAGGAGTTCACCACCATTCTACAGTAGTTTATCCCTATCTACATGAATTCACACTATTCTACAGTAGTCCACCCTAAAATACACAAATGCACACCATTATATAGTAGTCCACCCATATATACATGAATTCACACCATTCTACAGTAGTCCACCCATATATACATGAATTCACACCATTCTACAGTAGTCCACCCATATATACATGAATTCACACCATTCTACATTAGTCCACCCCTATATACATGAATTCACACCATTCTATAGTAGTCCACCCCTATATACATGAATTCACACCATTCTTTAGTAGTCCACCCCTATATACATGAATTCACACCATTCTTTAGTAGTCCACCCCTATATACATGAATTCACACCATTCTACATTAGTCCACCCCATATACATGAATTCACACCATTCTACAGTAGTCTATCCCTATCTACAGGAGTTAACCCCATTCTACAGTAGTTTATCCCTATCTACAGGAATTCACACCATTCTACAGTAGTCCACCCATATATACATGAATTCACACCATTCTACAGTAGTCCACCCCTATATACATGAATGCACACCATTCTACAGTAGTCCACCCCTATATACATGAATTCACACCATTCTACAGTAGTCCACCCATATATACATGAATTCACACCATTCTACAGTAGTCCACCCATATATACATGAATTCACACCATTCTACAGTAGTCCACCCCTATATACATGAATTCACACCATTCTACAGTAGTCCACCCCTATATACATGAACTCACCCTACTCTACAGTAGTTCACCCCAATCTCTAACATGACTGTGGGTTAAAAATGAAACAAGCTGAAAATATAGAGCAGATTCGAGCATCGAGTCACTAAGCATCAATTGGGGTTGGTGTGGGACGAGGCAACACCCATTCTGCAGACGGATCTGTAGTCCAGTGGTAAAACGCTGGACTGGTAATCCAGAGATCGCAGGTTCGATCCCCCGTTTGACTCTAATAAAATTAACAGTCTTTCAGATGGGAACGTAAAACACACACATTCTGCAGAAGACCACCTACATCTACATAAATTCACCTGGCTCTACAGTAGTTTACATACTTGATAAGAAACTTTCCAACTTCCTCGTCTGTTTTCCAGTCTGGTAGTCCCAGCTTGACACGAAATCTCGAGCCAATATATTTCAGCACAGATGCTTTAGTCAAGAGATTCTCATTCAATGCTTGACGTAACATAGCAACGACACATCTGAAGAGTAAGCATATAATGCAATGAGTCAATCGTTACCGTATATACCCACATATAACACACGTTTTTTACCCCCAGATTATGGCGTCAACGAGAGCGATTAATATAAGTTGTTAAAGCTTGTTTCGCAATCGTTGTAAAATAAATAACGTCTAAAGTGCCCTCCCGTCTTATTAATTAGTGCTAAAAGACATAATTCTTTTCTAAAATATGTTAGGTTTTAGAAAAGAAATCACTCGTACACTGAAAATGTCTTCAACTTGCACTGGCCAAACATGCAATTTATACTTGGCCAGATGTCCATTTTATCACCATGTCTTATATATGCTAGTGCATGCCAAAACAAACAGATTTCAGGACCAAAGCAAGGGGGGTCATCTTATAGGTGAGATAACCTTATAGGCGAATATGGACGGTAGGCAAATTCTGGCCTCAGGGTGGGGGGGGAGGTGGGGAAATAGGATTTTTGTGGGTGTAGAATTTTTGGTATATTTTAATTCATATTGGTCGCAATGTCATTGGGGGGAAAAAATAAATATACATGTACACATCTTACAGATTAAGCAGGGTTCCCTCTGTCTGAATGTTAGTCTGCGCCACTTCTGTCGCCAATTGAATAACACTGGAGCCAATTTAAAAAACTTGGAGCCAACTAAGAGCCATATAGTTCACAAATAAATATTTGCTATCATGTATTTGACAAAACATGTGCCCAAAAATGTTTTAAAAAAAGTTAATAAAAAGCCAATACATGTATTTGTTTTTTGTCGCAATTGGCGCGGCGCCATTGGCGACCGATAGCGGGAACCTTGATTAACCCTTTCAACCCCAAGTAACTGACATGGACTAGTCCATGATATTTTTAGACCAATAAATTAATAACAAAATTACATTTGGATCAGTTCATTTATCAAAATGGGTAATTTTATCTAAAAATAGTAATAATTATTACTGGCAAAAAAGTGCAGATCCTGATGAGATCGAACCATTACGAGCCGGCTCATCTGGATCTACACTTTTCATAAGCCTATTTAGAGGCCTGTGGGGTTGAAAGGGTTAAGATATAAAAGAATATTTTAATTCACAAATAGACATATCTACATGAATTCATCCCCATATCTGCTCAAATATATAACATTTGAAAATAAGCGTCTCATAAACAGCTACGGTCACATATATCCTGGAGGATGTCCACAGTAGCCCTCCACATTGGTAGGCACCCAGCACCCATGTAGATCCACTGACTCATATTCCACATATATCCGGGAGGATGTCCACAGTGCCCCTCCACAGTGCCCCTCCACATTGCTTCATGCATTGGTAGGCACCCAGCACCCATATAGAACCACTGACCATATTCCACATATATTCGGGAGGATGTCCACAGTAGCCCTCCACATTGCTTCATGCATTGGTAGGCACCCAGCACCCATATAGAACCACTGACCATATTCCACATATATCCGGGAGGATGTCCACAGTAGCCCTCCACATTGCTTCATGCATTGGTAGGCACCCAGCACCCATATAGAACCACTGACCCATATTCCACATATATCCGGGAGGATGTCCACAGTAGCCCTCCACATTGCTTCATGCATTGGTAGGCACCCAGCACCCATATAGAACCACTGACCCATATTCCACATATATCCGGGAGGATGTCCACAGTAGCCCTCCACATTGCTTCATGCATTGGTAGGCACCCAGCACCCATATAGAACCACTGACCCATATTCCACATATATCCGGGAGGATGTCCACAGTAGCCCTCCACATTGCTTCATGCATTGGTAGGCACCCAGCACCCATATAGAACCACTGACCCATATTCCACATATATCCGGGAGGATGTCCACAGTAGCCCTCCACATTGCTTCATGCATTGGTAGGCACCCAGCACCCATATAGAACCACTGACCCATATTCCACATATATCCGGGAGGATGTCCACAGTAGCCCTCCACATTGCTTCATGCATTGGTAGGCACCCAGCACCCATATAGAACCACTGACCCATATTCCACATATATCCGGGAGGATGTCCACAGTAGCCCTCCACATTGCTTCATGCATTGGTAGGCACCCAGCACCCATATAGAACCACTGACCCATATTCCACATATATCTGGGAGGATGTCCACAGTGCCCCTCCACATTGCTTCATGCATTGGTAGGCACCCAACACCCATATAGAACCACTGACCCATATTCCACATATATCCGGGAGGATGTCCACAGTGCCCCTCCACATTGCTTCAGGCATTGGTAGGCACCCAGCACCCATATAGAACCACTGACCCATATTCCACATATATCCGGGAGGATGTCCACAGTAGCCCTCCACATTGCTTCATGCATTGGTAGGCACCCAGCACCCATATAGAACCACTGACCCATATTCCACATATATCCGGGAGGATGTCCACAGTAGCCCTCCACATTGCTTCATGCATTGGTAGGCACCCAGCACCCATATAGAACCACTGACCCATATTCCACATATATCCGGGAGGATGTCCACAGTAGCCCTCCACATTGCTTCATGCATTGGTAGGCACCCAGCACCCATATAGAACCACTGACCCATATTCCACATATATACTGGAGGATGATCCACAGTGCCCCTCCACATTGCTTCAGGCATTGGTAGGCACCCAGCACCCATATAGAACCACTGACCATATTCCACATATATCCTGGAGGATGATCCACAGTGCCCCTCCACATTGCTTCAGGCATTGGTAGCCACCCAGCACCCATATAGAACCACTGACCCATATTCCACATATATCCGCTCACCCACATGGTTTGCCGGTGGCGAAGAGTAAATAGGTCAATCATCGGCGATAGTAAATAGGTCAATCCTCGGCGATAGTAAATAGGTCAATCATTGGCGAGAGTAAATAGGTCAATCATTGGCGAGAGTAAATAGGTCAATCATTGGCGAGAGTAAATAGGTCAATCATTGGCGAGAGTAAATAGGTCAATCATTGGCGAGAGTAAATAGGTCAAAATCATTGGCGAGAGTAAATAGGTCAATCATTGGCGAAAGTCAATCATCATTTTCTGTTATATTTACAGTGGATTTGCTTACCATAGAATATGTCAAAATGCACCATTTGTTAAATGGAAAATTATATTGAAAAAATAAATTACACCCTATCCGGCGCTTCGGCGTTTCTCGCCTCACATGCCATCATCCATTCAGAAATTTCTGGGGGAGCCCAGATCCAGGCCTGGTGATGGGTATTTGAGAAACATACCCTTTATAGAATGAGTCATCTTCCTTGCCTTTAACCAGTTCATCGTAGATATACTTGTCGGGCACGGACAGTAGACCCTAGAAGGTAAATCGAGCGTGTGCATACCCAAGCAATGCATAAATCCGCTACTGAATTCATTTATTTGAATCAATCATTTGCACAGTTTAAAGTGTGTGTACTGTGTACCACATATCCAGTGGCAGTTGGTTTAAACATATTTATTCATTCATAATGTACAGTACATATCTATTGTATACAGAATGAAAATGGATATAATCGAAAGCTTAAAGTTCAATGTTCTGTGGCAGTTCAAATCCATATCCATACATACAAGTATAATTCTAGTTTAATAATATTTTATTGATTGTTTTATATACAATAAATACAATTACGAATAAAAACTATATGAACAAACTGTAATGCTATGCTTATACTTGGAACACTGAGAATAAAAATCTATAAGCAAATGGGTTGGGCAACAAGTTTTACCAACATTAGCTAGTGCCCTCCCCAATAAACCAGAATTCAACTATCAGACTATCTGTGTTCTAACTTACTTTGAGAATGATGACTGTCTGTGTTCCGACTTACTTTGAGAATGATGACTGTCTGTGTTCCGACTTACTTTGAGAATGATGACTATCGGTGCAAAGAAGAGTTCGAGACTGTAGAAGAAGCAGAGACTGGCTGTTCCATTGTTGAGGTAATGTAACACCATATTCTGTAACACAAACAAACCATATGCCACAGTTCAATCACACGGAAAGTTACTTGGGTATGGATGACCTGTAATACTGGAGTTGTCAACTATAAGTTCATACATACGGAAAGTTACTTGGGTCAGGCAGGATGACCTGTAATACTGGAGTTGTCAACTATAAGTTCATACATACGGAAAGTTACTTGGGTCAGGATGACCTGTAATACTGGAGTTGTCAACTATAAGTTCATACACACGGAAAGTTACTTGGGTCAGGATGACCTGTAATACTGAAGTTGTCAACAATGAAAACAACTCATATACTGATTGGCAACCTTTTGGACGGGGTGATCTATTTTTCCGTCCAACCTAACAAGAGCTTGATATTGCAGTTGCAAGTACGGTTTTTGTTCTCGATCATTCCAGTGAATGTTTCCAATTGACAGACAATTGTCGAACGTACAAAGTAACATCGAGGTTATTAGTTCTAACCATTATAAAACTTATTACAAATACCAAATAAACAAATATAAAGAATGAAGTACGCTGGTAAAATGTAAATAATCGATACCATATTTAGTGCAATGTACATGTCCATTATTTCTGCTAAAAATGTGTGCTTTACATTTTACTATTAGTTGCACACAGTAATTGTTAGTGTATTATTGCACATTCTGTCTGAGATAAAAACAAACCATGGTGGAAAATAAAAATGTCCGGATATCTCTCTCTTCTCTTGAATTTTAATTACCCCTACACTATCAGCATTTGGAAGTCGTGATAGCACAGTGGATGCGAGTTTGCTTCAAAGTGCAAAAGGTCCAGAGTTTGAGCCCCACTGGAGCCGTTACGTTGTGCCCTTAGGCAAGGCATTTAAATTCCACATTGCCTCTTCTCACTCCTTCATGGCGATGGATTCCACCAGGAATGAGGTCTCGAGAGTGATTAATATAAGTTGAAAGAACCCGTTTCGCAATCGAGCTAAAATAAATTTGTATAAACTATCAGCGTTTACCTCCCTTGGTATTAGCTTTTTTCTATTAATAGATATATTTATTGATGCAGCAGAAATGTTTAAAGCTATGATGAAAAGGCATCGTTTTTTGGAAAGTAAAGGGTTGCAAACCAGTAATATACCATACACAATATACAGATCCTACAACACTCTCGAGACCTCATTCCTGATGGAATCCATCGCACCGAGGGAGAGAGAAGAGGCAATGCGGAATTAAATGCCTTGCCTAAGGGCACAATCGTTACCGGCTATGAACACCAGGCGTTTCCACCTGAAGCGAACGCGCTACCACAGCGCTATCACGACTTCCACACTGATGGGGTATGTTCACCCATGCTATGCTAGAGCCGACCAGCTACGCACTGCGCAGACATCAGGAAGGTAAATGCTGGTATAACTTACGGTTGCAGTATGATCAGATCGTACACATCGCATCATGACACCGTAGTCCGAGAACATCGCACCACGTTTCTTCCATCCGGGACGGCTCAAACAAATTGGCTGAAAAAGATACGAACAGACAATTCTTAGCCGACACCCTGAGTACACAGAAACTTGGCTGAAAAAGATACGAACAGACAATTCTTAGCCGACACCCTGAGTACACAGAAACTTGGCTGAAAAAGATACGAACAGACAATTCTTAGCCGACACCCTGAGTACACAGAAACTTGGCTGAAAGATACGAACAGACAATTCTTAGCTGACACCCTGAGTACACAGAAACTTGGCTGAAAGATACGAACAGACAATTCTTAGCCGACACCCTGAGTACACAGAAACTTGGCTGAAAAAGATACGAACAGACAATTCTTAGCCGACACCCTGAGTACACAGAAACTTGGCTGAAAAAGATACGAACAGACAATTCTTAGCCGACACCCTGAGTACACAGAAACTTGGCTGAAAAAGATACAAACAGACAATTCTTAGCCGACACCCTGAGTACACAGAAACTTGGCTGAAAAAGATACGAACAGACAATTCTTAGCCGACACCCTGAGTACACAGAAACATGTATCAAATGAAAGTACACCAACATATTACGAGATAATAACAGAGCACACTTTGAAAGAACAAGTCAACCGTGGACAGTCGTCGTCATGCAGTGAACTTGACTAAAGTTGATGGGTTCCTATCTCAAGTACATGGAATCAAATATATGAATTACAGAGCTGAGATACAGAGACACCAAAGTGTTACTAGCTGCCTCGTTTGAACACCCAAGGGCAAGACAGTGACCCCCATCTGTAAATTTTACAAATTCATATGCTTAAACACTTCCACATACAGTCTACATCTGCTATGCCAAAGTCGGCTATTCTCCGGTTATCTCGAAGTCGGATCAAAGTCTCGTTTCAGACACTATCAGTTACAAATAACTGGATCTGTTTATATCGAATTTCGTTAAGTCAAACTTTGGTTATGGCGTAGTATTTTGTTCGGTCCTACGGAATTCAACATAACGGATGTAGACTGTATATGAATATAATCCTGTGTTCTAATTAAAAGAGATTTGTTTGCCATTCACTATACATGTATACTAGTTGTTGTTGTTTGTTCGGGTTTTACGCCTTCTTCAGCAGCATTTGGGCTATATCGACGGCGGACAGCTTACCTAACAAAATCATTCCTGGGCAGGTTCCAGCGGTTAACCAGTACTTGGTGCACCAACCTCTGTAAGAAACTGCTACCTTTTTCATATAAATAGACAAGGCCTGAGTGAGGCTAAAAACCGTGACCATCAGTGATGATAGGTTACAGTGGTATACAAGTCAGCGACTGTAACCACTCGACCACGGACTGTATTATAGTGAGCATATACTTTCCAGGTCATAAATTCGCAAAGGGTACACCATCTTTCGAATGCTAAATTTCTGCAAGTCCGACTTTCAAAACTGGAGCTAATTAACCCAGATATGAATATATTAAGAGAATTCCAAATATTAGGAGATACATCACTGTCTGAACGATCTATGAAATATGCCATCATTAATCAGTTTCCAATTTCCTGGTTACGGTAGCGATCAAATGTCCCTAATTAATGTGTCTCATAATTATCCAAAACATTAATGATCTGGAATCCGCCCGATAGACTACCGTCATCAACTGGTTATCAAACTTGGCAGAGATATTATGCCAACAAACATAATAGTAAGAAAGTTTGGAGAAGATTAGATAAAAACTGCTCAAGTTAGAGAGGACATCATTGTGGACGAAGCCCGCTTGCCGGGGTGTATACATCTGCAACTCGGGGGTGAATACATATGCAACTCGGGGGGGGAATACATATGCAACTCGGGGGTGAATACATATGCAACTCGGGGGGGGGGGTGAATACACATGCAACTCGGGAGGGGGGTGAATACATATGCAACTGGGGGGGGGGGGTGAATACATATGCAACTCGGGGGTGAATACATATGCAACTAGGGGGGTGAATACATATGCAACTCGGGGGTGAATACATATGCAACTCGGGGGGTGAATACATATGCAACTCGGGGGGTGAATACATATGCAACTCAGGGGGTGAATACATATGCAACTCGGGGGGGGGGGGGGGTGAATACATATGCATCTCGGGGGGGGGGGGGGGGGTGAATACATATGCAACTCAGGGTGTGTATACATATGCAACTCGGGGGGTAAATACATATGCAACTTGGGGGGGGGGAATACATATGCAACCGGGGGGGTGAATACATATGCAACTCGGGGGGGGGGGGTGAATACATATGCAACTCGTTCTTCAAAAGTGCCTATAAAAATCTAGAAGACTCTCGGTAGACTGAAGAAACATCCCCGATTTGCACCTAATTTAAAGGTATATGTGTAACCATGGTTACAGAAACATAATACTCACAAAATTTCTTCTCGGTAAGATAAGCATTCTAACTAGTCGTTCTATTCCATTCACAACAAAATATCCACCCATTTCCTGCAACACAAGACAACAACATATTAAATACCCACAAATTTCCAAGGTTTACAGAGATTTTTCAAGATTGATTGTATCTATGGTAACTTGTATTCCCTCCAAAAAATGTGTCACCTAATTTCGCGACCAAAACAAATCAAGGTCAAACATGTCTTCAGTGATTGTGCTCTTGCTGCATAGCATATGTACAACTCTATAAACCCTAGATAATTACACAAAGCATAATTGTGTAAAATATTGACATAAACTGTTCATTCATTATGGTCGATATGACGATCAATAAATAATCTATTGTTCTAGACATTCAATAATTAACAACACATTTTCAAACAAGTTCAATATTTCATTTAATAAACAGAAGTGTGGTGACAGTGCTTTGTGTTTATTTTCAAAATATTACGTTTTGGGTCAATATATAGCACATTTTAGATGGCATAGCCCCTTAAGTAGATATAATATACAGTGTATTCACACATTACATAATGTAATTATTGGAGCGAACAATTACATTATGTAATTATTGGAGTGGACAATTACATAATGTAATTATTGGAGTGGACAATTACATAATGTAATTATTGGAGTGGACAATTACATAATGTAATTATTGGAGCGAACAATTACATTATGTAATTATTGGAGTGGACAATTACATAATGTAATTATTGGAGTGGACAATTACATTATGTAATTATTGGAGTGGACAATTACATAATGTAATTATTGGAGCGAACAATTACATTATGTAATTATTGGAGTGGACAATTACATAATGTAATTATTGGAGTGGACAATTACATAATGTAATTATTGGAGTGGACAATTACATAATGTAATTATTGGAGCGAACAATTACATTATGTAATTATTGGAGTGGACAATTACATAATGTAATTATTGGAGTGGACAATTACATAATGTAATTATTGGAGTGGACAATTACATAATGTAATTATTGGAGGACAATTACATAATGTAATTATTGGAGTGGACAATTACATAATGTAATTATTGGAGTGGACAATTACATAATGTAATTATTGGAGTGGACAATTACATTGTGTAATTATTGGAGTGGACAATTACATTATGTAATTATTGGAGTGGACAATTACATAATATAATTATTGGAGTGGACAATTACATTATGTAATGTGTGTTTTATATATATATATATATATATATATACTTATCTCAACAGTAAAAACAACCCACCTAGAGTAGGCCTCAAACCCACAACAGTGAGGTGTGGGGGGCTATGGGGTCATTGATCGGATAACGGCTAGATGCTATCTGAAGTGAATGGCTATATTTTATCAGAAAACATTGTTTAGATGCCCGGTGTATGTAACATGAACAATAAGAGACATGGGTGAGTTACTGCCCCTGAATACTCCGGTGTGTATACAGTTTGGCATAATACGTAAAGTGCATCAAAAGCATAAATAGAGTGAGAAAATAAATCCAGCACGTCCATAGAGTTATCCAAACCCTCAGGCTGAGGATGCGTGGGCAGGTGGGAACATCGTTCTCTGCATGCATCTTCAGCCCTCAGGTGGGAACCGTGTTCTCTACATGCATCTTCAGCCCTCAGGTGGGAACCGTGTTCTCTGCATGCATCTTCAGCTCTCAGGTGGGAACCGCGTTTTCTGCATGTATCTTCAGCCCTCAGGTGGCAACCGCGTTCATTGTACGCATCTTCAGCTCGCGGGTGGCATTTCCTTATCTACATCTCTTGGAGGTGCTAGATTCACTTTATCTGGCTAGGGAACAACAGAAAAGACAAAGGATTCCAACTGTAAGGACAGCTATACATTTCTGAGTAAATCAGACTTTATCTGCCAAGGGAGGTAATAGAAAAGCCAGTGATGTCTCTCATTCAATTGACAGGTTCTCTTACCTCAGCCTCCTCTCCATGCTTGATGAGCTCCTTCGGTGTCATTCTAGCTAGATTACATATCTCGCTCTGTAAAATATAAACAGTACTTAATAGCTTGCTGATCATAAACTTTAGCACACCTGAAGACCCATCAAATAGTCCCCCCCCCCCCGATATTCAAGTGTTACGAGCTCCAGCTTGCCCCGTTCATAATTATTATAGGGTTCAGACTTGGGAGGCCCATAAGTTACTGTGATCAATAAGATGTGATCTAGGGAGGTTCTTAACTGTTTGTGTATGGTAGATAAATTAAAGACTGAACTAGGGATGCTGCTTAATAGTTTGTGTATGGTAGATCATTAAAGTCTGAACAAGGGAGGCCATTAATAGCATGTGTATGATAGATAAATAAAGTCTGAACAAGGGAGGCCATTAATAGCATGTGTATGGTAGATAAATAAAGTCTGAACAAGGGAGGCCATTAATAGCATGTGTACGGTAGATAAATAAAGTCTGAACAAGGGAGGACATTAATAGCATGTGTACGGTAGATAAATAAAGTCTGAACAAGGGAGGCCATTAATAGCCTGTGTACGGCAGATCATTAAAAATGGCTGTCCACTGGCAGTGTCTAGCAGACTCGCTTCTCGTCATGCAATCCAGGTTTGAGCCTCGGACTGGGAAGTATGTGAGATGATACGGTCGTAGCCAGATAAAACAGGTGGGTTTACTCTGGGTATTAAAGTTTCCTACCACACCATATATCTGCTTTCATCCACACCAACGAGATTAACATAGGCTGTCAAGTGTTGTAAATATTGATAAAATAAATATGTTTAACCCTTTCAACACCACAGACCTCTAAATTGGCTTACAAAAAAGTGTAGATCCAGATGAGCCGGCTCGTGACGAACCATCTCATCAGGATCTGCACTTTTTTCAAGTAATATAACTATTTTTAGAAAAAAAATTACCCATTTTGATAAATGAACTGATCCAAATGTAATTTTGTTATTAATTTATTGGTCTAAAAATATCATGGACCAGTCCATGTCAGTTACAAGTGTTGGCAAATCTGAAGATTTACAGCGTGACTGATTGGTAAGTAAAATAACTTGCCAGTTGAAATATCACCACTTGTCTTTCAATGGACGTTTTGTGCCCTTTGTAATTGGAGATCCACACCTGGTTATAAACTTATCCATGAAGTTGAAATTTGTTATTATTAAACAGCGTTTTTCTCCAATATCATATGCGCCATTGTATTTATAGGACAGTAAACTATATTTGGGCGAGCTCATTAAAAAGATAATTTCTGGGCCCGTAAGTTTGCACAGAAAATAATCTGAAATATTTAGTAAAATCAATTTTCTGGAAAACAAAACACAGAAATTCAGTATCTATTTTTAGACATGCCCCTGCTGTAATTTTAAGAAGCTCCGTAGCAGTTACTTCCCTTATAGACTGGCTCACTCTCCACAATAATAATCGCTGTAATACTATGTGGTTATTAGTGTACCAGTCAATTTACGGTATTAAATCACGATGGTCGTTTGAAGTTTATTGACAATTTAATGCCTCGGGAAGAACATCCGACTCGGATTAATTTATGGCTTCGGATTATCAGACAATAATAACAAGGACAAGTTGAGCAGGTCGCATATCGTCGGATTTTATTAGTTTTTTGGATCACCGAAAACTTCAATGGTTTCCGTAAACATTCTAATATTGATAGTGTCAAAGATTTTCAAAGCACATGCCCGACAGTGCTGCCAGAGGCCGGAAGTCGTTAGACCATGTCACGGGCGGCCGGGCAATGGATTTTACTACCCCTGAGCTATTAATCATTGTTTAGCATTCTTTGCAAAATAAATATAATATATATACAGTCTACATTCGTTATGTCGAATTCCGTAGGAATGAAAAAATACTTTGACATAACCGTAGTTTGACTTAACGAAATTCGATATAAACAGATCCAGTTATATGTAAATGATAGTGTCTGAAACGGGACTTTGATCCGACTTCGAGATAACCGGAGAATTTGACATAGCGGATGTAGACTGTATTAAAGTTTAATAACAAAAGACACGACAAAGGGGACAATAAACAATAAATAACGTACCTTGATCATAATAGGGATTTGCCCCAGATTCTTAGGTATTGGAGGCCCCGCCTGTCCATTAACTGAGACGCCGATCTGAATCTGCAGCGGACCCTTGTAACTTGCCCCCCGGGATCGGCACTAATATCAAAATAAACATACGGTAATTTAGATCTATTAGTAATCACAGTCAGCTAAAAAAATCTGTGAAGGAACATTTTATGCAATCAGTATCAATCTAGTCCGTTTATCTGGTCATTATTTTTATTTCATTTAATGTTTTATGTCCAACGTATTGAGTTTTAGTAAATACCTGTTCAATGTCAGGCAATTCCCTGTGATATTATATAAATATTCATGCAATCATGTGCTATGTTACTGTAATTCACTATGTGCAATAATTTGATTGACTAATTTGCCTTTCCGATGTCATATGATTAATTCTAAGGACCACAATGGAAATAAAAGAGCTTTGTTTTTTTTTTGTATTATCCTTGGTATTGATTATATGTCATCTACTCTGCACGTTAATGCTCACATGTACTATGTTGGTATTGATTATATGTCATCTACTCTGCACGTTAATGCTCACATGTACTATGTTGGTATTGATTATATGTCATCTACTCTGCACGTTAATGCTCACATGTACTATGTTGGTATTGATTATATGTCATCTACTCTGCACGTTAATGCTCACATGTACTATGTTGGTATTGATTATATGTCATCTACTCTGCACGTTAATGCTCAATGTACTATGTTAGTATTGATTATATGTCATCTACTCTGCACGTTAATGCTCACATGTACTATGTTGACATTGATTTTGTATTTGTTTTATGACATATAATTTCAATTTACCAGAATAAAAGTATCTATTTCTAACTCATTGACAACCAATAGAACTAGATATGGTGAATAATACTAAGAGCAACACATTCTAACTCATTGACAACCAATAGAACTAGATATGGTGAATAATACTAAGAGCAACACATTCTAACTCATTGACAACCAATAGAACTAGATATGGTGAATAATACTAAGTGCCACACATTCTAACTGACAACCAATAGAACTAGATATGGTGAATAATACTAAGAGCAACACATTCTAACTCATTGACACCAATAGAACTAGATATGGTGAATAATACTAAGAGCAACACATTCTAACTCCTTGACAACCAATAGAACCAGATATGGTGAATAATACCAATAGAACTAGATATGGTGAATAATACTAAGAGCAACACATTCTAACTCATTGACAACCAATAGAACTAGATATGGTGAATAATACTAAGAGCAACACATTCTAACTCATTGACAACCAATAGAACTAGATATGGTGAATAATAATAAGTGCAACACATTCTAACTCATTGACAACCAATAGAACCAGATATGGTGAATAATACTAAGTGCAACACATTCTAACTCATTGACAACCAATAGAACCAGATATGGTGAATAATACTAAGTGCAACACATTCTAACTCATTGACAACCAATAGAACTAGATATGGTGAATAATACTAAGTGCAACACATTCTAACTCATTGACAACCAATAGAACTAGATATGGTGAATAATACTAAGTGCAACACATTCTAACTCATTGACAACCAATAGAACTAGATATGGTGAATAATACTAAGTGCAACACATTCTAACTCATTGACAACCAATAGAACTAGATATGGTGAATAATACTAAGTGCAACACATTCTAACTCATTGACAACCAATAGAACTAGATATGGTGAATAATACTAAGTGCAACACATTCTAACTCATTGACAACCAATAGAACTAGATATGGTGAATAATACTAAGTGCAACACATTCTAACTCATTGACAACCAATAGAACTAGATATGGTGAATAATACTAAGTGCAACACATTCTAACTCATTGACAACCAATAGAACTAGATATGGTGAATAATACTAAGTGCAACACATTCTAACTCATTGACAACCAATAGAACTAGATATGGTGAATAAGGTGGTTCACTTACTTACCTCTGCTGGGTAGACTTTGGTGGTTTGCTAACTTACCTCTGCTGGGTAGACTTTGGTGGTTTGCTAACTTACCTCTGCTGGGTAGACTTTGGTGGTTCGCTAACTTACCTCTGCTGGGTAGACTTTGGTGGTTCGCTAACTTACCTCTGCTGGGTAGACTTTGGTGGTTCGCTAACTTACCTCTGCTGGGTAGACTTTAGCATGTTTGCTAACTTACCTCTGCTGGGTAGACTTTGGTGGTTTGCTAACTTACCTCTGCTGGGTAGACTTTAGCATGTTTGCTAACTTACCTCTGCTGGGTAGACTTTGGTGATTCGCTTACTTACCTCTGCTTGGTAGACTTTGGTGGTTTGCTAACTTACCTCTGCTGGGTAGACTTTAGCATGTTTGCTAACTTACCTCTGCTGGGTAGACTTTGGTGGTTCGCTAACTTACCTTTGCTGGGTAGACTTTGGTGGTTCGCTAACTTACCTCTGCTGGGTAGACTTTAGCGTGTTTGCTAACTTACCTCTGCTGGGTAGACTTTGGTGGTTCACTAACTTACCTCTGCTGGGTAGACTTTAGCGTGTTTGCTAACTTACCTCTGCTGGGTAGACTTTGGTGGTTCGACATACCGCCTTCTCATTTACTTTTGGGGAACCAATAATAATATCCTGCATAAAAGAAAATATTTCATTTTAATCAATTATGAAAGTAGTATTAACAATAATGCAGTCTATCTATATACATGCATAATATTATACTATTTTTCAAATCAAAAGAACACGGCCTTCAACGTCATTTACAAAACGACTGTATCGTTATGTTGCTCTCGAAACCCAATGCTTGCATACAACTTCTGAATCACCCATTAAACAAGAGAAGCCTCCACGTCCCACGCGAGCTAGTGTAGAAACGCCAGCTCTGTCACGATTTTATTTGCAATTATTGTTTGTACAGTTTTTGAATTTGAATAAATTTAGTTAATTAATGCGTAGATCTTGTCTAAATTTGGAAAGTCAGACGTGTTACCACCTGGGCTACGGACGTGTAATACGAAACGTAATGTTGAATGAGATCAACTCCATAACAGGGAAGCACTTGTTTACGATTGGCTGGAAACGCATTCAGTCATTCACGGATGTTTCAATTAAACTATTCCACAACACAATTACTCGCAGAAATATTCCAAAGTATAAATAAAATATACATGTACAGTCTACATCCGCTGTGTCAAAGTCGGTTATGTCGAATTCTCAGGTTATCTCAAAGCCGGATCAAAGTTCCGTTTCAGACATTATAATTTTACATATAACTGGCTCTGTTTATATCAAATTTCGTTACGTCAAACTTCGGTTATGCCGAAGTATTTTGTTCGGTCCGACAGAATTCGACATAACGGTACTATCCTAATGGTAGTTGGTGCGGTGTACAGCTACTTACTGCAACGATCAAAGGTATGTACATGAAAAACATGACTATATACTAGGGATGGCAAAGAATAGCGATTTTACTATACGAATATTTGGTTGGGAAGATATTCGAATATTCGATATAATTCTATCACAATCTCAAAATCACTCAAATTGCCATTTTTGAAAACAATTGAATAAAAATCGTACTTTAAATAGTAGTTTTTGGTAATATTGAGCAGTTGATTAAAAATTTAAAATACGTGGGGGTGGTTGTTGTTGTTGCAGTGTCTGTAACATTTCAAAGGAATGTTCTCGTCTAAACAGTTTTGACATCATAATTAAACACTACCTACCTTAGCACCTACTGTAATTAACCGATTACATGGCAGAGTGTCAATTAACATGGTTTATTCACACATCCTGGGGCGATTTTTATTGGGACTGTTTTATGATGATTTGAAAAGAAAACAACGTATCTGACAGTTTATTTCATACGGGGCGATTTTTAATTTGGACTGTTTTATGATGGTTTGAAAACAACCAGTTTATTTCATATTTGCAAATTATATAATATTTTTTCCGAATATTCGAATACTGGAATAGTATTCGGACGTCCAAGCGATATTCGTTGCCATCCCTACTATGTATATAATTTAATACACTATTATTGAGCTAACGTGTAAACAGCATCAGTACGTTTATTTAGTACCGTGTAAAACGTTTAAACAAAATTGTAAACGAGACAGCCCTACTCCTCAATGAGATAGATTCTCCAGAAGTATGTTGGGTGGTTCGCTATTTTCAACTGCAATTCGGTCGCCACAGCAACGGACTTTGTTAGATCAATAAAATGTGGAAGTCAGATAAATTATAAATAAAATATACATGTACAGTCTACATCCGCTATGTCAAAGTCGGTTATGTCAAATTCTCCCGTTATCTCGAAGCACCTACGCTTCAGGTGTGAAAACCAGGAGTTTGAGCCCGACTGGAGCTGTTACAATTGTGCATTTAGACAAAGCATTTAAATTCAAAGTTGCCTCTCTCCCTCGTGGCGGTGGATTCCATCAGGAATGAGGTCTCGAGAGTAATTAATATTATGTTAGAACTAGTTTCGCAATCGAGCTAAATTAAATTTTTATAAACTACTTGGAGCCGAGTAGTATTAGACCTTCTATTTTCCCTACCTGTAAAGTTAGTGTAATCCTGTCTCCATTGGGCAACGCAAATTCTACAGGCACAATATTCTGCAAACGAACAATAAATAAATTATACATGTAGGTAAAATAATTTAATAAAGCTGATATAAACATATACTGTAAACTAAAGCCGGTCAGAGGAGCCAGTTTATATAAACTATTAGCCGGTTTCAATGAAATCATGAATCTGGTTGAACTTGTTTTGACCAGCAGAGGGCAGCATGTATGTAGCAGTAATTCTCACAAGCTCTGCATTCCTGATGTACCAGCATGTACGAAACTAGCATACAGTTTCCCATAAATATACCATTTAATGATTTATATTTCCACTACAAAATGGTTGACTCTTACAATTTGTTCCGAGGAGAGTACAATTAGTCTGGAATCCTGCCCCTTGGTGTGTATCCCAGGTATGGAATCCTGCCCCCTTGGTGTGTATCCCAGGTATGGAATCCTGCCCCCCCCCTTGGTGTGTACCCCAGGTATGGAATCCTGCCCCCTTGGTGTGTATCCCAGGTATGGAATCCTGCCCCCCTTGGTGTGTACCCCAGGTATGGAATCCTGCCCCCTTGGTGTGTATCCCAGGTATGGAATCCTGCCCCCCCCCCTTGGTGTGTACCCCAGGTATGGAATCCGCCTTGGTGGTACCCCAGGTATGGAATCCTGCCCCTTGGTGTGTATCCCAGGTATGGAATCCTGCCCCCCTGGTGTGTACCCCAGGTATGGAATCCTGCCCCCCCCTTGGGGTGTACCCCAGGTAGGAATCCTGCCCCCCCCCCTTGGGTGTATCCCAGGTATGGAATCCTGCCCCCCGGGGTGGTATCCCAGGTATGGAATCCTGCCTTGGTGTGTACCCCAGGTCTGGAATCCTGCCCCCTGGGTGTGTACCCCAGGTCTGGAACTGCCCCCCCCTTGGTGTGTACCCCAGGTCTGGAATCCTGCCCACCGGGTGTGTACCCCAGGTCTGGAATCCTGCCCCCTTGGTGTGTACCCCAGGTCTGGAATCCTGCCCCCTTGGTGTGTATCCCAGGTATGGAATCCTGCCCCCTTGGTGTGTATCCCAGGTGTGGAATCCTGCCCCCCTTGTGTACCCAGGTGTGGAATCCTGCCCCCTTGGTGGTACCCCAGGTTGGAATCTGCCCACCGGGTGTGTACCCCAGGTGTGGAATCCTGCCCCATGGGGTTGTGCCCAGGTGTGGAATCCTGCCCACCAGGTGTGTACCCCAGGTATGGAATCCTGCGCCTTGGGTTTGTGCCCAGGTGTGGAATCCTGCCCACCGGGTGTGTACCCCAGGTCTGGAATCCTGCCCACCAGGTGTGTACCCCTGGTCTGGAATCCTGCCCACCGGGTGTGTACCCCAGGTCTGGAATCCTGCCCACCGGGCGTGTACCCCAGGTCTGGAATCCTGTCCACCAGGTGTGTACCCCTGGTCTGGAATCCTGCCCATCGGGTGTGTACCCCAGGTCTGGAATCCTGCCCCCTTGCTGTGTACCCCAGGTCTGGAATCCTGCCCCCTTGGTGTGTATCCCAGGTATGGAATCCTGCCCCCTTGGTGTGTATCCCAGGTATGGAATCCTGCCCCCTTGGTGTGTATC
>CM026394.1:43625820-43657961 GCA_014843695.1 Archivesica marissinica
ATCAGATGTAATATCTTCATCATTTTCAGGTATTCCATCAATAAACTTAATCGAAGTACCCTCACTTTCTTGTAAATCTCCATAAATAGATTGCCATTCTTTATAACACCATATTATTCTGTCTGGAACAATATCAAATATATCTTTTTTATATTTGATTAATTGTTTAACAAATTGTGTTTTACCAGAACCACTCAGACCACAAATAAACATATTACATGGATGATGTAAAAACATACTGACCTCCATGGTGTACAAGTAATGACTAACATAAATAATGCTAAATATGATATTTAATTACATAATATTCTCAATCAAAATCTAAAAATAGTTCAATATAGTTCATATATTGTATTGTCCATAGTTCATATATTGTATTGTCCAAAAAATGAATTACAATTCCAGCATATATTGTAATTCTTTCATGCCATTATCCTCAAATAGTCTCCGTATAATATAGCGCTTCCAGGTCATCATCTGTAACATTGTTCCATCCAGGTTTAATATCCATCTCCATATACGTCTTCCAACATTTAAATAACCATACTGGAACATTGTCGTTGTTTACTATCTCAGCGGTAAATTCATCATGACTCCAACGTACAACTTCACATAGAAATATAAGGCTCATGTACTCGACGCTGTCTAGAAAGTCACTGTAAAAGTGGGGTGACTTCAATTCTTGATCTATAATATCATAGCTCATATCGTCAAGTTCATCCGTGTTATACATAAATGCACGTATTAATGCAGCTCTGTATACTGTAGTATCTAATGTACGTGGTTGTTCAGCCATTGTAATGCTCTAACTGATAAGTTTCTATAACACAATCTTATATAAGAGCTATTGTCTATCTATTATTAGTTATATAACCAATATTTAAATAACATTGTTGGAACCGTCTTGTTGTTTACTATTCCAATTGTAAATTCCTCAAAGGTCCAATGTTCAATGTCACATATATATACAACACGCATGTGATCTATACTCTCTAAAAAGTCATTGTAAAAATATGGAGCCTTTAATTCTCGTTCTATAATATCATAACTCATATCCTCAAAATCATCCGTGTTATTTATAAAAGCATGTATTAATGCTGATCTGTAGACATCGCTATCCAATGTATGTGTTGTGTCAACCATTGTAAAGTTCTAACTGATAAGTTTCTATAACACAATCTTATATAAGAGCTATTACAAATATATTAATAGTAACAGGTCAATTTATAAAAGTCTAATATAGGTCATATACCATTCACAATTCTAAATAACGTATTACATCATTATTATGTACATCCATATACATGTTCCAATATTTATATAACATTGGGATAATATCCTTGTTGTTTATTATTTCAGTGTGTAATTCATCAATACTCCAATGTACAACACCACGTAGAAATACAAGACTCACCCAATCAACACTCTTTAGAAAGGCGTTATAAAAGTGTTGAGATTTTAATTCTCGTTCTATAATATCATAGCTTATATCATCAAAATCCTCAACCATATCTATAAAAGCATCTATTAATGCTGCTTTATAGATACCCCTAGCTAATGTTCGTCTAGTTGCAGTCATTTTTAAAGCTCTAACTGATAACGGTTATATATCCATGATCTTATAATGGTTATTACATCTCTATTATTAGCCACATATATTTTCCAATCATCAAAGTTTATTGCATCCATATTCAGAATAACATCGTAATAGTCCATTTGTAAAAGTTCCTCTATATTCTTTTGAAATATATCAAAGGTTCTTATTTGATATAATTTATCATATATTTCTTCATCTGTTTTCATATCGAAGTCAATAGTTTGGTGTAACGCTTCTGTATATAAACTATATTCAAGAATATAATACAATGAAATATATGATTCGACCATATCTTTGACATCTTCGTTAATTATTGTTGATTATAGCTACTAGTTCAGGCGCAATATTAGGACTACCCCCTTGTAATATTACATTGCAGTATATTTGTAAATCATCGTATAATGTATTTATAGGTATATTCATTGCAACCTGGCTCACATTACCTTTTCTAATGATTTGTCTAATTGTATATTTGCCTACACGATGATTTAATATTATAATCCCTCGTGCTGTAGGTATAGTATAGGGTTTTGACGAATATCCAAGAGTAAACCTTGTTTGTAAATATTGTGAAATACACATATAACAATCGGTTCTATTTCTACATGAAATAATTATATTATTTATATCATCAAATGTTGCATTTCTTATTTCAAATTTCCATATTGTACTAGTAAGATCTTCCAAGTCTTCTATTCTTTGGTTGATTAGATCAAATAGTGTTTGTTTAGCACAAAACGAAAAATCATCTCTTGATTCTATGTCTCTTTTTAAATAGGTTATTAGTTTAACACTCTCGGAATAATCATAATGTAGAGCTTCTCTTGACACTATTGTTAATTGTATGCGAAACCATTGGTTCATTAATTCATGTTTTAATGTTTTATTCATTATAGAACTATTAACAAGTTCCTTATATATCATATGTCTAATTTCAACTGGTACAACATTTAGGTTTATCTCTTCCATTTTTAGAATGGTAGTTTGTAGATGTAATAATTTCTTCTCATGTCATCACTTATTTCTTTAAACAATTCTCTATGAGTATCAATGAACATATATTCTTGCTCTTCGTTTAATAATGTTCTACTGGTCTGTTTGTTATTTGTTATATAATAACCGTAGGCTAACATTAAGTTTGGAGTTATACCCCATAATGGTAGTATATTTATAGCTACACGATACCAACTATTAAATAATGCTGATAACAAAATAATATTATCAGCATTAAATCTTTTTTTAAGTATGGTAATATTAGTGTCAGGAATCCCAATAGCGTCACAAATACTATTAATATTTGGCGTATTTTTAACAAAAATTGTTCTTAACTCTATATATTCTTTTTCATAGAAACCCATGGTTTAATCATGGTGAAAACCGTATGGTACAGTCAAATAGTTATCTACAACTAATCGTTTTGTATATACCGATCGAAATGTTTTTGTCTGCGTTTCACTAGTGACCTTTCTATTTTTAGATTTTTTAATACGAGACTCATATGTGATATGTATTGAATAATTTTTTCTATCATTTATACATTTAGTCATAGATTCAAAGTTTACTTTTTGAGATGTATTGTAATCTAATGTAATTCCTTTTACTTTGCATTTAGTGAATATATGACCATTTACATCATATTGATACCCATAATTTTTAGGTCCTAAACCAACATAGCTTATAATTTTTCCATTAGGTACTTCATCAGTCCATTTACCTAAACGGCTGTCTACAATAGGAATATTGTATTCTCCTGGTTTATGTATATATATACAACTGTCTGTATCATAGTATAATACTCTATCATCTAATAGTTCAAGAACTGCGTACAATTCTAATCTTGCATATGCAGTTACAAATGATGCAGCCACAACATTTGCTGATGAATGAGGTTCATTTTCATCAGTTATATCTTTATAATTCATTAATATGAAATTATCATGATCAAACATATCTATACTATTGACCTCAATATTACTATCATTCATAATATCAAAAAATCTTGAGACTTTACTAATATATTCACAATGGGGTAATTTGTTATTTTGAGCATTTTTACCCCATATACAGTTAAGCATAGTTTTTGCAAATGCTCGTTTTCCAGGGTTATATTCAATATTTTCAAGTACAATACCTTCTGCATCAAAATAATCAGTTTTAAACATTTTTTTATCATCTTCATTTTTAACCCAATTTGGGTAACCACTAGCCTCTTGTTTCATTTTTAAATATTTATCGATATATTGTTTATATACATCTGAACTCCATTCACTCCAATGCCATATTTGATATGTTTCTAATATTTGATAACCTTTATCTAACGCTTTCTGTATTTCTACAGTTGTCCATGTACCAATCAACGCTCTTTGATTTTCTGTATGTTTGCAATAATCATCTTCATTCTTAGCACATGTATAACATAGAGTAAATATCTTTTTTTTTATTACAATGTATTGGTAATACAGGCATCCATAATGTTTGAGGTGGTAGTATTTTGTGTTATCAAACCCTGATAGTCTCTAATATATTTTATATCAATTTGTTCTTGACTTAATATTTATTTGGATGTCCACATGGATATTTTTTATATTTATTAACATATGGATATAATGAACATATATCAACATATTTTATTTGTTCATCATCTTTTATTTTATGATATAATTTTACAGCATTTGTTCTACCTCCAAATAGAGCATCTCTAGGTTTAATAGGCTCTCTATATGGGTATAATACATTTATATTGTTTTTATATTGGATATTGATATTCTTATATTTATCAAAATCACATTCCCATATATATATAATTTTATAACCTAATATTTTTAATTCGTTAAATCGTTTAATAGTTTCTTCATGAAGTTGTTGCATTGTTTTTTTAGTATATGGGTTGATATATTTTCTATTTGGATAACATTTCTCACATCCGTGATATAAGCAACCCAGAAATTCATATATTATACCGTCACAATATCCATCTACATGATATTTACCTATTTTTTTTTCACCTCCATTTAATGCATGACAAATTTTCTTATTTAAATCAGTACTATAGGCCTGGAGCGATCTTATACCTTTAATAGAATATTTAGTTTTGTTAGGATATCCACTATCAGATATAACCCCAAGACTATTTTTAGGCATATAATTTTTTCTCCACGCTTTATTACAAGCTTGAGGTAATGTTATTGCCTCTCTAAAGGGGTTAATTTGATCGCTATTTAGAAATTGTATTATAAATTCCCCGCAACCTCTTCTTAAAATATCGACATCTGATATACAATATTTTTTCATTTCTTTTCTAAAATCAAAAAATTCTTGATTTTTAATTTTATCTTCATACCATTTCATAAATATTTCACGATTTTCAGGCTTCATGGACCCTGGTTTGTAATAGTCTAATGATAAATATGGTCCAATATAGTTTTGATATTGATTAGTATTTGCCCAAAAAGGAAACCAACCTTTAGCTAATTCTTTTAATCCAAATGTTTTTGGGAATGATGCTAAAGGCATTCCTATAAAATTTAAGGAATCTATTAATCTTATATTTTTATATTTTAATAACATAATATTATTCCCATTCATAATTAAATCAGGTTTAATTGTACCATGTGTAATTAAATATCTTAAAACAAATTGTGTATCATAACCTCTTCCATTATGAGCTATTACTGTTGAATAATTATGAATAGGATTAAATAACCATTTACAGAATTCTTGTAATGTATTTTCTCCTTCAAATATCATTTGTTTTTCACCTTCAATATTATTACAATGCGCACAATATTCGGTAACTGATTTACAAATACATTTGTCACATGCCCGTTGAGCAACACAATAATTTGGTTTATGTTCCCCATCATCAAATTGACATTCAGTCATAAAATATATAGGGTACTATTTTAGGTCCTTGTTTTAATGGTTCAGATACATATATCGGTATATAACAATCATGGTCCAAGGGTACTATTACTTTACAATATTTACATTTCTTAAACCCTGGGCATATATGATTTTTTTTACTTTCTATTAATAGAGTATCACATTTTTTACATAACTGTAACGACATATATTTTTCTTATGTTTTCCTTTAATTGTTTTATGATTTTCATAACATGATATACTAACAAACCACCGGCTACAATTATTACAATATATACTTTCTTTTTTTCACATAATTCATGCGAATAACATTTACATATATTATTACATTTATGGTGTTCTTTATTACTATAACCTACATCACAATATTCACAAAAATAACTACAACCAAAAAAACCTGTGATTGAGATAATACTATCATAATGATTATCATGATAATATAAATGTATAACTTTACTATTATCAGTCATTCTATATGGTTCAAATAAATGTTCACCTTTTCCATGTTGTTGGTGTATTTTAATAATATATTCCGGATATATTTCATTTTGTATTATTTTATATTCTTCAATACCACATTTCTGGTTTATGTCTATACCAACTTTATTTAATAATTTTTCTGCTTCTTGTTTTTGAAGAGGTTTGTCTGTTTTTCTAATTTTCCCCCATTTTTTTCACTACCATGATGCATTGTTTTTCTACTACCTCCAATAGGCATTGATGTATGAGTAAATTCAATTCTCAAACCATTATCATGTATTTTAAATTCTTTATTACTTTGACCTACTCTTTCGATTTCATTCAATAATGTTGTTCCTGATATATTTTCAGCATCATTAAATGGTATATGAATGCCAAATTCTAATGTAGGATGAGTAATAGAAAATCTAATTTTATCATTTGGTTGTACGTTTGATTTTTCTTTTATTTGGGTTACTAAATTGTTAAATAATTCATTAGTAAAGTCAAATGGTTTATCATATTGGTTAAAGGTCAAATCATATACTTTACTTTGAGATCTATATTTTCTCGATTTTCTACTTTGCAATTCATTAATTTTATAATATTTATCATTAGTGTATAATATTTTATTTGAAGATTCTTCAAATGAAGATTCTTCATTTGAAGATTCATCACTACTAGAAGAATCTGAATATTCTACTAATTTTGTAGCCATTATTATACGACTGATTTGTTATTTTGATTTCTATTATATACACTTTTTAGAGCTATTAATAACCATTATCTATTTATATTTTAATTATCTAAATATAGCTACATCAGTTTTTACTATAAATATAGGTTATTTCATAGACATTATTTATTCACTACTTTGGCAATCATTCAGTAACAATCATGAGTATGCAGCAACAATTAAATGAAATGAGTTTGAAGTTAAATGAATTATGGTATAAAGCATATGGAAATGAACAGGGACAGACAAACATTTATTGTTATATTTGTAAGAAAAAAGGACACTATGCGAATGAATGTATTAACAAAACACAGCCAACCAAGTTTATAAATAATATAACATGTTATAAATGTAACAAACAGGGGCATTATGCTACTACATGCCCTGAAAAATATACATTGAAAAAGGAGAATACTATTTATCCAACCTATGATAAACCTGAATCGAGCGGGTTTGAGGTCAGCAACCAAACAGAAATTGCACCACAAACCAATACCGATAAAACATGGGATGTAGAGGACATCATGGATGTAGAAATGGATTCTGGTATTTCACCTGGAATTCCATTTAAAGGCGAGCTTCCGAATATGACCTGTTCGACTCCAAAACCAAAAAGGACCCTTATGGACACCATAGATGAATGTGAGGAACCATTGAAAAAGAGGCCACGAGTTGAAGACCCAACTAAGGAGAGAACTCCATTGAAGGCATTTCGCAAAAAGCGACTATTAAATCTATAAGATGATTGTATGGCATTACAGTGTTTTAAAAATTATGTTATTAAAATGGCACTAATAGATATGGTATAAAATTGACATTGAAATACCTATAAATAGAGTTAACTTTATAACACTCATTGTATTGGATGTACATATTATTATTTGTATAACCTGTATTAGTTATGTATTGTGGTTATTTCATTTTTATATTTTGATGTTGTGATTGTAATATATAATAAAATAGTACTTTGACAAATCTAAGAGGCTTTTATTTCATTTTATTTTGGGCCCTGAAAAGGGCCGTTGATATATAGTTTAAAACTATTCGCTACAATGTTTGCTACGACATGTAGGACAATATGCTCCACTTGTAACCTTACCACGACAGTAAGTGCCACCCATCAATCGTCCACGGCCTTCCGTTAAGGTGAACAATGGTTCATCATCATTGTTCCAATTGTCAGTCTCTGGTACAAAGTTAGAACTCTGAGGTGGTTGTTGTGTTTGCGCCAAGTTTTCGGATTCTGAACCAGGAATCGAAGGTCGAATGGTCGATATTATGCCGGCTAAATGGTTATAATTATGCTCATATACTCTAATTGTAGCCTCCAGATGCTTTACTTGATTCTTGTAGTCTTCAATAACATCTCCAAGCTTTTGATACTGGGCAATAATACCCTGGATCTGAACTTCATTAAGAGCTGCCATCATTGAAAAATAATGAATGACGCTACCTCTAAACCTCTGTATTTTATAATAAACTATCGGATTGACCTACTAGCTATATATAGATTCTATATAACATAGTATTGGTTTTGACCTACTACACTTTATACGTTATATATAGATTTTTATACACTCTAGATAATATTTTAATACAAGTATATGTTTGGGGTAGGACTAGATATTTTGACAAATTTGAGAGATATTTCTTATCGAAAAATATGTAGTGGTCCTGAAAAGGACCGTTTTATATCAGCTCTAAAAAGGGCTGTTTTTATATCAAGTTTTATTCGTAAAACTCTGATAAATCTGGATATAAATTAACCAGTTTAACATATGGTTCATAAAACTATGATAAATCAGGGTATATATTCACCAATTTAACCACATATGGTTGGTTTCTCGGCCAAACAACATTCCGTCTAAGGAAGAATTGTTCCAGATCATATCGACGTTGTTCCTTGTAGTCCATATATTCTTCATTTACAGTATTGACCTGCATCTCTGACTTTCCGTGTACTATCTTCCTATAGTTTCTTATCTTCTTATAGATTCCTCTAACCACACGCAGTAATCGGTTTTGAAGCATTTTTGATAACTGATATAAATTTCATATTGAACAGATAATTTATAGCGGAATATTGGATTGACCTACTAGCTATAAATAGATTCTATATAACATAGTATTGTTTTTTTTTTACCTACTACATATTATACGTTATATATAGATTTGTATACACTCTAACTAATATTTTAATACAAGTATATGTTTGGGGTAGGACTAGATATTGTTTTTGACAAATTTGAGAGATATTTCTTATCGAGAAATATGTAGGGGTCCTAAAAAGGACCGTTTTTTAAAAAATATATATTTATTTAATAAACATATTTTTCCCGTAGTTCCCTTGACCATCATTTAATGGTTTCTTCGTCTGGGTTGTATGGATTGTATGCTCCTCTTTCTTTTTATCTTTCTTCTCATCTTTTCTGTCTTCTTTCTTATGATACGGCTCTTTCCTTTTTTTATGGCTCTGCCTATGTTTTTCTTCATCAGTACACACTTCTGTTTCCACCGGTTTTGTACATACGCATACTATCGGAATTTCAAGCGCATTACATGAAAAATTTAATTTAATTTCCGCTGCTGACATTTTCGGCGGTTCTTGATTCTTTTGTGCTTTATTTTAAGCTACTTTTTCAATATTATTAGCGATTGTAGCCAAGTTAATATTCATTCTTTGTAGTTCCCCATATATACCAAAGAGTACTTTGGTCTTCATCTGGCCCTCTTCTTTATTTTGCACAGGTATTTGTTGTGGTGTAGTCTGTGTTGGTTGATACACCATTGCTGGGGGTTGCTGATAATATGGATCTGAAGGGAGTCCAGTATTATTCATCGCTGTAGATAACAAATCTTGTAGGTCATTCATCGTGAATAAGAGTGTAACCTATTTTTCAATATTGGCTTTTTATACTAGTAAAGTAGGTCAATCCGATGTAATAATAACATACACTATACTTTTACAAAAAAGTTATTTTTAGCATGGAGGTCAATCCTACATTTTCCTATAAAATAACGCTTACGCTTCATATTTTACCATTACTGTTATTCAGCTACAGTGAAAACCATCATGTCGAATTTATATATGGCGGATATTATCAGACGTATGAAAGTGTTAGAGGCTATCCAGCGCTATGAAGAACAGTTGTATTTGGAGACAGCTGATTTGTTGAGAGCTGAGGCGGTTGAGTTGGGATGTAGACGACGAGCTTCTAGACAGGCACGGCACGCTCTAAGGAATATCAACGACCCGAGATACAGACCATATACAGCGGCACGAGTTACAAGATCTCCACCTAGGGACCATACACCAAGATCTCCAGTTACAGCACCACCTAGAGCTCAGACTCCAAGATCTCCAATTACTGCATCACCTACTGAACAGGCTCCAAGATCACCGGATTCTCCAGATTCTCCAGAACCTGAGACAACACCAGAGATGGATCCATGCCTCGGGTATTCTACCCCGATAAAGTCTGAAAGTGCTGCGCGTTACTTCGGAATCGAGCCTGAAATGCCTGTAGCTACGGAGACTGCGGTACGATACTTCGGTATGCCGTCCCAAAGAACTGCGGCACAACATCCTCAAACGTATCAAATGACAGGTTTCGGCAGACCAGCAAAAAATTGGGGTGCTGCAAAAGCCCCCAATGATGAGATTCAACCTACATGGAGTTCAGACACACCTTTACAGGAGGGCAGTATGCCAGGAGATTGTATGTGTAATGCTGTGGATGTGGAAACTACATCATGTCCGGATTTATACTAATTGTTTAGTATTGATAAAACGGGCCAAAAATAGCCCTTTTTAGAGCTGATATAAAACGGTCCTTTTCAGGACCACTACATATTTTTCGATAAGAAAAATCTCTCAAGTTTTGTCAAAACAATATCTAGTCCATTCACAACATATATAACATTACACCAGCATAGTTCATATTTTATACTTAGCAAAAATAAATATGGCTATATATTTAAAAGATATAGCAGGGGAATTTTATGAAGTAAAATTTAATCATACTATTATATTAGAAGCTGATTGTCAATGTTGTGGAGGTAGTGTTTGTTTTGATAGTGAATCAGATATCTGGGAAAAACTGTTAGGTTATTTTTGTCATTGGTGCGGTAAAGAAACATATTACTGTGATCTATGTTATGAACATAACAATTTCTTACATATGCATGGATTATGTTTATTTTGTTTTAATGGAGTATTTAAATGTAGGTTACCATAACGTTACACATTTTGACATGTTACTATTTATACACTTGTATTAAAATATTATCTCATAATATGTAGTAGGTCAAAAAAACCGATACTATGTTATATAGAATCTATTTATAGTGTGTAGGTCAATCCAATACCTCTGCTATATATGGTGTGTTGTTTATGTTTTTATTCATTATTGATTATCTCACAATGTCAAGCTTAATAGATTATTTGAATGATCCTATGCTAGGAGGGCGGTGGAGCCATATCGTGGAGCTGATTATGAAGTCAGCTGTTTCATCAACAGAACCACCACCAACCCCAGAGACTGATGATGATTATATCAGACGAATGATGAGCTATGTCCCTGTTTATGGAGGACTTACGCCGGTGGATTATTGTGGAGAATCTATCTCTAACACAATATTTTCACCGGATATTATCAACCCTACACCTGAATACATGCCAGAACAACCAGATACTATAAATATAATTCATGTCTTATTACATAGACATTTAAATAGATTATATTCATGGAACTATTAATATAATCCAATTCTATTAATATATACCAAGAGTAAATAAGCTATATAAGTTAGAACAACCATAGAACACTATCATTATTTTTACTTGATATTGTAGCAGACATCAATCATGAATACTAGCAATATGAAAGCAAATCATATGGTATCTACATCATTTGGGTTACAATATTCTAAAGTACAGTTGGGTTTAGATACAGATCTTTATATAGAAATGGTAAATGATGAAATAATCAGAAAAGTAGGAGATGTTGACTTAACAACAATACATCCAGAACATATTCTAATTTTAGATGGGGAACCATATAACAATTATTATGGAATGCTTTTTTCACATGCACAACAATATTTAGGCAAAGAAATGGATATAGAAAGTATATTATCACATTTTCTATCGAAACGTAAATTAGATATTGTTGAATTAGATGATATAGAATTTATGTACACTACAGTAGGTATGGGATATGAGAAATGGATCTCAATGTATGATGATTATGTTGTTTCTAGAAATAGATTAGTATTACCATATGATGAAAGCTATATAAATGTACTTGATGTCTTACTATACCATCATTCAAAGAGAACTTGGTAGTAACATGTCACATATAGTAAAAATCGGTGTGGAAGGAGGATTTTGTTCGGAATTTGTTAATAGTATTATACATTTAGATTTAGGGGCGGAGGTTTTGATTGATATGGTTAATGATGAAATAACACGAAAGAGAATACCAAAAGAGGAGAATTTTGGTAATATGTTGTCAAATGTACATTTACATTTGAGTCCATATATAGATATGGGAAGTGTTATTAAACATTATTTATATAACAAAAATATTGCGAGTGTTAAACATAGAGATATAGAAGCTGTGTTAAAAGAAAAACTTGGTATAGATGATTGGTCTATAATATATAATGACTATTTAAAGAAGACAAAAATAACTCCAGAGGATGATGATTATATAAATGTATGCGGGGTATTACTATGCCATCATTTAGAAAGAAAGATTTGAAGAGAACTATGGATGACAGAATAACAAACGATATGGTTTTATTTTATGGACAAAACAGTGTTTTCAGTAATTTTTACCTTGCAGACTTTATAGATAGTGATGGAGTGAAATATATATGTACTGAACAATATTTTCAACATAAAAAAATGCTACAATGCCAAGAACATACTATTGCTGAGAAGATCCTTATTTCTACAAATGCAGCTGAAATAAGACACCTAGGACGGTCAAGATCTGAACTTTTTGATGTACAACAATGGACTAAAGATTCAGAACAAGTGCTTTTTGATGGAAACTGGTTAAAATATAACCAAAACGAATACTTAAAGAGATTTTTATTAAATACAAATAATAAAGTTCTTGCAGAGGCTAACCCCAGAGACTGTATTTGGGGTATTGGTTTAAATATGTGGCATAAAAATGCGACAGTGCAAGCAAAATGGCAAGGACAAAATCAATTTGGAGAAATATTAATGCATATTAGATATTTTATTAGGAATAAAATGTTGTAAATGTGAATTTTTTTTAAATTAACATGTATTCAAATTAATATAACATGTATGTTACTAATGTTTTAGTTATTAGTTAATTAGTTATTAGTTATTAGTAAATAAAAAAATTATATATTGAAATTTATTATGTGTTATGTTATTTTTAGTAGGGGTGGAACTATGGGCCATGGTAACCCAAAAAAAGCCCATAGCGCCATAAAAAAAACGGCCCATACTGCCACCCACCTCGGTAAAACGGCCCATAGTGCCATAGACACGGCCCATAGTGCCACCCTATACTACTTATGTCAGTGTGTGAACATTTCAAACATATATTACTCTGTATTTTGAACTGCAAAGAGAGAATCTATATAAGCATTGCTTCCGTTTTAGACCGTAACTATATAATTATATACTAACTTTGTTGATTTCGTGTACTTCAGGGATTCTAAAATTACTGGTATCCTGGTCCAGGACCAAATTTTACACTGGCAGACCGATTGTAACATCCAAAAAGCCATAAAGTGATGTCGTGATAGCTCAGTGGAAGTCGTGATAGCTCAGTGGTAGCACGTTCACTTCACGTACGAAATGCCCGGAGTTCGAGCCCCGCTGGAGCCGTTACGATTGTGTCCTTAGGCAAGGCATTTAAATTCCACATGCCTCTTCTCTCTCCCTCGTGGCGATGGATTCCATCAGGAATGAGGTCTCGAGAGTGATTAGTATAAGTTATAAGAACTTGTTTCGCAATCGAGCTAAAATAAATTTGTATAAACTAAAAAGCCATAAAAATTGTTAAAAAAGCCAAGAAATCGGTCTAACAAACTTAAGTTGGAAAATATATTCCTCGATAATCCTTTGATCACACCCGTTTCCGGTTACTTATGAACAACACATCACACTATACTATGTACATGTATTGTTTTGTGAATGTATATAGTGGAATAAATATGTTTAAACCAAACTTGACCGGGTTATCCTTCAGTTAATTGGTTGGTGTCGTGTGAGTTTCTCTGAATGCCATGATCAATGGATACCATGCTTACAAACAAAGTTATACAGTTGTGATAGCGCAGTGGTAGCTTACTCGCTTCAGGTGCGAAAGGCTCCGAGTTCGCGCCCAGTTGTTGCCATTACGATTGTGCCCTTATGCAAGGCATTTAAATTCCACATTGCCCCTTCTCTCTCCATCATGGCGATAGATTCCATGAGGTCTCTAGAGTGATTAATATAAGTAATAAGAACTTGTTTTGCAAGCGAGCTAAAATAATTTTGTATAAACTAAAATGATCAAATTGGTGTTATATTCAGGAGACAAAACTTTTAAGGATGATATATTCTGCAAATAACAGGATAGATATTCATGGATGCATGATCTGTGTCTAGGGGGACTTTTGTAGTGTCTAGGGGGACTTTTGTAACATCTAGGGGAACTTTTGTATTTTCCGGTCAAAGTAAGGGGATGGGCAATTATTGATAGGGATTTTTCTAGAGCAGTTTTTAGTCCCTCCCTTTTGCCCCACCATTTTGCGTGTTTAAAGCAGCATTTCATCGTATGAAATAAAAGATATTTGAAATATTCAATGTTTACGTATGGGTAGCAATGCTGCTACACATTCTAACATTATACTTTGTATGCTTATGTTCATTTGGTAAACGGTGTTTTTTTGCTATAAAACAAACTCGAAACCGAAAGTAGGACTTTCCGAGTCGATCGGTCATGCACTTGTTTACAACGGGAACGCATTTCCTGCACTTGTTTACATTCGGAATGCATCGTCCCCATTTATCCCACGTTGTCTTTTTTAATTAAATTACTTGATATGTTGATTCATACATCTGTTAGCTAAGTCTTTTAGGGACATTTCTACATCCCCATGAGGGGTTCGACATTAGAGGAAGATAGATAGATAGTCTTTCATGTTCAAAATATATACGTTGTTTTCTACATCCTCTTGTTGTTTCACGCATGCGCGCTGTGCGTGTTTACATTTCGTGTGTTGATAAACAAATTCGCGTATACGACGGTTTAAATTTATTGGAATTTTATCGTTTCTGAGCGACTATTTGCGATTTTTGTAAACACACACACATGAGTATTATATATTTTACCCAAAACATCCTTTATTACGATGTAATGCTGCTTTAATTAAAATTATTTTTTAAATTAATTTTTGTTTAAAGTTTTATATAAGCATCAACAGGTGAGTGCCCCATCTAGCTGGCAAACCTATATAACTTGGCAGTCGTCCGCCCTTTTCATCAATATGTACTTCCTTACTGCCTCTTTGATCTATCACCATAAGTTAGCAACATTTTCTAGTGGCTAACCTCAAAATACCCCTCCCGCACCTCATTGTGGTTCAAAATGCCTCTTCTGACCCACTCTGCCCTTTAACTGACCCACCCTGCCCTTTTTTCCACTCTAGAATAAACCCTAATTGAAATAAATATGGTGTATACTTTTTACCTCAATTTTATGTATTAAAAAATGTTCTATGTTTTATAATGTATAATGTTATAATTATCATCATCCGGCTCAATTATGGACTCATCAAATTTTTTAATATTTCATTTATCGTCACCGGATTCCACAATATTTGAGCCAATAAGACACTTGTGAAGCTAGGTATGTTTTACCCGCAGGGAAGTCGCACTCCATGTAGAGTGTTTACAGTGACAAAAGGTAGCCAGTTACTTCAGCCGGACAGTGTAGAGTCAGAGATTGTAACGGCATCTGATTGGTTGAATCAACATGACTTGCAGGGCGATATGGAAGAAGCTACATGCAGTCTCATTCAGGACCCTGTACTGGAGAGCTTGTTCTCATATCAGGTAATGTTGACGAAAGTGGAAATATGTTAAATTCTAGTTTGAAACAAAATAATAGTTTTCTACTTCTACCATAGCTCTAGCAGCACCAATGTTTTCTACTTCTACCACAGCTCTAACAGCACCAATGTTTTCTACTTCTACCATAGCTCTAGCAGCACCACTGTTTTCTACTTCTACCATAGCTCTAGCAGCACCAATGTTTTCTACTTCTACAATAGCTCTAGCAGCACCAATGTTTTTTACTTCTACAATAGCTCTAGCAGCACCAATGTTTTTTACTTCTACCACAGCTCTAGCAGCACCAATGTTTTCTACTTCTACCATAGCTCTAGCAACACCAATTTCTACTTCTACCATAGCTCTAGCAGCACCAATGTTTTCTTCATCTACCATAATTCTAGCAGCACCAATAATTTCTACTTCTACCACAGCTCTAGCAGCACCATTGTGTTCTACTTCTAGCATAGCTCTAGCAGCACCAATGTTTTCTACTTCTACCATAGCTCTAGCAGCACCAATGTTTTCTACTATTGCCATAGCTCTAGCAGCACCAATGTTTCTACTTCTACCACAGCTCTAGCAGCACCAATGTTTTCTACTTCTATCATAGCTCTAGCAGCACCAATGTTTTCTACTTCTACCATAGCTCTAGCAGCACCAATGTTTTCTACTTCTACCACAGCTCTAACAGCACCAATGTTTTCTACTTCTACCATAGCTCTAGCAGCACCACTGTTTTCTACTTCTACCATAGCTCTAGCAGCACCAATGTTTTCTACTTCTACAATAGCTCTAGCAGCACCAATGTTTTTTACTTCTACAATAGCTCTAGCAGCACCAATGTTTTTTACTTCTACCACAGCTCTAGCAGCACCAATGTTTTCTACTTCTATCATAGCTCTAGCAACACCAATTTCTACTTCTACCATAGCTCTAGCAGCACCAATGTTTTCTTCATCTACCATAATTCTAGCAGCACCAATAATTTCTACTTCTACCACAGCTCTAGCAGCACCAATGTGTTCTACTTCTAGCATAGCTCTAGCAGCACCAATGTTTTCTACTTCTACCATAGCTCTAGCAGCACCAATGTTTTCTACTATTGCCATAGCTCTAGCAGCACCAATGTTTCTACTTCTACCACAGCTCTAGCAGCACCAATGTTTTCTACTTCTATCATAGCTCTAGCAGCACCAATGTTTTCTACTTCTACCATAGCTCTAGCAGCACCAATGTTTTCTACTTCTACCATAGCTCTAGCCGCACCAATGTGTTCTACTTCTACCATAGCTCTAGCAGCACCAATGTTTTCTACTTCCACCATAGCTCTAGCAGCACCAATGTTTTCTACTTCTACCATAGCTCTAGCAGCACCAATGTTTTCTACTTCTACCATAGCTCTAGCAGCACCAATGTTTTCTACTTCTACCACAGCTCTAGCAGCACCAATGTTTTCTTCTATCATAGCTCTAGCACCACCAATGTTTTCTACTTCTACCATAGCTCTAGCAACACCAATGTTTCTACTTCTACCACAGCTCTAGCAGCACCGATGTTTTCTACTTCTACCATAGCTCTAGCAACACCAATTTCTACTTCTACCATAGCTCTAGCAGCACCAATATTTTCTTCATCTACCATAATTCTAGCAGCACCAATGTTTTCTACTTTTACTACAGCTCTAGCAGCACCAATGTTTTCGTCTTCTACCATAGCTCTAGCAGCACCAATGTTTTCTTCTTCTACCATAGCTCTAGCAGCACCACTGTTTTCTACTTCTACCATAGCTCTAGCAGCACCAATGTTTTCTACTTCTACCATAGCTCTAGCAGCACCAATGTTTCTACTTCTACCATAGCTCTAGCAGCACCAATGTTTACTTCTTCTAACACAGCTCTAGCATCACCAATGTTTTCTTCTTCTCTCACTGCTCTAGCAGCACCAATGTTTTCTTCATCTACCATAATTCTAGCAGCACCAATAATTTCTACTTCTACCACAGCTCTAGCAGCACCAATGTGTTCTACTTCTACCATAGCTCTAGCAGCACCAATGTTTTCTACTTCTACCATAGCTCTAGCAGCACCAATGTTTCTACTTCTACCACAGCTCTAACAGCACCAATATTTTCTACTTCTACCATAGCTCTAGCAGCACCAATGTTTTCTACTTCTACCATAGCTCTAGCAGCACCACTGTTTTCTACGTCTACCATAGCTCTAGCAGCACCAATGTGTTCTACTTCTACCATAGCTCTAGCAGCACCAATGTTTTCTACTTCCACCATAGCTCTAGCAGCACCACTGTTTTCTACTTCTACCATAGCTCTAGCAGCACCAATGTTTTCTACTTCTACCACAGCTCTAGCACCACCAATGTTTTCTACTTCTACCATAGCTCTAGCAACACCAATGTTTTCTACTTCTACCAGAGCTCTAGCAGCACCGATGTTTTCTACTTCTACCATAGCTCTAGCAACACCAATTTCTACTTCTACCATAGCTCTAGCAGCACCAATGTTTTCTTCATCTACCATAATTCTAGCAGCACCAATGTTTTCTACTTTTACTACAGCTCTAGCAGCACCAATGTTTTCGTCTTCTACCATAGCTCTAGCAGCACCAATGTTTTCTTCTTCTACCATAGCTCTAGCAGCACCAATGTTTTCTACTTCTACCATAGCTCTAGCAGCACCAATGTTTTCTACTTCTACCATAGCTCTAGCAGCACCAATGTTTACTTCTTCTAACACAGCTCTAGCATCACCAATGTTTTCTTCTTCTCTCACTGCCCTAGCACCACCAATGTTTTCTTCTTCTGTCACAGCTCTAGTACCACCAATGTTTTCTTTTTCTATCACCACCCTAGCATCACCAATGTTTTCTTCTACCATAGCTCTAGCAGCACCAATGTTTTCTTCTTCTACCATAGCTCTAGCAGCACCAATGTTTTCTACTTCTACCGCAGCTCTAGCACCACTAATGTTTTCTTCTTCTACCATAGCACCACCAATGTTTTCTTCTTCTCTCACTGCCCTAGCACCACCAATGTTTTCTTCTTCTGCCACAGCTCTAGCACCACCAATGTTTTCTTCTTCTCTCAGCACCCTAGTATCACAAATGTTTTCTTCTACCATAGCTCTAGCACCACCAATGTTTACCTCTTCTACCACATCTCTAACAGCACCAATGTTTTCTTCTTCTAGGTGGTTCTCTTCTTTGTAGAATAAGTTTCTTATCCCAGCGATAAACTATTCTTAATGTCATGGTAAAACTATTATGTTATTAGCATGAACTTCATAGTTCAGAATAAATCTCTTTTGGTGACAACTGCGAACAAAACGTGGGCTGTAATGTAAGCCATTATTTCTAATTGTCTAAACATTGTTTCTATGCAAGTGTAGTAGTGACAGAATTTATTGAATGTCCCTCATATTTACTATTATTAGGTTTAATTATCCAGTTGTCGACTGATTTGGACAGCCCGCAAGTATTGTAGGAGATTTTATAGTGTCCATTTATTACTTTTTCATGGTAGGGCAAGGTGACGGGTGTCCTGGACCGAGTACTGGGGGTGTATGAACTAGATGGGGCAGTGAGGTGAGTAATGGGCAGAAGCTTACGATTGGTGAGGAAAGTTTCAAGGTAAATTTGAAATTCATTGAAATCCATTAACTCTTTCAGCGCCGAATAAATTCAGAGCATGTGCAAACAACATAGATCCAGATCAGCCGCATCGTAATGCCATGTCTGATCAGGATCTATATTGTTTGCTATTCGGGCAGGTGCTTCAGCTGCACTATCTGAAGATCAATCAGCATACAGTCTGATCAGATAGCACGTTCTTTTCTGTCTGATCGGGTTCTGTGCTTCTTGCAAAGTCACTTTTATGCGACATTAGCAGTGAAAGAGTTAACACAATGTGCCAGAAGGGTGTTGTTAGTGTCCAATCATATAAAACTAGTAACGGGTAGATACCAGGTTTCAGTGCGCCTCCGTTGTCGAGTGTTACGGTCCTGACCACTAACCTATCATCACTGATTGTCACTGGGATCGAGCCCCGCTCAGACCATGTCACTTTATGTGAACAATTTTGCAGTTTCATATGGAGGTTGGTGCATAAAGTACTGGTTTACTGCTGGAGCCTGCCCAGGAAAGGTGTTGTTAGGTAAACCTACCGTCTCTCAAATGGACAACCGGTAGCGAAGTTAAATAAACTTAAATAAATAAAATACTGTCGACTGTCTAGTAAATAACTTCATTCCAGTGTGAGTCAATGTGTAATGAATAGCCTCATGTATGTGAGTTTGAGCCCCACTGGGGTCGGATATCGTCATGTGGAGGGCCGTTGGATTCTGGGGCACCTGAGCCTACTCGTAGGAGCCACTGCATGCTCGTAGTGGCACCAGGCCATTCTCAATCTGATTTGGCTCTATGCTGTTTGCAAAAGCGACCTTTGTTGTGATTGGCAGGTTATGGATTAAAGAAATACTCTCATAAATGCACAGGTAAGTTGGATAGATTTTAATGTTTAGTTGACTCGAGTGATTCTTGTCTCCTACAGGTTGTATGTTGGTTGTGTACCGGCTGCACACAAGTTCTCCAAGCTACACAAGGGTGTCAATGTGCTAGTGCAGAATGCCCATCATAGAGTCTCGAAACAGGTGAGTTACTAGTCCGCCTACGGAGCGGGAGGTCGAAGGTTCGAATCTCGTCAGGGGTTTGTTCTGATATGGCCGGTTGGTGAGCCGCCAGCTAGTTAAATATTGGTTACCGATTGCCTACCAGCCTGGCGTCTGGCATACAAGCATAGGATTCGGGAAGTACTGATGTTTATAAGAAGAGGTGTCTCATAAGTCAGAAATGGCTGGCCCTTTAACCCTTTTCAACACCACAGACCTCTAAATTGGCTTACAAAAAAGTGTAGATCCAGATGAGCCGGCTCGTGACGAGCCGTCTCATCAGGATCTGCACTTTTTTCAAGTAATATAACTATTTTTAGAGAGAAAAAATTACCCATTTTGATAAATGAACTCATCCAAATGTAATTTTGTTATTAATTTATTGGTCTAAAAATATCATGGACCAGTCCATGTCAGTTACTTGGTGTTGAATGTGTTAAATAGGGGTGACACTATAATAAAGAAACACTTTACTTTTACTTGATTGGAAGGTTACATGCTAGAATCTCGGCAGAGTCGGTTGGGGGCTTGTCAAGTCAAGTCGAAAGATAATTGTTTGTAGCTAAAAGCCACCTGCCCACAATACAACAAACGGGTTATACAGTTTACAGAAATTATGATTGGTACGGGATTGAGGTCATAGGTTAAGTGTTCCAGCAGGTTGGGTGCGAGTTGTCTGGCTATGTTACAAGATTTGTAGGTTGGGTGTTAGAATCTCTACCACGGTGGGTATGCATGGTGCTGTGGTTATGTCATGGAGGTACAGTCCGGTATCATGCATTATACTATGCCATTTTAGACATTATTACCAAATCTAGTGTGCATACAATAAACTAGCATGGACAAGCTGTGAATATATGTAAGCTAGCATGAACAAGCTAGGAATATATGTATGCTAGCATGAACAAGCTAGGAATATATGTAAGCTAGGATTCTACTTTGAAAGAGACCGCCTCTGTGGTCGAGTGCTTAAAGTTGCTGACTTGTATACCACTGTAGCCTATCATCGCTGATTGTTACTGGTTTGAGCCCCGCTCAGACTGTGCCTTTTATACGAAAAAAAATGGCAGTTTCTCACAGAGGTTGGTACGCCAACTAGTAGTTAACTGCTGGAGCCTGCCTGAGAAAGGTGTTGTTAGGTAAACTGCCCGCCGGTGATATAGCCCAAAATGGTGCTGATGAAGGTGTAAAACCCAAACAAACAAAAACAAGCTAATATTCCAGCACATTATTGTTGTTCATCTTTCCTTTCAGTATCCCCGGGTGAGTCTGTACTGCTGTATGTTGACCAACGTAAAATATCTCGATGATCCAGCACAAACTCCAACACAAGCGGTATATTAAGAGTTGTTTTATTAGTTAGAGAATTAGTTTGTTCCACTTATAGATAGATAGTTTTACTCTGGTAAAAATAGAATATATGCCATAAAACAAATACAAAATCAATGTCAACATAGTACATGTGAGCATTAACGTGCAGAGTAGATGACATATAATCAATGTCAACATAGTACATGTGAGCATTAACGTGCAGAGTAGATGACATATAATCAATGTCAATATAGTACATGTGAGCATTAACGTGCAGAGTAGATGACATATAATCAATGTCAACATAGTACATGTGAGCATTAACGTGCAGAGTAGATGACATATAATCAATGTCAACATAGTACATGTGAGCATTAACGTGCAGAGTAGATGACATATAATCAATGTCAACATAGTACATGTGAGCATTAACATGCAGAGTAGATGACATATAATCAATGTCAACATAGTACATGTGAGCATTAACGTGCAGAGTAGATGACATATAATCAATGTCAACATAGTACATGTGAGCATTAACGTGCAGAGTAGATGTCATATAATCAATGTCAACATAGTACATGTGAGCATTAACGTGCAGAGTAGATGACATATAATCAATGTCAACATAGTACATGTGAGCATTAACATGCAGAGTAGATGGCATATAATCAATGTCAACATAGTACATGTGAGCATTAACGTGCAGAGTAGATGGCATATAATCAATGTCAACATAGTACATGTGAGCATTAACGTGCAGAGTAGATGACATATAATCAATGTCAACATAGTATATGTGATCATTATCGTGCAGAGTAGATGACATATAATCAATGTCAACATAGTATATGTGAGCATTAACGTGCAGAGTAGATGGCATATAATCAATGTCAACATAGTACATGTGAGCATTAACGTGCAGAGTAGATGACATATAATCAATATCAACATAGTACATGTGAGCATTAACGTGCAGAGTAGATGACATATAATCAATACCAACATAGTACATGTGAGCATTAACGTGCAGAGTAGATGACATATAATCAATGTCAACATAGTACATGTGAGCATTAACGTGTAGAGTAGATGACATATAATCAATGTCAACATAGTACATGTGAGCATTAACGTGCAGGGTAGATGACATATAATCAATGTCAACATAGTACATGTGAGCATTAACGTGCAGAGTAGATGACATATAATCAATGTCAACATAGTACATGTGAGCATTAACGTGCAGAGTAGATGACATGTACGACACTTATTGTTACGGTTTTGAGGATTTCTTAAGTCAAAATCTCTCAGGACGCTAACTCAAATGGACTTTACCATTTCCTGTATTTGTGACTGATTGGGTGGTGAATTACCTTGTAGCGTTCTCCCTCCGATAAAGCCGGAAAGTCGCTACTTGTGTGACAAATATCCTAAGCAGCCAACCTGTACTAAGCAGCCAACATGTATTAAGCAGCCAACCTCTATTAAGCAGCCAATCTGTATTAAGCAGCCAGTTTCCAAATATGTTGTTTTATTATAAATTTAACCACTTTTATGTGGCCACCCTATGTGAGGCAGCCACTTTCTGTGACTTGGCTGGCAGCTTAGCACAGGGTTGACTGTAGATTAAAGTACAGCACATAATCTAACAGGTTTGACTGTAGATTAAAGTACAGCACATAATCTAACACAGGTTTGACTGTAGATTAAAGTACAGCACATAATCTAACACAGGTTTGACTGTAGATTAAAGTACAGCACATAATCTAACACAGGTTTGACTGTAGATTAAAGTACAGCACATAATCTAACACAGGTTTGACTGTAGATTAAAGTACAGCACATAATCTAACACAGGTTTGACTGTAGATTAAAGTACAGCACATAATCTAACACAGGTTTGACTGTAGATTAAAGTACAGCACATAATCTAACACAGGTTTGACTGTAGATTAAAGTACAGCACATAATCTAACACAGGTTTGACTGTAGATTAAAGTACAGTACATAATCTAACACAGGGTTGACTGTATATTAAAGTACAGCACATAATCTAACACAGGTTTGACTGTAGATTAAAGTACAGCACATAATCTAACACAGGTTTGACTGTAGATTCAAATACAACACATATTTAATCTAATCCACTCTACATCATGGCATTGCAAGTCATCTTTATAGGCACATAACTTTGAACTCTGCAGGCTGGACCAGTGAAGTTAAGTAGGGTGTTGCAGAGATTGCTGTTTTTGATTGGTCAGTCACAGAACGAGTTAGACCGCCTGTATGATCTACGACGGACACTCTGTACACAGTTCCGGGATGCTCAAGGTGAAAGGTACTGTAAAATACTAAAATTTCGCGCTGTATTATCTACGACGGACACTGTACACAGTTCCCGGATGCCCAAGGTGAAAGGTACTGTAAAATACTAAAATTTCGCGCTGTATGATCTACGACGGACACTCTGTACACAGTTCCGAGATGCCCAAGGTGAAAGGTACTGTAAAATACTAAAATTTCGCGCCATATGATCTACGACGGACACTCTGTACACAGTTCCGAGATGCCCAAGGTGAAAGGTACTGTAAAATACTAAAATTTCGCGCCATATGATCTACGACGGACACTCTGTACACAGTTCCGGGATGCCCAAGGTGAAAGGTACTGTTAAATACTAAAACATTTTCAATTAATTCGCATCCGTGATGTATCTCGAACAAAGAAAGGTGACTGTTTATGCAGATGTATGTGTTTGAGCTAGTTAAGCCATTCAACACCAAGTAACTCACATGGACTGGTCCATGATATTCATAAACCAATAAATGAATCAGAAAATCACATTTGGACAAGTTCATTTATCAAAATGGGTAATTATGTCTAAAAATAGTCATATCACTGGCAAAAAGTGCAGATCCTGATGAGACGGCTCGTCACGAGCTGTGACGAGAGCCGGCTCATCTGGATCTACACTATTTGTAAGCCTATTTAGAGGTCTGTGGTGTTGAAAGGGTTAAGCGTGTTTGAAGGAATGCTGTTCGACTGTATTATAGCTGAATAGGTCAATAATAGATCAATCTGTGCTGCCTGTGTGACCGTAACTCTTTGCCTGCTGAGTAAATAAACTCACAATTGCAAACAACATAGATCCAGATCAGCCGTGGCGTGACTCCACGTCTGATCAGGATCTATGTTGTTTGCTATTCAGCCAACTGTTTTAGCTCCACTATCTGAATAGCAAACAGCATAGCGCCTGATCAGACAGTATGTGATCTGGCTCTTTGCTGTTTGCAAAAGTGATTGTATCTGCTGCTAGCGTGCAACGGGTAAAGCATTGAAACAAATCAAACAAGCAACTTCAATGAATTGATCAGAGTTGCACAGACACATTTATGGATATTTTATATTTAGTCAATTAAAGGGAAATAACGTTGGTGTTGCTGGGTCCATCTTCACGGAAAGTGCACGTACATCACCATACTGTGGTGATACATAATGATTTCTAAGTTTCATAAAATTCCACTTATTGGTTTCCGAGAACTGGCTCCAGACGGATGCACGGATGGATGACGCCAAAACAGTATTCCTCAATGAAATGGCGGGGGATAACAAAACAAGTGATATTAGTTGGTATACTATTTGTCTGTTACAGGCTCATAGAGAAGATATTTACTGCAGTTGTAACTGATGAGAGATTATACAGGCTAGATAGACAATGTGCTGAGAAGGGGCCACAAAAGGGGTTGCAGAGGTTCTTCATGGATGAATTCCTTAACATACCTCATGACTGCTCACTCCAAAAGTCGGATCCGGTATTTGTATTTCTGTCATTCTTTGTGTGAGGGCCCTCGGTTGAATCAATACACCTAACTAGCTAGGGGCCACAGAAGGGGTTGCAGAGGGTTCTTCATGGATGAATTCCTTAATATACCTCATGACTGCTCACTCCAAAAGTCTGACCCGATATTTGTAGCTAGCTAGGTTTTTATAACTTATTCTTGACTATGAACAAAACTTGGAGATAATTATCTGTACCAAGCCATGTGGTGCATGCCTCGTTTGCATCCACTTCGTTGGATTTGCATTTCAGGTTTTTGAGTGATCAGTACTAACCGGCATTGTTCATACCAATCAATCTAGGTGCATCAGTGTCTGGTTTTCACTCTATATAATGAAAATATGTTGACTGCCCCAAAGACAATATAACCAAAATATGTTGACTGCCCCAAAGACGACATAACCAAAGTGTGTTGAAGGCCTCAAAGATAATATAACCAAAATATGTTGAATACCTCAAAGATAATATAACCAAAATATGTTGAATACCTCAAAGATAATATAACCAAAATATGTTGAATACCTCAAAGATAATATAACAAAAATGTGTTGAATACCTCAAAGATAATATAACAAAAATGTGTTGAATACCTCAAAGATAATATAACAAAAATGTGTTGAATACCTCAAAGATAATATAACAAAAATGTGTTGAATACCTCAAAGATAATATAACAAACATGTGTTGAATACCTCAAAGATAATATAACAAAAATGTGTTGAATACCTCAAAGATAATATAACAAACATGTGTTGAATACCCAAACACAATATTAACCAAAATTGAATACCCAAATTGTGCTGAAGGCCCAACGATAATATAGCCAACTTGTGATGGAGGCCCATAGGTCAAACAAACATACCATGAAATGCTCAACTTTAATTCATCATCTGTTATAAAGTATGACATTTATTTATTTTAGAACAATTGCGAAACAAGTTTTAACAACTTATGTTAATCACTCTCGTTGGCACGTATGAAAGCATTTATGTGATCATTCATGTGGCAGGAAACCGGAGCACCCAGAGAGAATCCACCTGTCTGATCTGGCGACCACTGTACCATCTCGCATACTTCCTGGTTCGAGGATCGAACCCGGGTTGTATTGTTGAGAAGCGAGCATGCTAACTACTGCGCTAATCGGACAGCCAATATTGACCGTTGGTCCTTTTATCATCTGTTGCAGGTGGTGAAGGTGAATTATACAACTGTTGCTGAGATCAAACAGAGAATTCCTGCCGTATCCATGGAGACCATGCAATGGCAATGTAGGAGAGAGTTAGCAAACGCAGGACAGGTGGGATACGGTGGAGAATTAGTAATTTTATTCCTGCAATATCTTTGTATTACATTTTAGCGATTGTTGTACATGTTTTCATGCTATTTTAGCGAGTGTTTGTACATGTACCATGAACTACAGGATGTGTAGCTGAGCTGAAATATATGTATACGACAGATTTGGCCCAGCAGGTGATTAACTATTTACCACATGCAAGCATACAACTATTGCTGCTTCTAGGTAGGATTGGGTTAACACAACTTGTGGGAGAAATATGTTAATATGTGTTTTATATGTGTCCAAACAAGGAAACTGACCTATTTTATATGTGTCCCTGGAAGAAAAGTGACCTATTTTATATATGTCCATGGAAGAAAAGTGACCTATTTTATATGTGTCCCTGGAAGAAAAGTGACCTATTTTATATGTGTCCATGCATGAAAAGTGACCTATTTTATATGTGTCCATGCATTAAAAGTGACCTATTTTATATGTGTCCATGGCAGAATAGTGACCTATTTTATATATGTCCAAACAAGAAAAGTGACCTATTTTATATGTGTCCCTGGAAGAAAAGTGACCTATTTTATATGTGTCCATACGAGAAATGGGACATATTTTCTTAGCTTATTTACCCTTGCCTCCATGTGTCTATGGTTTGAAAGATATTAAATAGGCCTTTAGTTGGCAATATTCCAGCTAGAATATGAATATGATGGGATCAAATAGGAAATTTAGGCACTCCTTCTAGTAAAGTAAAAAATTGGAAGCAGTTTTATAAATCTTGTTTTTATTACTACATCATAGTTTGTTAGTCTGGCTAGACAGTGATTGCCAACTATTTCTTAGATATAGACAAAGCTATATATGAAATTACACATTTACTTTCTTAATATGTTTTTTATGCAGGTGCGATACCTTTGATGCCTGAAAAGGACCGTGCTCCCTGATGAGCAGGTAGAGTGCAGTGTCCGTCCGTTTAGGCCCAGCTGGAGCACTAACGGGTTTAATATAATCATCAAATATTGTATTAGTGTGAATAGTTAATATAATTGTTTTCAAATTGTATTTCAGGTTATTCTAGGCATTCTTAATGTCTGTGAAAGCAAGGGACAAATTGTACTCCAAGACTGTACAGGTGGTGTAGAGGTCGTGACCTGCTGTTGTCATGGTGATAGGGACAAGACTGAGGATTGCGAACACTTGTGCACAGGGGCGTGTAGCTGTGATAAAATTCGTGTTGGTGAGAAATTTCAGTGCCCCTATGTGCAGACTTGCTGTTTGGGAAAAATAATTGCTATTCCAACATTCGAAATGATCAGTGAAACTATGGTGACTAGAGCAGGAGCACAGTGTTGGGATCCCGGGAAACGGCCAAGGTCATCAGTTGCTGAAAGGGCAAGGTCGTCGGATGGTGGATGTGACCAGTATCTACTGTTTGATATGAGAGATGTGATTTATATAGGAAATTGTGTTGAGGCTGATAAAACAGATGAGAGAGGTGTAGATAATCAGCGGGAGACGACAAGCATAGATGATGGGCGTGAGATTTTGAAGAATGACACGAGAGATGTTATTTATGTAGGAAATAATATTGACGTTATTAAAACAGATGGGAGAGGTGTAGATAAGCAACGGCAGATTACAAAGACTGAAGTTGTGAAGCGTAATGTAAATAACAATGTACAAACTGCAAAGGATCAAGTTAGCAATGCTCATTGTAATCAGCCACCATTTGAAATGAAACAGAAGTTGTCTACATTACATAAACATTCTAGACCAGGTGGGGGCATTTTCTACTGTAGAAAGATTGAGTGTAGTGAGAAAGCTGTCATTGAAAATGATGAAATAAGAGTAGGTTCACAGGTTAATATTAAGTCGGAATTGAGTGTAGCAGTTCAGGAGGCTTGTGTAACTGAATCTGAAGAACATAGACTGGATTTAGAAGTCAATAAATCAAGTAGACAACCTTTAAAATTGAGTAAGTCAGCATTTACCGGTAATATGGAACCTGTAACAAGGAAAAGGGGAATAGTAAATACCGAAACTGATGTCACAAAGGCTAATGAAAGAGACCAGGCAGATTGTAATAAAATACCCAGAATAGATTGTACAGATAAGAAACCATTCGAAGAATTGGTAACTAAAACAATAGAAAATGAAAATGTTGTTAAGCATAGCGTTAAAAGTGGAACTACTGTTGGTAGATCAACAAACAATGAAGCAAATGTTACTGACAAGCATACTCTTGAATTGAAGCCAGCTGGAGGATGTAAGGATGTGATTATATACATGGAGAGTAAAGGGTCTTTGATGTCAGCAGACCGACTATTGAGGTTTAATGCCGATTGTTTGGTTTTGAAAAGTCAAGGGAATGAAAAGGTATTGTAAGACCAAATAAACGAGAGGGTATGAGAGTTTCTTGGGATATTTGGGAATGATTTGCAATGGTCTTAATTTGATTCGTCTTGACATAAAATATGAAATTTATCATATTGTTTATAAAGACAAACTCATCTAGTTTTACAGATGGATCTGTAGTCCAGTGCTAACAAGCTGGACTGGTAATCCAGGGATCGCAGGTTCGATCCCCGTCTGACTAATAAAATTAACAGTCTTTCAGATGGGACGTTAAACCAAGGTCTTGTGTCGGTGCTTTACACCGTGCACGTAAAAGAACCAGAGGAGATTCTGGAATGGGTTTCTGTCTGTATCATTGCACTATCCTCCAAAAATCTAAAATGACTAATCTCTTCAGGAGGCGTCGCTCATATGGGCAACGATAAATAAACGTAAAAACAAGAAATTTCATATCCAGGGTATGTTTAAGTTCCCAGAATTAAAATGTATAATGCTGTATGCTTTTCCTTTTTTACCATTGTCATATCATGAAAAGATCTTTTAATATACCGGTAGTTAAAATTTTTATACAAATTTATTTTAGCTCGATTGCGAAACAGGTTATTACAACTTATATTAATCACTCTCGAGACCTCACTCCTGATGGAATCCATTGCCACGAGGGAGAGAGAAGAGGCAGCGTGGAATTTAAATGCCTTTCCTAAGGGCACAATCCTAACGGCTCCAGCGGGGCTCGAATCCCAGTCCTTTCGCACCTGAAGCGAACGCGCATCCACTGGGCTATCACGACTTCTAGTTACCCATAGATGGTTATTGCAGTATATGTTAGTTTACTTCTTGCATGACAAGCAGAATGTTATGTACATACATTTGCTAAGGAGTGCGTTCTTGTAATTCAGGTGCTTTTGGAGTTCTCACATGAAGCAGCAAAGTGGTATTCCATGTTGTATCCAGGTGCGTTCTACACGCTGTCTGTATGTGGTGGCCCTGCTCTATCTGACAGTCTCTCAAATCAAAGACTACAGAAACTCGTGAAAAAGCATAAGACTAGGTAAGCTTTTGTGCATGTTACGTTGAACCACAGGAACTTGAAATTTTATCCATAAGCCACCAAAGGTCTCGTACCTCTATCCTAGGACACCCCCCTCTATTTAAATTTTAATAGAGGGGGGTGTCCTAGGATAGAGGTACGAGACCTTTGGTGGCTTATGGATAAAATTTCAAGTTCCTGTGGTTGAACATTGACTTGTGAAGGCTTCTAGTTTCTAACAAGATTATCTCATTGGAGATGGGGGAGTGAAGGTGACTATGCTCCAATTGCAGAAGGTTGTTTTATACTTGTGTAGTTTAACAAATTTATTTTAGCTTGATTGCAAAACAAGTTATTACAACTTATATTAATCACTCATTCCTGATGGAATCCATCGCCATGAGGAGAGAGAAGAGGCAACATGGAATTTAAATGCCTTGCCTAAGGGCACAATCGGAACGGCTCCAGCAGGGTTCGAACTCGGTGCGCCTGAAGCGAATGCCCTACCACTGCGCTATCACGATGCCCGGTGTATATACACCGATAAATGAGACCTCGGGGGTATAGACCCATCTGACTGTTGATATTATTATGGTTAGATTGGGAATCAAACCTGAAATGAAACGAATAATAGAATGTGAACTATATATTCATAATTATATGAGTGCACCATCGCAGTTCGCAAAAATATTGAACATTCCAAAACTTTCTACTCTCCCGTCATTTAGCAGCTCTTGGGACTTGGTGATAACATTAAATATTTTTTAAACTATTTATTTTACAACGATTGTGAAGCAAGTTCTAACAACTTATATTAATTGTTCTCGTTGGCGCGGATGAAAGCGTAAATGTGGTCATTCGTGTGGGAGGAAACCGGAGTACCCGGAGAAAATCCACCTGTCCGATCTGGCGACCACCGTACCATCTCACATACTTCCCGGTCTGAGGATCGAACCCGGGTTGCATTGGTGCGAAGCGAGTGTGCTAACCACTGCGCTAATCGGACAGCCAAATATTGACATAACAATCTTCGAATTAGTTGTCGCCCTTTATTCATCTCTATTCATGGCGTGGAGGTAAGTTGAATTTTACGCCTAAGGAATGATCTGCTTTCTTTGATTGTGTCACACACCTGTTTTACAACTTTTTAATCATTTCGTTCTTGATATGTAGGAGGTGCTTGATTGTCAGTGGGAATGTCTGTGTGACAAGAGTGTGGAACATATTCTCCCGGCCATGTGAGGTGGTACATTGCTCTGTCACCAAGATGCAAGATGTTCTTAAGCCAGAGTATGTATCGGTTTAATGTCAAACTTTATGTTACCCTGTCCGCCTCCGTGGTCGAGTGGTTACGGTCGCTGACTTGTATACCACTGTAACCTATCATCAATGATGGTCACGGGTTCGAGCCCCGCTCAGGCCGTGTCTCATTTATATGAAAAAGTTGGCAGTTTCTTATGGAGGTTGGTGCACCCAAGTACTGGTTAACCGCTGGAGCCTGCCCAGGAAAGGTGTTGTTAGTTAAACTGCCCGTCGGCGATATAGCTCAAAATGGTGCTGATGCAGGCGTAAAACCCGAAATATAACATAATGTTATGTTACCCTCCCTCAGATAAGTGTTGTGGGTAATATATGGCTTTGCTAAAAATCAATCTGAACACAGCCCGTCTGTTCTTTGTTAGATCATCTACTGTGCACCGTATAACTACAGATTAGTTTGACGTACCTTCTCCAAACTTTCAGATTAGTTTGACCTACATTCTTCAAACTTTCAGATTAGTTTGACCTACATTCTTCAAACTTTCAGATTAGTTTGACCTACATTCTTCAAACTTTCAGATTAGTTTGACCTACCTTCTTCAAACTTTCAGAT
>CM026394.1:43658961-43679937 GCA_014843695.1 Archivesica marissinica
ACAAAATATGGAAACGTATGTATATAAGTATGTGTGTATATGTGTGTATGTATGTATGTGTGTATATGTGTGTATGTATGTATGTATGTATGTATATATACTCACACGTAAAAGAAAGTGTGCACTCGGTTAGAGGGGAAATTATATACTTATATTAACACGTATACCAATGTTCTGATAATTATCAAATTTCAATTAAAAGTAAAGCATCGTGTAGCCAATACCTGTTTGCACATGTTGTGCATATTATTTATTTATTGCTTCTCAATATAAATATAAAATGTTGGGAATTATGGAAATGTTAGGATATCTTGGAAACAGACATATTCTCAATGTATGGAACTGTTAGGATATCTTTGGAAACGGACATATTCTCAATGTATGGAACTGTTAGGGTATCTTTGGAAACGGACATGTTCTCAAATTATGGAACTTTTGGGGTATCTTTGGAAACGGACATATTCTCAAATTATGGAACTTTTGGGGTATCTTTGGAAACGGACATATTCTCAATGTATGGAACGGTTAGGATATCTTTGGAAACGGACATATTCTCAAATTATGGAACTGTTAGGGTATCTTTGGAAACGGACATATTCTCAATGTATGGAACTGTTAGGGTATCTTTGGAAACGGACATGTTCTCAAATTATGGAACTTTTGGGGTATCTTTGGAAACGGACATATTCTCAAATTATGGAACTTTTGGGGTATCTTTGGAAACGGACATATTCTCAATGTATGGAACGGTTAGGATATCTTTGGAAACGGACATATTCTCAAATTATGGAACTGTTAGGGTATCTTTGGAAACGGACATATTCTCAATGTATGGAACTGTTAGGGTATCTTTGGAAACGGACATGTTCTCAAATTATGGAACTTTTGGGGTATCTTTGGAAACGGACATATTCTCAATGTATGGAACTGTTAGGGTATCTTTGGAAACGGACATATTCTCAATGTATGGAACTGTTAGGGTATCTTTGGAAACGGACATGTTCTCAAATTATGGAACTTTTGGGGTATCTTTGGAAACGGACATATTCTCAAATTATGGAACTTTTGGGGTATCTTTGAAAACGGACATATTTTCAATGTATGGAACGGTTAGGATATCTTTGGAAACGGACATATTCTCAAATTATGTAACTGTTAGGGTATCTTGGAAACGGACATATTCTCAAATTATGGAACTGTTAGGATATATTGGAAACAGACATATTCTCAATGTATGGAACTGTTAGGATATATTGGAAACAGACATATTCTCAATGTATGGAACTGTTAGGATATATTGGAAACAGACATGTTCTCAAATTATGGAACTGTTAGGATATCTTGGAAACGGACATGTTCTCAAAGTGTGAAATATAGGTATATTATTAGGAGATTGCATATTGCCAAACAAAGCATGGACATATACGTGTATCCTTTGAAACTGACATATTCTAAAAGTATAGAAATGTTAAATCTGCATTAGGAGACTGGCATATTGTCAAAGTATTGAAGAGTAAGTGTATATTCGGATATTGACCTATCATGGAAGATCCAGCAACCTTCCACAAGCCAGCTGGATAGCTTCCTCACATGAACTAATTCGACAGTCAACGAGAGACATCGGTCAGTTACTGCCCCTGAATACTCCCTAAAGTAGATAAGTCCTATTAAGTGATTTCCTCTGTTTTTATCGTTGTTTCCTTTGCACAACATGCTAGCACTATTATCCCACTCTCGCTTATTATGAGTATTAAATTACTATATCTCGACATATCTCCTACAGTATATGCAATGGGTACTTATTTGTAACAGAATGTTATAAGTCAATTAACACGATTGTGATAAAATCACATTTATCATACCGCAACATCTGGTTAGGGCACAACAGTAAAAACAAAGGATTCTAACAAAAAGGACCTATTCACATTTTGTAATAAATCGGACTTTATCTGCCAAGGGAGGTAATAGAAAATTAGAGATGTCTCTCATTGGAATTCGAACGTATACAGCTGGATAGCCTCCTCAAACAGCCACTTAGAATTCGAACGTACAGTGGTGAGGGGCGAGTAATTTGAATTCAACGACCGTAACCACTCAGCCATGAAGGCAAACTAACAAAGTGTATTTTATAAGCTGTTTAACATTGGCTACTTGTGGAAGTCGTGATAGTGTCGTTGTATCGCGTTCGCTTCAGATGCGAAAGGTCCGGAGTTTCGAACCCCACTGGAGCCGTTACAATTGTGCCCTTAGGCAATGCATTTAATTCCACATTGCCTCTTCTCTTTCCCTGGTGGCGATGCATTTCATCAGGAATGAGATCTCGAGATAGTCCGGCAGTATTTGGCCCACATTTATTAATATTATTCTTCTTTGATTATTTATTATAGAATATGTATATACTGTTTGGGTCTACGCACAATATATTTTTACTAAGAGTGTACATGACTTATTAGCGAATATATTGTGAAACCATTTTCAGATTTGGCGGCCATTTTGAAATTCTTGAATATTTAAAATTTAATTATTCAAAGGTGAGGACTTCAAACCCACATTATATATGTCCCATAGATTAATAATTAATAGAAAAATAAACTTTATCCGGGAATTTCAGGTTAAGGGGAAACCGTTGTTTCACTGCTGGACTAAGAGTGATTAATATAATAATAATAAAATAATAAGTTATAAGAATTTATTTCGCAATCGAGCTAAACATAATTTGTATAAACTAAGTGTATTTTATCATCAGCTGATGGTCGCAGGTGGCTTCCACGACTTGGAATCCCATGGCATATTTGTTCGTGATGATCTACCCAGTGCTCAATTGGAATTTGAACTTCGAGTGGCCACCGGCCCACAAGTGGTGATGGATGGGAGTCGGACATACACGTTCCATACCATTGGCGAGATACCAGAATGGATCCGCATAACGGCAGAAGGAATTGAGATGTAAGAGCTATTTATGTAGTCCTATATCTTATTTAGTATATACAACTTTTATGTTAGCTCGATTGCGAAACAAGTTCTTAAAACTTATATTAATCACTCTCAATGGAATCCATCGCCACGAGGGAGAGAGAAGAGCAATGTGGAATTTAAATGCCTTGCCTACGAGCACAAACGTAACGGCTCCAAAGGTGCTCGAACTCAGGGCTCTTTCGCACGTGAAGCGAATGCGCTATCATGACTACCGCTTTAACTTTTATTACTTAACTTCAGACAAATGTATACAAGATATATAATATTCCTGTTTAGTCATAGACGGTTCTCCAATGGTATTCCCTGCTTGCGTGTCGAGGACTGTGCGATTTCATTCCGTTGCCAGTTATAATTGGTGTTAATACAGTAGTGTATGGTTTACGTTTATTTATCGTCGCTACCGGTTGCCCATATGAGCGACGCCTCATGAAGAGATTAGTCATTTTAGATTGTTGAAGGATACTGCAATGATACAGACAGAGAATCATTCCCGAGTCTCACCTGGTTCTTTAACGTGCACTGTGTAAAGCACAGACACGAAACCTCGGTTAAAGTCCCATTTGAAAGACTGGTAATTTTATTAGGATCAGACGGGATATCGAATCTGCGATCCCTGGATTAACAGTCCAGCGTGTAAACCCTTGTGTGTCCTTATTTCATTTCTCATGCCCGTACTCAGTACCGTAGCCAGAGGCAAATTTTAACCGCGGCAATATATGGGGGTCCGGTGGCATGTTCCTCCTTAAAAGTGTTGGAGTATAAAAGCGATTTCTGATTTAATGAGTTTAGACGTATACTTATGTACTGACCTTTCAGCTCTCTAACAGTCAACATTTTATACAGCAAAGGGATATGTTTTGCATTTTATTTGTTTAATTTTTCATTATTTTTGTTTGTGCTTCGGTAATTTTAACCGACGCTTCTGCCTCGGTGTGCCTCAGTGTGGCTCAGTGTGGCTCAGTGTGGCTACGGGCTTGGTACTTTCCCTGGTTTGCTGTGTCGACTGAAACCCGTTTCCGCACATCTTGTACGATATTGTTCGTTGTATGTTAATGTAAATGTCCGAGATTAGAATGTACAATGTAGACGCATACAGTAAGCCAAACCATGCTTGCCCACGAGAAACTGTTAACAAACATCGTGATCCAAGTGACATGTGCAAACATAGTTAGTATTTACTCGGATATACCATAATGATGTCCGATTAGCGCAGTGGTTAGCGCGCTCGCTTCTCACCAATGCAATCCGGGTTCGATCCTCTGACCGGGAAGTATGGGAGATGGTACGATGGTCGCCAGATCGGACAGGTGGGTTTTCTCCGGGTACTCCGGTTTCCTCCCACATGAATGGCCACATTTACGATTTCATCCGCGCCAACGAGAGTGATTCATATAAGTAGCTCATCCATATGGTCCGCCTCCATGGTCGAGTGGTTAAGGTCGCTGACTTGTATACCACTGTAACCTATCATCACTGATTGTCACAGGTTCGAGCCCCGCTCAGGCCGTGTCTCATTTATATGAAAAAGTTGGCAGTTTCTTAAGGAGGTTAGTGCACACAAGTACTGGTTAACCGCTGGAGCCTGCCCAGGAAAAGTGTTGTTAGGTAAACTGCCCGCCGGCGATATAGCCCAAAATGGTGCTGGTGCAGGCGTAACACCCGAAATATAACATAATATCCTGGAGGGATTTTGACATGCGATCCATAGAACGATCGAACCTGCGATTCACGGAGAGAATCTAACCTGCGATTCCTGGATTTTTTTATACTTTATTTATTTTACAACGATTGCCAAGCAAGTTTTAACAACTTATATTAATCACTCTCGTTGGCGCGGATGAAAGCGTATATGTGGTCATTCATGTGGGAGGAAACCGGAGTACCCGGAGAAAACCCACCTGTCCGATCTGGCGACCATCGTACCATCTCACATACTTCCCTGTCCGAGGATCGAACCCGGGTTGCATTTGTAAGAAGCGACCGCGCTAACCACTGCGCTAATCGGACAGCCTAATCGGACATTCCTGGATTTGCTGTACAGCTTGTTAATCACTACCCCACTAACCCGTCAATTGCAAACTTGGCAAAGAGATGCATACATATGCCAACAATAAGCTGTTTGAAGACGGAATCACAACAACAAAAACAGTAGAAAAAAAGAACGAACAAATGATTGGGAAGGCGAGGAATACAGAATAAAAATCTATACACATATATATATATATGTATACCACACTCTTTTCACAGTGGCGACACTTTAAGGGTCGGGATCTGTACTCCACCAGGCTCTGAACTCGACATGCAAAGTGCCTTCCCGGGAAAACTTTGGACGGCTGAGAAGTTCACGAGAGTTAATTCTCTTGCAGAATTAGATGCGACAGACTCAGAACTTGACGGGGAGAAGTTCTACCTAGACGATGCAACCGGGTACGTGTATTGTTAGTATATTATACGTTGGTGTAAGTACGTGAGTGTTCTGTAACATATGCAGTACGTAAACCTAGTATTGCTTTCACTGTGTAAGTACGTGAGTGTTCTGTAACATATGCAGTACGTAAACCTAGTATTGCTTTCACGGTGTAAGTACGTGAGTGTTCTGTAACATATGCAGTACGTAAACCTAGTATTGCTTTCACAGTGGAATGTTGAAACGAAAACAATTCGTTGGTTTGTTTTTGAGCTTAGTCCGCCTCCGTGGTCGAGTGGTTAAGGTCGCTGACTTGTATACCACTGTAACCTATCATCACTGATGGTCACGGGTTCGAGCCCCGCTCAGACCGTGTCTCATTTATATGAACAAGTTGGCATTTTCTTACAGAGGTTGGTGCACCCAAGTACTGGTTAACCGCTGGAGCCTGCCCAGGAAAGGTGTTGTTAGGTAAACTGCCCGCCGGCGATATAACCCAAAATGGTGCTGATGCAGGCGTAAGACCCGAAATATAAATAAAAATTGTTTTTGCGTTTTAAACAGCATACGTCACATGACGACTGTTCAGTTCTTTTGCTATTGCCATTGATATTGTCATTATTATTGCTATTGCTATTATCGTCATGATCGTCGTCATTATCGTCGTCATGATCGTCATCGTCCGCCTCTGTGGTCGAGTGGTTAAGGTCGCTGACTTGTATACCACTGTAACCTATCATCACTGATGGTCACGGGTTCGAGCCCCACTCAGACCGTGTCTCATTTATATGAAAATGTTGGCAGTTTCTTACGGAGGTTGGTGTACCCAAGTACTTGTTAACCGCTGGAGCCTGCCCAGGAAAGGTGTTGTTAGGTAAACTGCCCGCCGGCGATATAGCCCAAAATGGTGCTGATGCAGGCGTAAAAAATATAACATAACATAACATTGTCATTATCATTATCGTCGTCATTATCGTCATCATCGTCATTATCATTATCTTCGTCATTATCGTCATCGTCATCGTCATCATCATCGTCATCATTGTCATTATGCAAGTTATGCTCTTTTCAGAATGTTGTATTACAAATTTGTTGGCGTTACGACTCTTGCTCCTGATGAGGCGGCCACTTGTGGTGGTGGAAGGTGTCCAGACTTTAGTGTAATGGTTAAGTCCGGTAACCTGACGGACGGTGATTGTCGACAACGGTTGTATGGATCCCAGTTAAATATGGAAAAGGTAAAAGTGAATAGAAAGCCTAGGAAATAAGCACATATACATGTATACAGTTAACCCTGTCTTAAGCAGCCAGTCAAGGGAATCACGGACAGTGGCTACTTAGAACAGGTGGCTGTCTGCTTAGTTTAAACTTTATTTATTTTACAACGATTGCAAGCACGTTTTAAAAACTTATATTAATCACTCTCGTTGGCGCGGATGAAAGCGTATAATGTTGTCATTCATGTGGGACGAAACCGGAGTACCCGGAGTAAACCCACCTGTCCGACCTGGCGACCACCGTACCGTCTCGCATATTTCCCGGTACGAGGATCGAACTAGGGTTGCATTGGTGAGTGCTCTAACCACTGCGTTAATCGGACAGCCGGCTGTCTGCTTAATAGAGGTTAAATGTATAATAAAATAACATACTTGGAATCTTGAAACTGGTTGCTTAATGCATGTTGGCTGACTGTTGGCTGACAGGTTTGACTGAATTGCTGCACCCAACGAATAATTAGCCAACGTTGTTATGTTTGGCACCTGAATTCCTAAGAAGAGATTGCCTACGTATCGTGAGTCAAAGCAGTTGTGGTTGTATTTTTAGATGGTTTACAGATCTGTTCCAGAACAGTGGCCATGCTGTATATCCGTTAATATTTACATCGCTATTGTATTTCCATTGATGAACGTATGTGCCCTGATTGTATGCATTTTCGTATGAGGGTTTCCAACTAATTATATGCAGCTGACATGCGCTGTCGAAGACACTGACATGCGTATTCGCAGTGTTAGGCAGCGTTCGTCGTGAGAAAAGGCGTGTCGTACTAATGATATGCAGCTGACATGCGCACGCACTCGAAGTTACGAGCATGCGTCCCGAGAGAAGGCGTGTCTTGCAGTTTACGCTGTTCCAATGATGACCTATTTACCTATTCTGACACTCGGTAAGTCGATACTCTAGACTATAAGTATTTGAAATGCAAAGTGTCATTGAAAATAATAGTAAATGTAAATATAAAGAATGAATCGCGGGTTAATAGTGTTCATCGGGGTATGAACTATATTGACCGTGTTTCAAGCTAAGAGTGGATGCCTTCGGCCTCCACATACTATAACAACGCAAAATGTATTTCATACCCCGATGGAAACTATTAACCCACGATTCATTCTTTAATTGGTTGTGACCACATTTTGCGATGTATTATTGTATTACTATGCTCTAAGTTCGATAGTTCAGTGCTTATGCTCACAACAGTACAACATAATTATTTGTCATTAATAATGTTAAAGTGAACATGTTTTCACAGCCTCCTCTGGATGTAGATACAGATGTTTATCCAGCAAATGGCGGCTCTACACCTCCCGTGGTACGTAGAATTGTAATACATAGTTCATCTAAGACAGCATACTTGTCGTTCAGTTATTTATTGGCGAGTAAAACATGATTTGGGGTTCTGACTCGTAGGAATTAGCTTTGCAGACCTAAGTGGTTCATTCCGACACGCAGAACGACAACCCATGCTGTATCGACTATAAGTAACACAAATACATTATTATTATTTCGATTCTAACATGACCAAAATATATAAGAAGCGCACATGCTTGTATAATGACGTCACGTTTTGACGGCGTACTGCAGTTTTAACCACGATAAGTGTATACGGAGCCATGCTAGAATATATATATATATTTCAAGCAGTGAAAGATGGAATTTTCTCTGCCGCTGGTTAGTCCGCCTCCGTGGTCGAGTGGTTAAGGTCGCTGACTTGTATACCACTGTAACCTATCATCACTGATGGTCACGGGTTCGAGCCCCGCTCAGACCGTGTCTCATTTATATGAAAAAGTTGGCAGTTTCTTACGGAGGTTGGTGCACCCAAGTACTGGTTAACCGCTGGAGCCTGCCCAGGAAAGGTGTTGTTAGATAAACTGCCCGCCGGCGATATAACCCAAAATGGTGCTGATGCAGGCGTAAAACCCGAAATATAACATATAACTGCAACTGGTTAGTTTAAACAATATTTTAAACTAACCAGTGGCAGAGAAAATGCCATCTGGTGCGTTTCGTATTCCTGCGCGGTTAGTTGTACTTTTGTATTTTAGCTATTTTCTGACTTATCTTGAAGTTAATAAGTAAGTAATATATTATAATAAATTTGTTTTGTGTGTAGGTTTTAATTTTGACAGCAAACATATACGAACTTGAAAATTATACCGGAACTATTTCTTATTACGGACGTTCACAATAACATAAGTGGTTGTGTGGTTGTGTATTGTAGAGGAATGAGGCTCCAGACAGGGGCAGTTAAAATGAATTAAATTTGATAACTATTATGTTAGCCAAAATCATTGGAAATCATAACAGACAAAGAAGATTTGTGTTTATTAGTATACGATATAATTCAATTTCATCTCGTAATCGCAATGTGTACATACTATAGACAAGTACAATGCAACAACTCTATTTCCAGGGATATGGTGCTGGTCCGACGAGACCGTTGACAAATCGTGATCCTGTAAACGGGCTCTACGGTGATTGGTCAGCCTGGTCTGCGTGTTCCAAGACATGTAATGGTATGCTCCTGAAATTTCACTAAGCAAAACTTAAATATTAATTCTTTAGTTTTAAACTTTATGCAAGCACAGTGAAACTTGCTTGAAAGACAATGTCTATTAAGATACAACCTTTTCACTTCCCGTCCTGTATTAATTCCTGCTAAGAAACGGCGTTTAGCCGTTCCCTTTGGTGGTATCTAATACAAGTTTAACGTGAATGGTAAATATCCATTTCATAAAGTTTTTACATCTAAATTTAGTACACCATTATTTTGGAATGCGAGCCTAATGTGGACCTGAACAATCAAAGAGAAACGTGAATTGAAACAGAACATTGTCAATATCGACATACAGTCAACCCCGTGTTAAGCAGCCAGTCATGGGACTCGCAAAAGTGGCTGCTAAGCACAGGTGGCTGCTTAATAGAGGTCAAATATATAATACAACAACCTATTGGGAATCTGGAAACTGGCCGTTTAATACATGTTGACTGGTGAATAGAGGTGACCACTAACACAGGTTTGGCTGGTGAATAGAGGTGACCACTAAAACAGGTTTGGCTGTAAATTCGAACCACGGATATTTGAATTACCGTACTGTTTCTAACGTCCTATAATTTGAGTTACTGGGGCAGTCACAATCGTGAACTGTTACATTCGTCCCTTCTGATTGAATTAGGCTTTTCCCGAAAATAGGTAGTCTCCCTTGCGAAAATTCTCCGATATTGACATTGCGCATGTCTACTATTCTGCTTTCGATATTCACAACCAAACTGGCTAGCCAACATTTGCTTAAAGCGACATTACATCGCAAAAATCGAATAAAATGCTTTTTTTACGTATTACTGCATTGCTACTACAACTTCTTCTGAATACATTCGAACACATTGAATCAATAAACAGTGTGTTTGTGGTATACACACGTGGAAGTAGGATTTTATATTACGGTCATCCACGCTCTTGAATTGACGTTTGTTGTCTATGCGATACGTTTGTTTAGAGATAATTTAGCTAAGATTAGTCTACAAATAAATATGCATAGGCACACATGTGAGATATCACGGTAAATATGTACAATAGTACATATATCACGGTAAATATGTACAATAGTACAACAGCTCGTGTTATTCAGGATAAACGCTTTGTATTACGCATGAATGTCGACCCTATTTACATTATTTTGTTATGTCAACAAACCTCCCGCCGGCGATATAGCCCAAAATGGTGCCGATGCAGGCGTTAAACCCGAAATATAAATATAACAATATGTCAACAAACCGCGAATACGACGTTTGTTTATTTGTTGAAATACTCAGTTTTTGAGGCAAATAATTGGAAAATAATTATACCATATACATGTAATAGCAAATTACATTCTGCAAACATTTGCGTTTTCACCGATTTAGTCGCTTTAAGCATACGGATAAGGGAAAGAAACGGCGTATGAAATAATGTTGCATAATTATGCAAAGGAATATATCTTGATTAAGTTGTGGACGATAGACCTGTTTCGTGTTCTCCTCCGTGGTCGAGTGGTTAAGGTCGCTGACTTGTATACCACTGTAACCTATCATCACTGATGGTCACGGGTTCGAGCCCCGCTCAGACCGTGTCTCATTTATATGAACAAGTTGGCAGTTTGTTACGGAGGTTGGTGCACCCAAGTGCTGGTTAACCGCTGGAGCCTGCCCAGGAAAGGTGTTGTTAGGTAAACTGCCCGCCGGCGATATAGCCCGAAATGGTGCTGATGCAGGCGTAAAACCGAAATATAACATAAGACCTGTTTCGTTGCACAGATTTCCACAACACGATACTCTGAACAAACACCCAGACCACTGATTTACACAAGTCTTTGCTTTGACATACGATTCCAATATTACCCAGCATGCACCCACGTACCGAATGCAACAGGAGAACAAAATGTTACTCTATTACTATTACAATGGTATACCAAATCAGTGGGGGGGGGCTCCTTACCCGAGTAGTTACGGTAGTCGACTTCAACGTATGTGCCCCTCGCCGCTGTATGCGAGGACGCTATTCAGCTGACTTACGACAAGTTCTACCCGGAAACCCGTTTGTGCCTGAAATACTGCTCCGAGGGGCACACGGGGTCGTCACCAATAATAGCTGGAGAGTCGCCATATGACTGGCATAAGCTCTCGGTGCGACTTTAAGCACCCACAAGAAACAAAACAAAAACCAATGTACTTTAAACACCCAAAATAAACAAAACAAAACCCAATGTACTTTAAACACCCAAAAGAAACAAAACAAAAACAAATGTGTGTATGTTCCATTAGTATCAAACCCTTTGAGGGGACTTAGACATCTTCCTGTGCATGATTATACATGTCTTCCTGTGCAGGCTTATACATTTCTTCCTGTGCAGGCTTATACATGTCTTCCTGTGCAGGCTTATACATGTCTTCCTGTTCAGGCTTATACATGTCTTCCTGTGCAGGCGTATACATGTCTTCCTGTGCAGACTAAAAAGTATTATACATGTCTTCCTGTGCAGGCATATACATGTCTTCCTGTGCAGGCTTATACATGTCTTCCTGTGCAGGCTTATACATGTCTTCCTGTGCAGGCTTATACATGTCTTCCTGTGCAGGCTTATACATGTCTTCCTGTGCAGACTAAAAAGTCGTATACATGTCTTCCTGTGCAGGCTTATACATATATTCCTGTGCAGGCTTATACATGTCTTCCTGTGCAGGCTTATACATGTCTTCCTGTGCAGGCTTATACATTTCTTCATGTGCAGGCTTATACATGTCTTCCTGTGCAGGCTTATACATGTCTTCCTGTGCAGGCTTATACATGTCTTCCTGTGCAGGCTTATACATGTCTTCCTGTGCAGGCTTATACATGTCTTCCTGTGCAGGCTTATACATGTCTTCCTGTGCAGGCTTATACATGTCTTCCTGTGCAGGCTTATACATGTCTTCCTGTGCAGGCTTATACATGTCTTCCTGTGCAGACTGCTTATACATGTCTTCCTGTGCAGGCTTATACATGTCTTCCTGTGCAGGCTTATACATGTCTTCCTGTGCAGGCTTATACATGTCTTCCTGTGCAGGCTTATACATGTCTTCCTGTGCAGGCTTATACATGTCTTCCTGTGCAGGCTTATACATGTCTTCCTGTGCAGGCTTATACATGTCTTCCTGTGCAGGCTTATACATGTCTTCCTGTGCAGGCTTATACATGTCTTCCTGTGCATGCTTATACATGTCTTCCTGTGCAGGCTTATACATGTCTTCCTGTGCAGGCTTATACATGTCTTCCTGTGCAGGATTAAAATGTCTTCCTGTGCAGGCTTATACATGTCTTCCTGTGCAGGCTTATACATGTCTTCCTGTGCAGGCTTATACATGTTTTCCTGTGCAGGCGTATACATGTCTTCCTGTGCAGGCTTATACATATCTTCCTGTGCAGGCTTATACATGTCTTCCTGTGCAGGCTTATACATGTCTTCCTATGTAAGCTTATACATTTCTTCCTGTGCAGGCTTATAGATGTCTTCCTGTGCATAATTATACATGTCTTCCTGTGCAGGCTTATACATGTCTTCCTGTGCAGGCTTATACATGTCTTCCTGTGCAGGCTTATACAGTCTTCCTGTGCAGGCGTATACATGTCTTCCTGTGCAGACTAAAAAGTCTTATACATGTCTTCCTGTGCAGGCGTATACATGTCTTCCTGTGCAGGCTTATACATGTCTACCTGTGCATGCTTATACATGTCTTCCTACGCAGGATTATACATGTCTTCCTGTGCAGGCTTATACATGTCTTCCTGTGCAGGCTTATACATGTCTTCTTGTGCAGGCTTATACATGTCTTTCTGTGCAGGCGTATACATGTCTTCCTGTGCAGGCTTATACATATCTTCCTGTGCAGGCTTATACATGTCTTCCTGTGCAGGCTTATACATGTCTAACTATGTAAGCTTATACATTTCTTCCTGTACAGGCTTATACATGTCTTCCTGTGCAGACTTATACATGTCTTCCTGTACAGGCTTATACATGTCTTCCTGTGCAGGCTTATACATGTCTTCCTGTACAGGCTTATACATGTACTCCTGTGTAGGCTTATACATGTCTTCCTGTGCAGGCGTATACATGTCTTCCTGTGCAGGCTTATACATGTCTTCCTGTGCAGGCTTATACATGTCTGCCTATGTAAGCTTATACATGTCTTCCTGTGCAGGCTTATACATGTCTGCCTATGTAAGCTTATACATGTCTTCCTGTGCAGGCTTATACATTTCTTCCTGTGCAGGCTTATACATGTCTTCCTGTGCAGGCTTATACATGTCTTCCTGTTCAGGCTTATACATGTCTTCCTGTGCAGGCGTATACATGTCTTCCTGTGCAGACTAAAAGTATTATACATGTCTTCCTGTGCAGGCGTATACATGCTTCCTGTGCAGGCTTATACATGTCTTCCTGTGCAGGCTTATACATGTCTTCCTGTGCAGGCTTATACATGTCTTCCTGTGCAGGCTTATACATGTCTTCCTGTGCAGACTAAAAAGTCGTATACATGTCTTCCTGTGCAGGCTTATACATATCTTCCTGTGCAGGCTTATACATGTCTTCCTGTGCAGGCTTATACATGTCTTCCTGTGCAGGCTTATACATTTCTTCCTGTGCAGGCTTATACATGTCTTCCTGTGCAGGCTTATACATGTCTTCCTGTGCAGGCTTATACATGTCTTCCTGTGCAGGCTTATACATGTCTTCCTGTGCAGACTAAAAAGTCTTATACATGTCTTCCTGTGCAGGCGTATACATGTCTTCCTGTGCAGGCTTATACATGTCTTCCTGTGCAGGCTTATACATGTCTTCCTGAGCAGGCTTATACATGTCCTCCTGTGCAGGCTTATACATGTCTTCCTGTGCAGGCTTATACATGTCTTCCTGTGCAGGCTTATACATGTCTTCCTGTGCAGGCTTATACATGTCTTCCTGTGCAGGCTTATACATGTCTTCCTGTGCATGCTTATACATGTCTTCCTATGCAGGCTTATGCATGTCTTCCTGTGCAGGCTTATACATGTCTTCCTGTGCAGGATTATACATGTCTTCCTGTGCAGGCTTATACATGTCTTCCTGTGCAGGCTTATACATGTTTTCCTGTGCAGGCGTATACATGTCTTCCTGTGCAGGCTTATACATATCTTCCTGTGCAGGCTTATACATGTCTTCCTGTGCAGGCTTATACATGTCTTCCTATGTAAGCTTATACATTTCTTCCTGTGCAGGCTTATAGATGTCTTCCTGTGCATGATTATACATGTCTTCCTGTGCAGGCTTATACATGTCTTCCTGTGCAGGCTTATACATGTCTTCCTGTGCAGGCTTATACATGTCTTCCTGTGCAGGCGTATACATGTCTTCCTGTGCAGACTAAAAAGTCTTATACATGTCTTCCTGTGCAGGCGTATACATGTCTTCCTGTGCAGGCTTATACATGTCTTCCTGTGCATGCTTATACATGTCTTCCTACGCAGGCTTATACATGTCTTCATGTGCAGGCTTATACATGTCTTCCTGTGCAGGATTATACATGTCTTCCTGTGCAGGCTTATACATGTCTTCCTGTGCAGGCTTATACATGTCTTCTTGTGCAGGCTTATACATGTCTTTCTGTGCAGGCGTATACATGTCTTCCTGTGCAGGCTTATACATATCTTCCTGTGCAGGCTTATACATGTCTTCCTGTGCAGGCTTATACATGTCTAACTATGTAAGCTTATACATTTCTTCCTGTACAGGCTTATACATGTCTTCCTGTGCAGACTAATACATGTCTTCCTGTACAGGCTTATACATGTCTTCCTGTGCAGGCTTATACATGTCTTCCTGTACAGGCTTATACATGTACTCCTGTGTAGGCTTATACATGTCTTCCTGTGCAGGCGTATACATGTCTTCCTGTGCAGGCTTATACATGTCTTCCTGTGCAGGCTTATACATGTCTGCCTATGTAAGCTTATACATGTCTTCCTGTGCAGGCTTATACATGTCTGCCTATGTAAGCTTATACATGTCTTCCTGTGCCGGCGTATACATGTCTTCCTATGCATGATTATACATGTCTTCCTGTGCAGGCTTATACATTTCTTCCTGTGCAGGCTTATACATGTCTTCCTGTGCAGGCTTATACATGTCTTCCTGTTCAGGCTTATACATGTCTTCCTGTGCAGGCGTATACATGTCTTCCTGTGCAGACTAAAAAGTCTTATACATGTCTTCCTGTGCAGGCGTATACATGTCTTCCTGTGCAGGCTTATACATGTCTTCCTGTGCAGGCTTATACATGTCTTCCTGTGCAGGCTTATACATGTCTTCCTGTGCAGGCTTATACATGTCTTCCTGTGCAGACTAAAAAGTCGTATACATGTCTTCCTGTGCAGGCTTATACATATCTTCCTGTGCAGGCTTATACATGTCTTCCTGTGCAGGCTTATACATGTCTTCCTGTGCAGGCTTATACATTTCTTCCTGTGCAGGCTTATACATGTCTTCCTGTGCAGGCTTATACATGTCTTCCTGTGCAGGCTTATACATGTCTTCCTGTGCGGGCTTATACATGTCTTCCTGTGCAGACTAAAAAATCTTATACATGTCTTCCTGTGCAGGCGTATACATGTCTTCCTGTGCAGGCTTATACATGTCTTCCTGTGCAGGCTTATACATGTCTTCCTGAGCAGGCTTATACATGTCCTCCTGTGCAGGCTTATACATGTCTTCCTGTGCAGGCTTATACATGTCTTCCTGTGCAGGCTTATACATGTCTTCCTGTGCAGGCTTATACATGTCTTCCTGTGCAGGCTTATACATGTCTTCCTGTGCATGCTTATACATGTCTTCCTATGCAGGCTTATGCATGTCTTCCTGTGCAGGCTTATACATGTCTTCCTGTGCAGGATTATACATGTCTTCCTGTGCAGGCTTATACATGTCTTCCTGTGCAGGCTTATACATGTTTTCCTGTGCAGGCGTATACATGTCTTCCTGTGCAGGCTTATACATATCTTCCTGTGCAGGCTTATACATGTCTTCCTGTGCAGGCTTATACATGTCTTCCTATGTAAGCTTATACATTTCTTCCTGTGCAGGCTTATAGATGTCTTCCTGTGCAGGATTATACATGTCCTCCTGTGCAGGCTTATACATGTCTTCCTGTGCAGGCTTATACATGTCTTCCTGTGCAGGCTTATACATGTCTTCCTGTGCAGGCGTATACATGTCTTCCTATGCAGACTAAAAAGTCTTATACATGTCTTCCTGTGCAGGCGTATACATGTCTTCCTGTGCAGGCTTATACATGTCTTCCTGTGCATGCTTATACATGTCTTCCTACGCAGGCTTATACATGTCTTCATGTGCAGGCTTATACATGTCTTCCTGTGCAGGATTATACATGTCTTCCTGTGCAGGCTTATACATGTCTTCCTGTGCAGGCTTATACATGTCTTCTTGTGCAAGCTTATACATGTCTTTCTGTGCAGGCGTATACATGTCTTCCTGTGCAGGCTTATACATATCTTCCTGTGCAGGCTTATACATGTCTTCCTGTGCAGGCTTATACATGTCTAACTATGTAAGCTTATACATTTCTTCCTGTACAGGCTTATACATGTCTTCCTGTGCAGACTTATACATGTCTTCCTGTACAGGCTTATACATGTCTTCCTGTGCAGGCTTATACATGTCTTCCTGTACAGGCTTATACATGTACTCCTGTGTAGGCTTATACATGTCTTCCTGTGCAGGCGTATACATGTCTTCCTGTGCAGGCTTATACATGTCTTCCTGTGCAGGCTTATACATGTCTGCCTATGTAAGCTTATACATGTCTTCCTGTGCAGGCTTATACATGTCTGCCTATGTAAGCTTATACATGTCTTCCTGTGCCGGCGTATACATGTCTTCCTATGCATGATTATACATGTCTTCCTGTGCAGGCTTATACATTTCTTCCTGTGCAGGCTTATACATGTCTTCCTGTGCAGGCTTATACATGTCTTCCTGTTCAGGCTTATACATGTCTTCCTGTGCAGGCGTATACATGTCTTCCTGTGCAGACTAAAAAGTCTTATACATGTCTTCCTGTGCAGGCGTATACATGTCTTCCTGTGCAGGCTATACATGTCTTCCTGTGCAGGCTTATACATGTCTTCCTGTGCAGGCTTATACATGTCTTCCTGTGCAGGCTTATACATGTCTTCCTGTGCAGACTAAAAAGTCGTATACATGTCTTCCTGTGCAGGCTTATACATATCTTCCTGTGCAGGCTTATACATGTCTTCCTGTGCAGGCTTATACATGTCTTCCTGTGCAGGCTTATACATGTCTTCCTGTGCAGGCTTATACATGTCTTCCTGTGCAGGCTTATACATGTCTTCCTGTGCAGGCTTATACATGTCTTCCTGTGCAGGCTTATACATGTCTTCCTGTGCAGGCTTATACATGTCTTCCTGTGCAGGCGTATACATGTCTTCCTGTGCAGGCTTATACATGTCTTCCTGTGCAGGCTTATACATGTCTTCCTGTGCAGGCTTATACATGTCTTCCTGTGCAGGCTTATACATGTCTTCCTGTGCAGGCTTATACATGTCTTCCTGTGCAGGCTTATACATGTCTTCCTGTGCAGGCTTATACATGTCTTCCTGTGCAGGCTTATACATGTCTTCCTGTGCATGCTTATACATGTCTTCCTATGCAGGCTTATGCATGTCTTCCTGTGCAGGCTTATACATGTCTTCCTGTGCAGGATTATACATGTCTTCCTGTGCAGGCTTATACATGTCTTCCTGTGCAGGCTTATACATGTTTTCCTGTGCAGGCGTATACATGTCTTCCTGTGCAGGCTTATACATATCTTCCTGTGCAGGCTTATACATGTCTTCCTGTGCAGGCTTATACATGTCTTCCTATGTAAGCTTATACATTTCTTCCTGTGCAGGCTTATAGATGTCTTCCTGTGCAGGATTATACATGTCCTCCTGTGCAGGCTTATACATGTCTTCCTGTGCAGGCTTATACATGTCTTCCTGTGCAGGCTTATACATGTCTTCCTGTGCAGGCGTATACATGTCTTCCTGTGCAGACTAAAAAGTCTTATACATGTCTTCCTGTGCAGGCCTATACATGTCTTCCTGTGCAGGCTTATACATGTCTTCCTGTGCATGCTTATACATGTCTTCCTACGCAGGCTTATACATGTCTTCATGTGCAGGCTTATACATGTCTTCCTGTGCAGGATTATACATGTCTTCCTGTGCAGGCTTATACATGTCTTCCTGTGCAGGCTTATACATGTCTTCTTGTGCAGGCTTATACATGTCTTTCTGTGCAGGCGTATACATGTCTTCCTGTGCAGGCTTATACATATCTTCCTGTGCAGGCTTATACATGTCTTCCTGTGCAGGCTTATACATGTCTACTATGTAAGCTTATACATTTCTTCCTGTACAGGCTTATACATGTCTTCCTGTGCAGACTTATACATGTCTTCCTGTACAGGCTTATACATGTCTTCCTGTGCAGGCTTATACATGTCTTCCTGTACAGGCTTATACATGTACTCCTGTGTAGGCTTATACATGTCTTCCTGTGCAGGCGTATACATGTCTTCCTGTGCAGGCTTATACATGTCTTCCTGTGCAGGCTTATACATGTCTGCCTATGTAAGCTTATACATGTCTTCCTGTGCAGGCTTATACATGTCTGCCTATGTAAGCTTATACATGTCTTCCTGTGCCGGCGTATACATGTCTTCCTATGCAGGCTTATACATGTCTTCCTGTGCAGGCTTATACATGTCTTCCTGTGCAGGCTTATACATGTCTTCCTGTGCAGGCTTATACATGTCTTCCTGTGCAGACTTATACATGTCTTCCTGTACAGGCTTATACATGTCTTCCTGTGCAGGCTTATACATGTCTTCCTGTACAGGCTTATACATGTACTCCTGTGTAGGCTTATACATGTCTTCCTGTGCAGGCGTATACATGTCTTCCTGTGCAGGCTTATACATGTCTTCCTGTGCAGGCTTATACATGTCTGCCTATGTAAGCTTATACATGTCTTCCTGTGCAGGCTTATACATGTCTGCCTATGTAAGCTTATACATGTCTTCCTGTGCCGGCGTATACATGTCTTCCTATGCATGATTATACATGTCTTCCTGTGCAGGCTTATACATTTCTTCCTGTGCAGGCTTATACATGTCTTCCTGTGCAGGCTTATACATGTCTTCCTGTTCAGGCTTATACATGTCTTCCTGTGCAGGCGTATACATGTCTTCCTGTGCAGACTAAGGCTTATACATGTTTCCTGTGCAGGCTTATACATGTCTTCCTGTGCAGGCTTATACATGTCTTCCTGTGCAGGCTTATACATGTCTTCCTGTGCAGGCTTATACATGTCTTCCTGTGCGGCTATACATGTCTTCCTGTGCGGCTTATACATGTCTTCCTGTGCAGGCTTATACATGTCTTCCTGTGCAGGCTTATACATGTCTTCTGTGTAAGCTTATACATGTCTTCCTGTACAGGCTTATACATGTTTCCTGTGCAGGCTTATACATGTCTTCCTGTACAGGCTTATACATGTCTTCCTGTGCAGGCTTATACATGTCTTCCTGTGCAGGCTTATACATGTCTTCCTGTGCAGGCTTATACATGTCTTCCTGTGCAGACTTATACATGTCTTCCTGTGCAGGCTTATACATGTCTTCCTGTGCAGGCTTATACATGTCTTCCTGTACAGGCTTATACATGTTCTGTGTAGTCTTATACATGTCTTCCTGTGCAGGCGTATACATGTCTTCCTGTGCAGGCTTATACATGTCTTCCTGTGCAGGCTTATACATGTCTTCCTGTGTAGGCTTATACATGTCTTCCTGTGCAGGCTTATTGTTGTTGTGTTTTGTTTTGTGGGGTTTGTTTTTGTGTTTCATGTCTTCCTGTGCAGGTTTATACATTTCTTCCTGTGCAGGCTTATACATGTCTTCCTGTGCAGGCTTATACATGTCTTCCTGTTCAGGCTTATACATGTCTTCCTGTGCATGCTTATACATGTCTTCCTGTGCAGTGTCTTATGCATGTCTTCCTGTGCAGGCTTATACATGTCTTCCTGTGCAGGATTATACATGTCTTCCTGTGCAGGCTTATACATGTCTTCCTGTGCAGGCTTATACATGTCTTCCTGTGCAGGCTTATACATGTCTTCCTGTGCAGACTAAAAAGTCGTATACATGTCTTCCTGTGCAGGCTTATACATATCTTCCTGTGCAGGCTTATACATGTCTTCCTGTGCAGGCTTATACATGTCTTCCTGTGCAGGCTTATACATTTCTTCCTGTGCAGGCTTATACATGTCTTCCTGTGCAGGCTTATACATGTCTTCCTGTGCAGGCTTATACATGTCTTCCTGTGCAGGCTTATACATGTCTTCCTGTGCAGACTAAAAAGTCTTATACATGTCTTCCTGTGCAGGCGTATACATGTCTTCCTGTGCAGGCTTATACATGTCTTCCTGTGCAGGCTTATACATGTCTTCCTGAGCAGGCTTATACATGTCCTCCTGTGCAGGCTTATACATGTCTTCCTGTGCAGGCTTATACATGTCTTCCTGTGCAGGCTTATACATGTCTTCCTGTGCAGGCTTATACATGTCTTCCTGTGCAGGCTTATACATGTCTTCCTGTGCATGCTTATACATGTCTTCCTATGCAGGCTTATGCATGTCTTCCTGTGCAGGCTTATACATGTCTTCCTGTGCAGGATTATA
>CM026394.1:43680937-43804084 GCA_014843695.1 Archivesica marissinica
TGTTGTGTGTATTGTGTTAAAATATAGTCTGTGTTTATTTACAGGTATACAGTATTGATTGTGGATAGGTTAAATTCCTGATCTGTTTACATACAATCAGTTTACACCTTTTCATTGTGACCTACTTATTGGTCAGTTCAGCCTTTATATTGAAGGTGTTACATTGTATAGACAGTTATAATTAGCTACTGTTGATTCTCAACAGAGTATTAAAGGCCAACCATACATTTGTTTTATAGCATATATAATTCTTACGTTTGTATTTTTTTTGCGAAATATTTTTGCGTTTCAACAATTATTTATCGCGATATTACGTACGGTTGCGACGGTATTTTTGCGCCGTATTCGCGTGTCCACTATTGATTTTGTTGCATATTTTTGTGCAACTCTTGTATTTATTGTCCTTATATCCTGGTTATAATTTTTATAATGGATACACCAGGAAAGGAGAGCACTCCTGGAGGATTACCCCCGGGGATGATGGACCAGGTTTATAAACAGTTGAGTGAGCATTTTGACTTGGTTCCAAAGTCTGCTCAAGCACCCCCACCGCCCTTGCCCTTCACTTCTTTCAGAGGCAGACGGTTTGACATTCCAGACAACAGTGCAGATAGTACCCCACCAGTGCAGTCTTTTCTTAATAGACCACCTTCTGGATTTCCTTTTGTTTCAACCCCCAATGTACTTCCATATCCGACACAGTTTTCATCCAACCCTCCTAAGATGCCCAGCTTCTCGGGTGATGAACCTATCAACAAGGGGGAGGTGCCTTACGTTATATGGAGATATGAAGTCCAATGTATGATGAACAATCCGGAAATATCAGCCACCAACCTGTTGTACACTGTGCGCAGTTCCCTTCGTGGTTCTGCCCGTATGATGGTGATTCCGCTAGGTCAGGAGTCAACACTTGTCCAGATTATGGATAAGCTAGACTGCATGTTCTCAGATGCATCGACCAAAGAGGACCTGATGACAGAATTTTTTAATTCCTCTCGGGCAGCGGACGAATCAGTAACATCCTATGCATGCCGCATAGAAACGTTGTTACAGGCCATCATCAATAAGGGTCAGTTACCAGGTGTTGCAAGGAATGACATACTTCGTCATAAGTTCTGGACAGGTTATCCTCGGATATGTTGCGACTGCAAACCCGCCACAAGTATGATACTCTGGCGGACTACAACCAATTACTTCGAGAAATCCGCAAAGTTGAGAAAGAGATGTTGCGCACTTCGACTTCTTCTAATCTCAACTCTTCTTCAACTGGTAATGTTCTACAGACAACTCCTTTCTCTAAGAAGGTTTCTGTTAAGAACAATACAGTTACTGCGGACTCAGACGTGCAACAACAGTTTTCTTTATTGGAAAAGAAAATGCAGTATCGCTTGGATCAGTTCGATACCAAACTCACTTCTTGTGAGAACATGATGGACCAGAAGATCAACTCCAAGTTCGACCAGATTTTACAGAAGCTGGACTCTACCCACAACCAGCAACAACAACATCAGTCATTCTCTCTACCACCACAACCATTTAGTACCAACAGAGGTCGCGGTCATAGACCTGGGAGATACAATGGTGGCAACCAAGCTTCTGGTTATAGTCAGCAGGATTTCAATCCGCAAGGATCACACCTGCAGCCGAACTCCGGACCAAGATCATTTGGTCGCGGAAGAGGAATTTCCCAATATCGCCAATCGTTAAACTAGATACCGTCTCTGTTGAGGGCCAAACAGGGACTGGTGATCAAGTTGCCCAAACGAACCTACACCCACCAGAACAACAATTTGTGAACCGTCTTATAGGTTCACCGAATGAACATGATATTGTTATCAACGGCAGTTCTTTTAAAGCCTTGATTGATACTGGTAGTCAAGTAACCACTCTTTCTCTTTCTTGTTTCAAGAGACTTTCAAATGTTGTATTACAACCTCTCACCACTCTTGGTCTTGACTTATCAATTGCTGATGGTTCACGCATGGGGTACTCAGGTTATTTTGAGTCTACCATCACATTACCGTTTTTATCTGTTTTTAAATTGGATATTCCTGTTCTGGTCATCCCAGACAATAGTTTTAACAGAACGTGTCCCGTCATTGTGGGAACAAACGTTCTTAGAAGGTGTAAGACATTTTTGTCCCCATCTTCAGACAATTCTACTGTTGACATCCCAGTAGAATGGAAGTCGGCAATGGATAGCCTCGACTCCCGGACCTTCTCAGTAAAAGCGTGCGGTACCAAAACGATTACGGTAGCACCATATGAGACAGTTACTATCAATGGGATAGTCCGTAATTTCGACAACAACATCTCATCTGTTGTCACTGAGACACCTGAAACTGTTACAGGTTATACAGTATGTCCTCGGATTGTTAAAGTCAATCAACAATCCACAGTTAAAGTCCCAGTCAGGATTTGTAATATGACTGCGAAGACTTTATTTTTTAAACCCAAAACACAGATTTGTGAAATTTCTGAAGCAACAGTTGTGGATGATCTTTCTACATATATTTGCCAGGATACATCTTCAGATACCTCTCTCGAAGACCTGGGTGTCAACGTTGACAATACAAATTTGTCTCCGTCTCAAGTTTTGCGGTTTCAACAAGTCCTGGGTAAATGGAAACATGTATTTTCAAAAGACAGTCAGGACTTGGGTAAAACAAATCGTGTACAGCACAAGATAGTGTTAGAGGACAATACACCGTTTAAAGACCCATACAGACGAATCCCTCCAGCCATGTATGAGGAAGTGCGTCAGCACATAAAGGAAATGTTGGAGGCAGACGTTATTCGAGAGTCTGGTAGTCCTTACTCTTCTAACGTTGTTTTGATTAGAAAATCCTCCGGTGCACTCAGGTTTTGTGTGGATTGGCGTCGATTGAACAACAAGACCCGAAAGGATACTTTTATGTTACCCAGATTTGATGACACTATTGATGTCCTTTCTTCTGCCAAATATTTTAGTAAACTTGACCTACATTCAGCCTACTGGCAGGTCGAAGTTGCAGAAGAGGATAAGGCCAAAACAGCTTTTAGTGTCGGAGCACTGGGGTTTTATGAGTGGAACCGGATGGGTTTCGGACTCACCAATGCACCCGCAACCTTCCAGCGACTGATGGAAAAATGCATGGGTGATATGCATCTTAGAGAATGTTTAATTTTCTTAGATGACATCCTTATTTTCTCATCTACATTTGAGGAACACATAGAGAGGATTGAATCAGTCTTTCAACGGTTGGATCAGCATCACTTGAAGCTTAAACCTTCAAAATGCGAATTCTTCAAGAAATCCGTAACTTACTTGGGTCATGTCGTTTCTGATCAAGGTATTTCTACGGATCCCGGTAAAGTTTCCGCCGTTAAAGATTGGCCAGCATGTCACGATCTGAAATCTCTCAGACAATTTCTTGGATTCTCGGGCTACTACAGAAAATTTATAAAGGATTATGCCCAGATTGTACAGCCGTTAAACTCCTTATTAGAAGGACATGGTTTTAACCAGAACAAATCCAAGAAAAAGACCAAGAAGAAGACCAAGACACCCGTTCCATGGATATGGTGTGATGCCCAGCAAGCTGCCTTTGATACAATCAAAGATAAATTAACATCACACCCAATCTTGGCATATGCAGACTATTCCCAACCTTTTATTCTGCACACGGATGCATCCTCCCTTGGATTAGGAGCAGTACTATACCAGGTCCAAGACGGGGAAGGAGCGTGTTATTGCATACGCATCCCGAAGTTTGAGACCCAGTGAGAGGAATTATCCCGCCCACAAGATGGAATTTCTAGCCCTTAAGTGGAGTATCACAGATAAATTCCATGACTACTTGTGTGGGAATGACTTTAAGGTGGTTACTGACAATAATCCCTTAACCTATGTCAAAACCTCTGCAAAGGTTGATGCAACAGGCCACTGTTGGCTAGCAGAATTAGCCAATTACAATTTTTATATTGAATACCGTAGTGGCAGCCAAAACGGAGACGCAGATGGTTTATCTCGTCGATACGTTTTTCAAGAAGAAATGAAAGCGATTTTTCAAGGTGCTGTAAATGCTACACCACTTGTCGACTGTTTATCAGATTCGGCAGCTCCTCATTCGGCCGATGAGGAGATGTTTGAATCTGAACATGTTAACAAGATTGACTGGAAAGCTGAGCAATTGAATGATTTTACCATTTTAAGGGTGATTGACCTCATCGAAAGCGGTTTTCTTCCCAGAGGGAGAGGATCCGAGTCAAAAGCTGTACAGCGTTTTCTCCGAGAATGGAACAGACTTCATCTCGATGAGGGAATTCTGTACAGAACCGCTTTCTTGGACGGCCAATCAGTTCGTCAACTTGTTTTACCTAAATCCCACAGGACTATTGCCTTGAAGGGTATTCATGATGATGCTGGTCACCAGGGCAAGGAAAAGACCCTTTTGCTGGCCAGACAACGGTTTTACTGGCCTGGGTTGGAAGAGGATGTTAACAAGTACATCACCAATTGTAGCTCATGTATTAGACGGAAGACCCCTGTCAAACCTTTCGCCGAGCTTGTACCAATTTTTACCTCTAGACCTATGGAGCTAGTGTGCATCGACTTTTTAAAGCTCGAACCTAGCAAAGGTGGTGTGGAAAACATACTGGTTATAGTGGATCACTTCACCAGATATGCTAAAGCAGTGTCATGTCGCAACCAGACTGCACAAACCACTGCCAAGGCCTTGTATGACCATTATTTCCGGTTTTATGGTTTTCCCGAGCGACTTCAGTGACCAAGGTCGAAATTTTCTTAGTAGGACTATACAGGAACTGTGTAAGCTCACGGGCATTCGTAAAAGCCGTACAACGCCGTACCACCCTATGGGTAATGGTTCAGCAGAACGATTCAACGGCACTCTTCTGCGCATGCTTGGTACCTTAGAGGAACACCAAAAGAGCGACTGGAAATCGTATATCGCCCCTCTTGTTCAGGCATACAATGGTACCAAGAGTGACGCAACCGGTTTTTCGCCACACTATTTAATGTTTGGGTGGCATCCTCGACTTTCTGTCGATGCCTACTTAGGCACAGATCCACAAGACATTGGTGAATTTACACCTACGACCTATGTAGCCAAACTAAAGAACCGGCTAGAATATGCATATAGGGCAGCTGCCAATGAAGCTGGCAGGCAGGCTGCCAAGAACAAGGACAGGTACGACTGTAAAGTTCGTGAGTCCAAGATAGAAGTTGGAGACCGTGTACTTGTAAAGAAAGTCGGTATCAAGGGGACACATAAGCTAGCAGACAGATGGGATCGCGACCCTTATGTTGTGATAGCTATGCCGAACCCCGACATACCAGTATTTCGTGTACAACTTGAGAATGGCAAAGGACCAATCCGGACGTTGCATAGGAATATGCTCCTGCCATTCAATTGTGTACCCAGAGATACACCGACGGTGGATGTAAGTGTAGAATCTGAGATAGGCCCTATCCGCAAGGAGTTGGCCAGAACCAATCTCAAGACACCACCAGTACATGTACCTCACGCAATCCAATCTGATAGTTCCGATTTAGATAGCGAAGGCGAAAGCGTCAAACTATACAGACCTCCAGCGTTGCGAAAGCATAATCACCCTGGATTGCTGCCTCCGACGATACCTAGGACGGTTCCTGCGACTACTGATAGTCCAGCCCATATTCCTAGCCGTATCGTCGAGAACAATCCAGGAGTGCAACACTCAACCAGATCTAACTCTGCGACATCGAGCTCAGAACCCTCTGTACCCAGTTCACCTGGTACCGGTAGTGCGATACCTGAATCTTCACAGATTCATGATATATCTGATAACACCACCTCGGAACCATCGGTACAGAGATCTGTCTCACATTTAGAGTCCATAATAGACCAACCTGTTGTCGTCCCTGCTGGCAATGCCCAAACTCCTGAACCGACCCGTCATCCGGTACGCCAAAGGAAGCCACCGGACCGGTATGGGGAATGGGTGGTCCCATTGACGGCAGTACCAAACACTGACAAGGTTGTGTACTATGTGTAAGACAGTGTCAGATATTGAGTTTTTAATTGTTTCAAAATATACTGTATTCTGGTATTTTACTTTGTAAGTGCAATGTTTGAATCATTCTATGTCAGTATATATATACAATGCCCGTACATTAGTATTACATTTCATTATGTCATTTGAAATGGTTGTTTTTATTTCATAGTACATGTTCATGTTTGTACAATTTGAAGGTTAATCTTACCTTTACAGGTCTCCACATAGTTGGAACAGATTTGTAGCATATGTCCTTTATTGTGGACATATACCTGTAAGCCAGCCATATTGAACATACACATGTACGGTGTAATACTTAACTAATGATCGTTACATTAGTATCTTTAATTACATTGTATTGGTTGTTATGTTTTTATTTCAGGTTGTAAAATTATTTCAGTTGACAATGTCGGATGTTGGATAGTGAACGATGCAGTAAATAAAATTGTTATTATATAGCTTGATTATTTGGATTGATCTACAATATTCATTTAGTTTCAGGTAATTAAAACGTCAGGAGACCTTTTCTCCAAGAGGGGGAACTATGTAACCCATGTCATATTTATCTAAAAGAGTAATAATTATTGATATTTAGTACATGTACATCATAATTTCCAAACCCTGCTGCAAGCATACCACCCAATAGTGTCCCCTATATGGCCTAATAAAATCACTGGTCTGAATCATATCATAATTATATAGCCTGGTCCCATACTATGTCTTTGTATAATATATACTAGTCTTCACTACTATTGTGTATAAAGTATTATGGGTGAGTGATTGTGAGTGACAATCAGGTCAGATGTGTGAATGAGTGAACTAACTCAACTAATTATGTGCACTTTCCAACTAACTTGTTCAAGACCCTTATCCCACACTCTTACTCTACTAGTCAAACGGATAAGTTGAAAAGCTATTCTGGTTACCTTAATATATACTATACTAGTAAATATATACATATATACATTATATGTATCAGCTGATAGCCGGACTCTGGTAATGTAATGTTTTATCTTTGATATTTTACATTGTAAAATATTTATTTGAAATGCTTGAATTGGAATTGTGTATTTACTAGTTTGTATTGTGAAATTAAGTAGAATGATTTGTACATAATAATATTATGTATATATTGTATTTTACAGGCTCTTTATATCCATATATACGAAAATACGAAAACAACCAGAGTTTGTCATATCTATAAACTCCCCGGTTGCATAGATAATTTCTGAAATCGGACTATATTTGGCCAAAATTCAGGATCACTATTGGGGGTGGGGACTTACTGTGGGTGTAGAAAATTAATCCTCGGATGTGCATGCGACGTTTCAAAGCAATAACTTTTGACTGTTTTTGAGAAATGATGTTTGATTTTATTTTGACTCTTTAGCGCAACTCTCCTTCTGGTGATCATTAACACTTTCAACATAGCACAACGGTCAAAAGGTGTAGGGCTTATCCGCGTTGTAAGACGGCATTTTACGGTGGCAGCGTCGATGATGCAGGTGACTACAGCCTACAACCACTGTGTGATGGTTTGACCAAATAGAAGACCATATACGGAACCAAGTCAGGATAGCAGATGCCATTGAGACCGCCAAACTAGTACCCTCAGTGTGCTTGGGTGGGAGATGATAGGCATCCAATGTCCTTTACCTGGTCCAAAATTACCCTCTCGTGGTTAGTTATATTAAGGCCTTATATATTCAAAATGGATGCTCTGGACCAAACCCTAATAAATACACAACATATGTGTAGTCATGTACTGAGAACACAACCTTAGGCACCAATAATACAAAACTACATATACATTATGTACAAACCCTACACACAACCACCACACAAACGTTTTAACCCAGATCATAGCACCGCAATAATCGTGGTCCAGAAATCCGGGCATCGTGGTAATCCGGGCATCGTGGTAATCCGGGCATTGATGCGGATTAGATTAAACGGTTTAATAACCTGTTCTCAAAGTGTGACAAAAAAGAATAATATGTTATTTCGGTTTTTACGCCTGCATCAGCACCATTTTGGGCTAAATCGCCGGCGGGAAGTTTACCTAACAACACCTTTCCTGGGCAGGCTCCAGCGGTTAACCAGTACTTGGGTGCACCAACCCCCGTAAGAAACTGCCAACTTTTTCATATAAATGAGACACGGCCTGTGCGGGGCTAGAACCCGTGACCATCAGTTATGATATGTTACAGTGGTATACAAGTCAGCGACCTTAACCACTCGACCACGGTGGCGGACCAAAAAAGAATAAATGTTTAAAGTTAAACATATTAATCCATATTTGCTGATATACGTTTATTTATCTTATCTAGCATTTTAAACGTCATTTAGCAACACACACATGGAAAACACATTAATATTCTTAATATATTGCTGCAATTAATATACAGATATCTGTGTTTCAGCCTAATCTTACAAGTCGTTATCTAAATATTAAATTTGTTTTAACAAGTTATCTTTGTAAACACTCGACAGAAGTGTCGATGATGGGTTATACAAGTGCTTCAAAGTCCATGCATAGTTCTTCGGAATCATCTGTAATCTTTGTAGCCGTCTCTGTGGAGATAGGGTTAATCTCCGCTTTAACATCTTGGTACATATCCAAGAATTTCCAATCCACTCCGGATGACAACCCTTTGATATGTGGAATGTCACATTCTCGAGCGTTGATTTTTATCGTTGTGTAACCGAAGCGAAATTCAACTGGATCTGCCAACTGTGCTGCAGTTTTGTTGTTTTCCTCTTTACTCATAACATGATACGCTGTTTATGCTTCAGTATCTGACTAAAATTCAAATCGCAAATAATCAGCTTAGGAAACCGCAGGATAAAAGCTGCAAATGATATGTATCTGTAAATTGTGCTCTTAGTACATTTAATGTCCTCTCTAATCCATGTCATGAATCTTCCCTCATATTTTCCACGTGCTATGTAGTATATCACCCCTTTATAGTACTTCAAAAAGTTATCTACCATTTGAACGTTCTTTTCAGCTTGTTCGACTTTCATATGCTCGGTAGCAAGTTCATCAAATGTTATGTTCATGAGGTCCGTTTTGAAGTTTAAATCTATCCCTATGTTCACCCATGTTCTCCTCTTTTCGCAGACCATCGATAATTGTTGGTATAATATGCTTTTCAAATTTTATATCCGCTTCCGATGGTAATTTTGCTGTTTTATTTTCTTCTTTGCTCGGTTTCTTCCCCAAAAGGTGTTTCAACGTTTTCATTGTTTTTTGTAAATGTACACGATCTTCCTCAGGTAGTTGTTCCATAGACCAATTGATGGCATTTTCCGGATATCTCGAAATCTCCTTTATAGAAGCCATTTTACTGTAGCAAATCTTTATACTGGTGTATTTCACATTAAGCTTGGTATCTATTATGTTTTATCATGCGAGTGTCACCTGTGTTTGTATCATTACTATAAATAGTATATATGATTAGTCAAACATTCCTAACATTCCAGATTCCCGCCGTTGGGACGTTTTAAATCAGTAAATACAAATTTGACCATTTGCAATAGTCAGCACACGTGTATAGACCGTATGTGGAGTACACAGGGGGAGGGTCATTAACAAAAAACAAACTTATTGAAAAGCATTACACATTGTTGATGTTTTTGAATGACATTTAATGCCTGTGCCTTTCCTTCTTGTATAAGCATTTTTTTGTTCCTGACTTATCCATTGAGATTGTTTTGTCCGAATGATGTCTTTTAGTTCATTACATGTGTTCAGTTCATCAATAATCGTCTTAAACTCACGTTCACTTATTTGTTCATCTTGTAATGCTTCTGAAATGTTTAACGTTGTCTCTGCTCTTGGTCTTATTTGATCATGATTTGTGTATAATTTACGTTTTACAAATCTCATACAAACGCCAGTCGTTCCTAGTACAATAGCGGTTATTTCCAAAGGAAGTAAAATTGGCAGAGCTAATCCCATACCACCTAATACAATACCCGATGCCATAAGTGCAGTATATACCCCAGCAATAATATTTACTCCTCGCTTATACCGTTTATATAGTGACTTTCTCAAATCACGTTTTTAATTAACTTTTGCTCAATCTCTGATATCTTAGTCAATCTATAATTCAGCCCGTTCTCCGTGGTATCAGTAGGCAATTCAGGATATAATGATGGAGCCGTAGGCTGTTTCATTTTTTAAACCACAATAAAACAAATTACGTAAACAATTAAATCAACAATGCGACAATACTAGCAGATTCACTCGAAGAACCAGCTGTTGTAATAAAGTTAATAACAGATCCTTCATTAACATAGCAAGGAGGAGCAAAATGAACAACACCAGATTTGTCGTCTTTAGGAATAGTAATCCCATAATGTGTCTTAACACCATCAATAGAGATATTAACAGCAGCCCCACCATTAACTTGAGCCCCACTGGAGCCGTTACGATTGTGCCCTTATGCAAGGCATTTAAATTCCACGTTGCCTCTTCTCTCTCCCTCGTGGCGATGGATTCCATCAGGAACGAGGTCTCGAGAGTGATTTATATAAGTTGAAATAACTTGTTTCGCAATCGAGCTAAAATAAATTTGTATAAACTAACTTGATGCTCTGTTAGTGACATTGCTTTAATATTACCGCTTCTAGTCATCGTATATCCTGTTTGTTTATTTACTGTCCCGTCACCAAAATACCACTCATATCTTCCCTTCCTTAAAAATCCAGATACTTCTGCCCAAGTAGATATTAGCATTGGGTGTGTTATGGATGTGGATGGACCAAATTTATATACTCATTTTTTAAATCGAAATATTATTTTTTAAATTCTAAAACAACAGAGATTTGCAACCCATGAGTATCACTTGCAACATTATTCTGATATGTAACCGTAACTTCTAACTCGGTGATACATCCACCAACAAGCTGCCTGTAATGCACACTAACAGCATTCCCGAATGATTCATCTTTCACAAGTACAACTCCAATTAAATCACTGGGAGCACCATCGTAAATGTTAGTTTCTGAGTTTACTTGGCTCAAATTAACATGTAAAGATCTAACTGGAACAAAGTTTACTGGTTTGTCCCCAAAGTGTGTCCCAGCATTCAACCATTCATTTGTATCTGTGATGCCGAGTATCAATCTTAACCCGTCAGACATGTGGATCTTGTGGCCTTTCGGGACAACCATTGTTATAATACCGTCCGACTTATTAACATCTAACACCAGCTTTGCACCCATGCGCATTAGGATAAACTTTAATTCATTAAAACCATACATTCCTGGCTATATTATAAACTTAACAGGAGATCACAATCCATTTTACATACTCATGATTAATATTGTGCCACCCGATAGTATACGAAATGGGACGACGCCCAACCTTAAGATTAGACTTGCTAGTATCTATATACTGCTGCACTATTTTATTAACATTTGAAATTATATGATGCATTTTAAAACAATGATAAAAAAGAATTCAAATATAATCCGACTGCAGGCTATCCTCACTCTAGTGCTTTCAATAAAAAAAACAATAGACATTATAAACCAAAGAATAGATGTGGCATCAAACGCCAAACACTTTGATGTACAATTCACAGATTTGTTCGAAAAGTACGTGCTTCCTTATGAAAATAAATTTGATGTCGTATCACGGTGGACCACATATTTCCTAGACTTCTGGCAAAACCAACTTAACTTTTCAATCGCGTGCGCTACCACGGGCTGTGGCGTCGACTATGAAACACACCTAAAAGAACAAGGCCTGTTACGGTCATTTTTAAGTTCCACGTGTATTACCAAACAGGAAGGATCCTAGTTGAGATGGCCATGGCTCTCCCCCAAAACAAAACATGGAACGCCTATGAAAGAATATATAGCAAATTCAATGTGGACAAAGACGCAGACTGGCGGATAAAAGGCCAACATCATGGATTCAGGGTACCATACGAACAGTGGCCAAATGCTGCAGGGCATCGTGTGGCAGATAGAGGGAACATCCCACCTAACTATATATTCGCAAGTAATTCAACGGAAGGCAAATGGGACATTATATGGGTGAAACAAGATGCAGGTGTGTCACAGAATGACACGAGGCCCAGCTTATCTCAGGGTCACGGATACCAGGATCAAGTGTATGCATAAAGACTAAGTAGATTTACAATTTTTAATATACATCAAACAACACTTGCAACAAAGACAATGAATGGTAAGAGACGTATGTGTGTCCGTAGTTTGGCTCTTCACAGATGATGGCTTCACTTCCGGTATAGAGCCCGGTCTTCGGCTGGTAATGCCGTTAATTTATGTCACAGTTCCGAGATCTAAATCTCTGCCGTTCCAAACTCGGCTTTAACTTTAGGCTATAATACACCTATTTAAACTTTGGCACGTATGGCCATCACAGTGCTATAATGCACACTTTAAAAGCTTGGCAAGTATTGCCGTCACAGTGCTATAATGCACACTTTAAAGATTTACAATACACAAGATCATTAACTCCCTGCGTCCTAAGGACCCTGTCCACTGACGGCGGACTCGATGATGTACAGCTAACCGCTGACACTCTCCAGTCTATGGACGTCACCAGCTCACGCCGGTAAACTATCCCAGTCGGCTCGTGCCCCAGCTCGTTATCTTGATCGTTCCGAACAGGATCTACGCCCCTGAGCTAAACCTATCACGGCTCCTGGTTCAGGCATGAAGCGACTACAACAATAACAAATATAAAACCCTTGTGCTACGTCAATCTACTCGGCTCTTCTTACCACCTTATATTATAGCATTGTGGTACAACAACAAGACAATAGTTACCATAATGCTTAGACATAGATACACACACGTCTATGTAGAATCAATACACATGGTGACCTTCACGGTCTAAATATACAACGACTCCGTACCCATCATGACCTCATATGGTATATCTATATATATATATATATACACAAACTTAGAACCACTCGATAACCTATTACCCCGCTCCTGCAATTTGAGCGTACATGCCACCCCTTTCAACAACAGCTGATCACAACACTGCCCCAGCCATATATTCAACACTGGATTCAACAGTAGTTATTAGTTAATTATTATGTATGTAATGAACCGTAGATATCCATCGTCGTAAATCACTAGAAGCACATTTAATAACAATTTACTACAACATGTTTCTGGTAACGTCTCGGACAGTTGCTTTAGACGACGTTTCAGATAAAATAACCTAATGACAACTACGAACAATATAATATATAGTTACATACCCAAATCTGTCGCATGTACAATTCACAACAGTCAAGTGTGATGTTCCGAAAGCAATGTCAGTGCACTGTACGGGGCCGAATTTATAGAGCCTTCACCTGAGTATACGCACGCTTTTCTCATGAATTTTATCAGCCGATATGAAACATACCATATTGACTGCGCGTTCGTATCAGGCCCTGGAGGTTAATTTCACTGATAAAGGGAACAGTGATTTGAAAAGAATAAACCCAAATCTGCTAATACTAGTCGGATTTATATCAAATAAACGGGAATTTCCCTTATAAGTGATATACAATAATACACCACTGTCCTTTATCTGGTAAAGATACACTCGTCCCAATTTATGATAAAATCACTGAATAAATGTTTCAATGGTACGGCAAAATGCTTTGAAATCCATTGATAAAGAGGCCCCAACTACACATTTGTTAAAATGGTCACTTTCATTTTGTTACAAGGTGTCACCAACGCATGGCCAACATTCATCTTGGACGAATGTAACGGATTTACAAAAGCTGGAATGGAAAGGATGAACGATAGCATCAGAACATATTGCTGGGTCATCCTAGGCGCACAATCACAAACTCGCACATCTGTAATAGGAACGGGAACTGCCGTTGATGCGCAAAAACAGTTCATTGCAAACGTAGAAGAAGCTATTAACAGTCCCGTTGATCTATCAAGCCAAATATCAAGATATCAAAACGTATTAAAATGCGCGAGGAGCAAAGTAGAATTTGTGTTTGGTACGGGGCTGTACATGGCACCAAGCAACATGTAACTTGAGATTTCAAACAACATCAAAGGTTACAACAATAAAATAGTCAGCGCAACCGCAGAACGAGCATTGGGGTTAAATAATGACGTAAACCTGAAACCCGTCCCTCCACCTATTGTCCATAATGTAAAAGACACTCTCACTTCTTATATTTTAAACCCTTCCAAACCAAACCCTTCTACCTTGCCACCTGCAGATAAATCCTTGCCAATGCACATGTTATCCAAAGCACATATTAGTTTACAAACACAGGTTGGGGAACCAATACATGTTAGTGAACAACCAGAGAAACTCATACACGAAGAAGAAAAAAGTGGCAGTGATATTCGGTGCCACAGGTATCGTGTTGTTTATTATTTATCAATAAACTTCATTGCGGCAGTATACAGCAACCCCACAACAATAACGATCAACGCCCATGTACTAGTGGCAAACCAATTAACCACTTTACCTGTAGCTGAAAGCAGCCATGATACAATGCTTCCAATTATGCCTTGTAATGTTGCTGCAGCCTTACCTGCAAGACTAGAAAGAAGCTTGCCTAGATTCTCAACCCAACCTTTTCAGAGGGTGTTCCACCACCATCACCACCAGCAGCAGCAGCAGCAGCAGCAGCAGCAGCAGCAGCAGCAGCAGCAGCAGCAGCAGCAGCAGCAGCAGCAGCAGCAGCAGCAGCAGCAGCAGCAGCAGCAGCAGCAGCAGCAGCAGCAGCAGCAGCAGCAGCAGCACCAACAACAGTAGCAGGTGAAAACGCCTCAACCAAAACCCCAATCAACAAACCAAACACAGTCAAAATACGTGCAATCGTTCATTGAACAAAGTTCTAAGTTTCTCTCCCAATGTTGTATCACCATCTAATACACGTGTAATGGTTTCACGGATTCTATTTATATGGCTTCTTAACTGTTCTTTACCAAATGTTGCAGCTGCAAGTCTTACCTCTCGCTCAGTGTTTAACTCACCCAGGTATGCCCTCATCCTTTTTGTGTTTCATCATATTGGGGCCCAGTTGCTATGACGCCGCTTTGTTGAGTAATAGATGTGTCCAACTCAGTTAACTTAGCCAGATTATTAGTTAGTTCACCTCTTGTTCGTTGCACGGCTTTATCAAGTCCTTGCAGTTCTCTTAGATCCAATCCATCGGTTTGTGTTTCTTTGTTTAATGCGCCAAATAATGTTTTCATTGTGCCATCAGCGTGTACTGTGGTGTCAACAATCTTTTTAACTTCAGTAGTGCTAGATAGATCTTGCATTGGGATTTCGTCTGTTGCCAAAGTAGTTTCTGTAGTATGTAAAGCAATCTGTTCAAGCGTGGAGGTACGGATATAATCGCCAAATCTTAGGTTTGTTCGTATTGCATCTGCACCACCGTTACCATATTATGCAGTTATTGAATCAAGAGTAAGATATTTAAGTGGTCATTTAGTTGTGGTCTTAACCAATGTAATACACTGCCATTATCTAATCTGAACTGCCTTGTATTAACTTGGCCATGGACTTTCAACCCGGTGGTTTCTTTATGGATAAAGTTCACGAATCCCAGAACAGCGTTATCCAGCTGTTGTTTTGCCTCTGAAGGTTCTAATTCTTCCTGTTGATCAGCAATACTTTTTTCAGGAATATCAGGCACACCATACCCATCCCATTATCCGTCTATATTTTCATCTGGATTATACTCCGGATTATCAGTCAAAGTTCTGCCCACCATCAGCCATTATTTTATTTATAAACAAATAAAAAAACATTAAAAAATGTCTGCATACGGAAACAAACTCGACCCTTCAGAAATCTAAGAGAACCGCGTAGAATAAAAGGAATCCGTCAATCAATCGCCATCACCAACAACCCCAGCACCATAGATCAAAACCAACAACTGCTGGTACGAGTTCCAAACCTAAGCAACACAGATGTCATTGTACCTAGATATGCGAGACTAGCCTTTGAAGTAAGCATCACCAGCACAGATGCCAATGCTACCCTTCTCCAAAACGTCGGAAGAACCATCATCAAAAAAACAACAATAAAGATAAGTGGCAATGAAGTCATGTCCATTGACGATAGTAACATATTCCACTGTTATACAGATACATGTATATGGAAATCTCCTACGGAAAGAGAAAACATGATATACCAAGGAGTGGGAAAGGCAAACATGATTAAACATAGAGTGGTGCAAAAGACGCTGCAGCAAATGATAACGATGAAGCTGTTGCCATCGCCTACAAGAGCAGCTTCTTTATCCCCCTAGATGTTGAACTCTTTGGAAACACACATGTCATTCTACAAGGCAGGTCTTGGTGACAGGCTTGAATATGAATTTACGTTCAATGATTATTCTGATGTCATAAAATCCACTGATGCAGATTTCAAATATGTAATAAGTAATATCTGTTTGGAAATATATACTGTCTCCAATGAAATTCTAGCACGCCAAATAAATGAACACTACAGTGGAAGAACATCAATCCTGTATGACAGCATCCTAAGACACAGAAAAGGCATCAAAGACAACACACTGTGGAACATAACTGTCAATGTACCTACACGGAGCATGAAAGGAATCCTGATTGGGAGAGCAGTGAAGGTTACTATAACCCAGGGATTGAAAAATTGGAGGTGACCATTGAGGGGGTACCCAACCAACTGTACAATCAAAGTATCCGTGCCTATCAGCAATGGGATGAAATAAACAAGTTATTTGCATTGACCTCGAAACAAAACAAATACGAACAAGGTGGCCAAGGACTTCGTGCTGAGTAATGTTAACATAGAAAAGTACCTAGCAAAACATTATGGGTTGTGGCTGGATTTGCGATCTACAGATGATAACTTCTTGCAAGGAACTGGCAGGACGATTCAGAATGCCAATGAAGGTATCACAATCCAATTCACCAAGAAAGCAGATACAAAAAATCCAATAAATATATATATATTATACAAGACGCTCAAATCAACTTCGAAGATGGGCGCTTCAAAGAAGCACTATATTAGACAACCAGATTTCCCCAAATATCCACACTGTGTCGTGATATACGGCCAGACAGGCTGTGGCAAAACAGAATACGTTTTGGATTTGCTAGAAAAAGAATACCGAGGTGTTTTTGACAACCTCGTCATTTTGTGACCCACCATAAAATGGAACAAGGCGTATAAGAACAGGCCATGGATCGGGAACATAAAATACCCTGTTGTCAATCCCGTCAAAGATGGTAGTGGAAGTCGTGATAGCGCAGTGGATGCGCGTTCGCTTCAGGTGCGAAAGGTCCGAAGTTCGAGCCCAGCTGGAGCCGTTACGATTGTGACCTTAGGCAAGGCATTTAAATTCTACATTGCCTCTTCTCTCCCCCTCGTGGCGATGGGTTCCATCAGGAATGAGGTCTCGAGAAGTGATTAATATAAATTGAAAGAACTTGTTTCGCAATCGAGCTAAACTAAATTTGTATAAACTAAAGTTGGTAAGGAAATGCTGCAAGAGTTGCTGAGACACTTTTACAAACAATATGAGGAGTCGCCCACGTTGTATATCATCGATGACTACTCCGCAACCAAAGAACTCACAAAGAAAAAAGATATGTTGTTCGAACTTGCGTTTTCGGGGCGGCATGCAGAGCAATCAATGTGGGTCATCTCACAGAGATACAACTCCGTGCTAAAAGACCTAAGAGTACAGACAAAAATGGCTTTGTGTGTTTTACATGAAAGACCGTGATGCCTATGATGTGTGTTTGCGTGAAAAACGATGTAATCCCGGCTGATGAACGAGGCGCAATCAAAAAAGGATCTGGCAAAAACAAAACATGTATACAAAACTGATCATCTGAACAGATCAGAAGAGTGAGTATTGGGTGGTGTAAAAACATGATGAATTTCCTTGATTTTAGTAATGCTCCGGCATCGCTTGAGCATTACTGAGTATTGCTTCGGCAATGCTAAAGTATTACTAAAATCATGGGAAAACATCATGTGTTTTATTGTCTAATATAGCAGTATTACTGAGCAATGTACTTCAGTAACAAAAAATATTACTAAGTAAAATGATACTTGATTTATTAAATACAGTAGCAGCTACTGTTAATATTGTTTCAGGGTGTATGGCCGTGGTTACTTTCATCCACATTCACAAAGAAAACGTGAATTAATGGTTGTTTCAGTCAGGATGGCAGCTACAGGATTTGTAGCATAAAAAATGTTGTAATTTTTTTATCGCAATAAAAATGGAAAAGATACATTACAGTCCGCAGGGATTCTGAAGAGGTATGTCTGCAGTTTAAATATTAGCAACATATCTCACACTTGCATTTGGACAAACAGCTTTGCCAACAGTTCTTGTTACTACAGGCGGAGGTTTTTTCGTCTCTGACTTTATCACTGCAATTACACTAGATAATCTCTTTACACATTATGTGTTACATTTGTTTGGATTTTCCATTTTCTTAGCATACTGATATCCAAACAGCCATTCAGCAAGTGTCCTGTTGAACCTTTCCACGATAGTCTTAATTATTTTGCCTATTACGTTTTTGTTTGTTTGGTCATGAAGTGGGTGATCTGCTGCGTAATCTGACAGGTCATACTCTTCTTTCATTTCTGTAGGCGTATTGTGTTTTGATGTCCACTAGTAATGAATCTGTGTCAGTGTACAGCATGGTGCAGTTGTCTCCATACTTCTTTTTCAGGGTATTGTAATACCAGTCATACATCAAGTGTTTCGACAGATCTAAAATAACCATGCCTACATAAATAGGTTTGTTGAGAGTTAGTTTTGTTTTGTTTACATGTATGGCTGACAGGTCATCAGAGAACTTGGCTATAATCTTTCGTAATCGTTCATTTTCAGTACCATCAGTTCGTACTATTTTGATATCCACTCGTTTACGGATATATCTAGAATTTGTACTTTATGGTGCGGGATTACTTTGGCCCAAAGAATCAGGTACCACCGTGCACACTTATTTAACAAAGAGTGTTTGAGAATCGGCAGTGAGGAACTTTAAGTATCACGCATTTGATAGTGTGTATATGTAGTTATGTTTTAGGGTGGTGCGCTTCACTCGTATCAAATGCGTGATACTTGTGTTTTTTATTATTGGCGGAAAAGAGCTGTTATACTTTTAGGTGATAACTACCAGCTATGGGCTTAGCTCATTCCGATGCTGCAATACTCAGGACTCGTTGCCAAAGCACGTCAATAAGAAATCAGCTTTAAATAACCAGTTTTGGAGTCAGGTAGTGTCCTGGGACGAGATGGGCTGTCTATTATATTTAACTTACTTTCTGTGTTGATGTTATGTATTTCTTATAATTCCCTTTAAGATTGCTGCATTTGCTTGGAGTTTGCTTGCATTCATGTGCTACTGAATGTATCGATGTCTGTTTTCTAGTGTCCTGGATGTATGTGAGTTGATATAATTACTTGTCATTTAACTTCAGTTGATCAACTTTGTAATCTGCTGTTGTAAACATCTGAATTGTATTATTATAAAGTATTTCTTATAGGTCACCCTTTTGTGTTTACTTTCCTTGTCAGCGTCTTACCTGGTTACTTTCATGGCAGTTTTTTTAGACTTTTATTTAATGAAAGTCAAATCAACAAGTTCCACACAGCTTCTTCTGCTTCTGTTATAGTACTGGCACCAATCTGCGCGTTGGTGGTACAATAAAGTCTAGATACATGTGGTTTTAAAATGTAGATGTATAATGCGGCTAAACACGTCCAGTACGAGTATATCGGAGAGTAACGGGCTGCACTTCTCTCTTGGTCGATGGTAGAGAGAGAGAGAGAGAGGAGAGAGAGAGAGAGAGAGAGAGAGAGAGAGTGGGGGGGGGGAGAACACATACTAAAACAAATGACAATTACACTTGACAAGTATACAACGCATAGGTACAATGCACGTAGTAATCAATCAAATTTGAGATTCATCACCGGCAATTATAACTCAAGAGAAGAAGGATGTGTAACCAAACTGCTACAGGAGCTTGAACTACAAAGCCTACAGAGCAGACGCCGGGGCAGCAGACTGACTTTCCTGTACAAAGTGGTCGTGGGGCAGGTGCCAGCTCTACCCTGTCACGACATTCTAACATCCACACGGGTCAAGCGTAACGATAAGCCAAAAACATTCTATAAAACTATTAACATTCTAGAAAACCCGGTTACAAACAATTCTAAGTGTCAGAATACTTTCACATGTAAAACAGAGCAGTATAAACAATCGTTCTTTACCAAAATAGTACTTGAATGGAATAAACTAAATGACAGTATCATGTGTGCAGAGACAGTAGGCGGATTTAGAACAGCTCTATACCAGCACTCATAGACCCGCTCTCCCATAACGTTGCTCCTTATGCGTATCTGGCCTTGCGACGTATTCATCCAGATCAAGATTTGATTTGACCCACATACACAGTGGCATCCGTGGTCCAGTGGTAGAGCGTCGGATATGGAATCGAGCGGTCCCGGGTTCGATACTCGGTCAGGCTACGTATGTAGTGTCATTGAGCAAGGCACCTGCCACACATTGCTTAGTACTAGTTAACCACTTAGGTCGGCTAAGCTTGCCCAGGAAAACATGTCTACGTCCCCGCAAGGGGTTTGATATTAATGGAACATACATACATACATACATACACAGTATATCTCATAGCTTATTATTTTCATAGACACCGGAGCACCAGAAGAACCGAAACTAAAATTTTGAAAAATTAAATCCTGTGTTGCTTTGTAGCTGTAATCATGTCGTAGAACAAATATTTATCCACTAATGGCGGATGCTGTTGGACAGTTGTAAGTGGTGTTTATAAACAAACCAAAATCCTGGACAATATATCATTTCTATTTAGAATTTAATCGTACGCAAAAACATTCGAACACAAAAAGTTGCACCTAAAGGCTAAAGGCTAAACTGATCAAGCAAAGAACCTCCCGAACACTAGTCGGACAGCTCTACCAACTGAGCTAGCCGGGCCGCTGTTCTACCCACGCCGAAATACATCATACTCTCAGGGGCCACACTGTCAGTCGCCACAAGAGCCAAATGGCGATAGAAATGGCTCCTAAAATTTCAATTTGGCGATTTTCAGAAAATTGCACCAAAAATCGGCATAAATAACGTTTGTGCCATATTTAAACCTTTCAATACTCGACTGGTTTTATTTACCATTGACGACGGCGCGTTCCAGTTAAAGAAAAATCGATACACAGTCTGTGTTCATTGTATCTTTGACTGGTTACAATTTTTTTCCTCTGGTATACGCTATCGTTTGGAGAAACAATCGATTCACAGTCAAAACAGCTGTGTACATGTGCTGGAGGCATATTGACATCATAAATTGCAATCAAAACAAAACAAACATGTAAATTAGCGGTATATGATCACACATTTACAGTTTTGTATAATGGGAATGATTTGATAATTGAGGTCCTTTATGAAAACGGCAGTACTTGATCGGTGAAATGATGACATTGTTTGAAGATTATACGAATGACCGAATTGGCGAATTTGTTTTTCACAAATAAGATCAAAGGTAGTAGTTGTGAAAAATATGATGTTCGTGTCCTCAACTATAAAAAGTGAATGAAACTTGTCCAAATCGCCGATAAATAAACGTAAAAAAAAAAAAATCCAAATCATCACGTGTCAAAATGGCTACTTTCGGTTTTAAACGTCCGAAATGGACTTAGTGAATGAAACCTATACAGCCTGATGAAAATTTCCATTGACGGCACAGACAAGTTCAACTTCAAATCGGCATTTGTAATGTGGTCCAAGAAGAACAGACGCATTTTGAACTGAATGTTGTGCAATTTGTTAGACATAGTGGATACTTGTACATGTATTTTTAAATTATTATGACCAAGAAAATAATTAAAGTTGTAAAAGTTCATTGGATTGTCTTCAAAAATGATTAGTATGCATGTCTTTTTGAGCTTAAAGTTAATTTGAAATGTAATCCTGTGTTGGCTTCCATTATTAATCACTGTCACATGGTTACATTGTAAAATAAACGTTTAGCCTTAACAGGTATGCATTCTTTCATTCTAATGTCTATATTAATACTTCTTCCAGAAAAAAACGGGCTAGAATCTCACCATTTACAAATAAAAATACCAAAAAAATCAAACCAGGGAGGGGACGACACCCCTCCCGGAGGGGGACGACACCTCACGGAGGGGACGACACCCCTCCCGGAGGGGGACGACCCCATCTTTCAAACAGATAAGTGGCCCCAACTTTTTTCTGCCCAGTGTGGGCCCTGACTCTTACCTCTTTTATTCTTTAGGAGCCGCACTATAATCTATTGATTCCTGGAGCCGCACCCCTACTCCTATGCCCGTACCATATATCCTTGTTGCCATTAAAGTGACCAAGCAAAGAAAGAGTGGAAAAGTTAGTGACCCGACGTGGGACTCGAACCCACGACCTCAACTCGTAGGATGCATTATGTGTATATCGCGGTACTAGCTATTAAAAACCAAACTACAGATATACTATTATGCGGTCTCCCTATTCACAGACAAGACAAACATATGTTATATTTAATACTTTAGATGACTTGTTCATATTTGTTCAGTAACCATCTCTTGTCGACGTCTTGTATGCCTGTTTAACCATTTTTCATCTCTTGTCGGATCTTGTCTGTGAATAGGGAGACCCCTATTATGTACCTGAATTTAAAACTCATTTTGCTCATCCTATGACTTCTCCACTTTAACATTACAAATACACAAAGAAGAAATATCCCCAGTGACCCTAATATTGGTAAATACTAATGAACGATGATATCAGAATTAATCCAAATGAACCGCACATGTTCATTTTGTGCTTACTATTGACAATTTCCGTCGGATTTCTGCAACTGTCCATAGCAAAAACTAGTTGAAATGTCATTTCTACGGGTAAATTTACCGTAATTGATTCAAAACTTGTTTTTTCCTCTTACACTCATACACTTTATAATGGAAGTCGTGATAGCGCAGTGGATGCTCGTTCGCTTCAGGTGCGAAAGGCCTCGAGTTAGAGCCCAGCTGGAGCCGTTACGATTGTGCCATTAGGCAAGGCATTTAAATTCAATGTTGCTTCTTCTCTTTCCCTCGTGGCGATGGATTCCATCAGGAATGAGGTCTGGAGAGTGATTAATATACGTTGAAATAACTTGTTTCGCAATCGAGCTAAAATAAAATTGAATAAACTAAATATATAATATGTATAACAGTATTTAACACCCAGACCGCTAAATGGGCCGAATTGAGTTTCTGATAATGTCATTTTTCCAAAAGTAATAAAATGAAAAATCGACAGACTGGAACCCAGGCTATGCCATACCTATTACGGTTTCGTTTAGGTTGTTACTTTGGGCATGCTTTGGAATTAATTTGATTCGATCTTGGAAATAACAACTTGTAAGGTTTTGTTCATGTTGTCAATATTTAGGTGAATTTCAATGAATTTGTTATCTATCGGCTGCATGTGACATTTGTAAGGTGCCCGCTACTCATGTGACGTCACATGATTGCCTTATATGGCATTTATTGCTATTGGTATGAAATTTACATTGTCACCGGTCATTGGTATCACCGCGTAAATAAAAGATGAAGGCATATGCTGTTGCTTTCACTTTGTTTTTGATTCAGTTAATGACTTATTTCTTACTAACTAATATTGCATAAAATAAATATGATTATGCTTAATTGAGAGGGAACATTATTTGCATAGCCTCATTTTGGAACACAAATACACAGGTTATTGCTTATGTCACCAGTTACCGGTATACCCAGGATACTATTGGGGATCACTTGTGTTTATCATGTTTTTGGCGCCATTGTGTCAGCAGTTACGTAGTCAGTAGTTCCGAGTATACCGTGGCAAATGGCCGCTGCCCTGATTTGGGTGTTTATACAAAGGTAGTCCTAATAAAATTATGCGAGTATTTGATAGAGACCGTAATCTGTATAATATGTAAGTCTAGCAGTAAATTTATCATTTTAACATAAAACATGAATATCTTTTAATCTCCCACCAGAAAACAACAAATAGCTTTAGCCCCACGATGGGCCTACTTTTTATGTATAATAAAATGCGGGAATCTGGCTATATCACCACATGTCAATAGATGTACATCACAGGAGAAAGTTCCATAGATATGAACATCAACTTGTTTTTAATAAAAATACTAAATTTGGGCTGGAAACTGTTTTGAAAAATAATCATTCATTTTTGGTAATACGGGAATTACGTAGTAACCTAAACACATGATCAAAACAGTTTCATTCATAATTACCAGATAGCAGATTTTTTCAGATAAAGGGGTGGGGTAATTTTACATAGATCTTGATATTCAGGTAAGCATCTTGCAACAGTAATTTACTCAGCACTTACGTTGACAGTTTATGATTTCTTGGTCAACACTGATCCAATGGAAAGAATGATAGGCGGAATTGTTCTGAAAAATTGTGGGTGTTTCGGTATGTCAAGACCAGCGGTATGTTAAGAAATGACTATATACTTGATGTTTGATACATTGGACGTTTTATGCTCAGCTTGGACGTTTCATATCCAATGTCCGAGATTATTCGTACCAAAGTCTTGGCAGTTCGTACCCTAGGATTAATGGTTAGCAGGGTTCCTGCCAATTGTGACAATGTAAGCTGCCAAATATCCTAATTATGTTCGGAAGAAATTAAGTAGAGATTGCGTGGTGATTTCACTGTTGAGAGTGCCAGGTTAGGATTTGGTATAGGTTATATCTGGGTTAGGTTTTCATCTTTTGTATGTATGATTCCTATATATGTGTCTTTTAATGTTTATGATGATCTCACCGGGCATTCTCAAGAATTAAATGCTTCCCAATTATGTTACCTGATGATATTGGTCCATAACAGCTGGTCTAGGCTTTGTGAATGGTGACACAAAGTTGTTAATACATAGTTCCCGTGTGACGTCATCATTCATACTGTGGCTGCTATTTTGAATGGCAAAGTTGATCAGATATTATATATAATGTATAGTAGCGTCATTTTGTTTTCTTCATAAAATATTTATTTTTCATCCCATCACCATGGTTCTTACGTTGTTGGAAAGCTCCCAATGCACATATTGTTTGTATCAATTCACAAATTTCGTATCAATAACGAATACATAATAATTTACCTGTATATTAATATTTCAGCTGTGAAAATAGGTGCAAGTTAAGTTCTTATAATTTATAATCCAGACATCATTGTCAAAAAATAAATTAATATTTAAAAAGTGCATTTCAATACCTTTAAAATCATACCAAATTTTATATTAGGTAAGAAACCAAAATTAATAAATTTTAAAGAATTACTAGTAAAATCATGAAATTGCTGTTAATAAAACTTGCCAGTCAAAATCGCGTCAAGACAAATATAATTCTTTTCGGTTAAACGAAGTGAATTAGAAGAGAATTATTTCCCCTCGTATTGTTCCCGACGGACCACTGCGGGGCGCTTTTTCGCGCTCTGGCGAGCACGATAGTTTCGCTTTGCGAAGTGGTCAGTTCACTTCAGCGCTTGGTCACTCGACTGTCAACATGTCCGTAGAAAATTTTTCTTCCACACCTCCGACAAACGATAACGATACGTCGATAAAGGAACATTTAGCTGAGATTTCCCGACAGCTTTCACAGCATAGAGAAGAAGTGACATCCTTGAGAGAGGAAGTACGTGGCAGTAACGCTACAGTTGGGAAAGAAGTCAAGAAATTGAAGTCGGACATTGATATTCAGTGGAAACGACAGGGCAACAAAATACAGTACGTATTTAACTGTGAAATTATTGACTTTATGAATCAGGCGGTTTGGGCTATCGATAATAGCAAACCACATTATTGCCAAGAGGTTCTGCACGGGGCATTGGAAAATTTCAAAAACGCCAGAAACTTATTCGCATCGCCGACAGCTCTGAGGGAGGCTGGGACACCGTCAATTGCTACACTTCTAACCCACTGGCCAGCGATTCCGAAGACGAATCTAAACTCCGCAAGGCCGGAAATCATGCTCTCAAGAAACGGAAATCAAAGTCGGTCAAACGTTTGCAGCCAGCACGTAAAGCACCTTCAGCTACTGTTACTTCTGGTGCTTTGTTCAACTACCCTTCTTCCTTTCGTAACTACACACCAGAAGGGAATTTTTCAACTCTTCCAACAAGGGGAGGAAGGCTTTTTCGAGCCTCAGGCAACTTCCCATCTAGACCAGTCGCTTACGGCTCATGCTTCTCCTGCGGCTCGTTCGAACACTTCCGACGTTCATGTCCCTATGCTACAGGGTTCGACATCGACAGATCCGGACAGGTTCCCGCCAGAAAGTAGGGAGTTTCAAGATTACACTATGGAAGATGAGTATTTTTCACATTCTGTTAGTTTACATAAAAAAGCAGAATCAAAATTGACAAAAGACTATTATGAATATGAATCTGGACAAAATGACATTTTAGTCAGAGGTCGCTTGAGAGATAACTTATCTTTCTGGCAATCTATAGGTGCAAATAATTGTATACTTGATACTATTTCACAAGGATATAAAATATCTTTTTATTCAGAACCTGTGTGTTCATTTTTACGCAACAATAAATCTGCCATAAATAATTGCGATTTTGTAACTGAAGCTATTTCAGAATTATTGGATAGAAATTTAGTCGAGCTATGCGACTGCATTCCTTACATTGTTAATCCGCTCACAGTTTCAGTCCGGGATAACGGTAAGAAACGTCTGATCCTTGACCTCAGAGTAGTAAATAAACATTTATGGAAAAAGTATTTCAGGTATGAAGATATCAAAGTAGCGTTATCTTTTTTGGACAAACAGATTTGGATGATTAAGTTTGACATACATTCGTCTTATCATTTCATTGAAATTTTCCCACCACATACTAAATTTTTGGGTTTTTCATGGAAGGACAAAAATGGAATTACCAAGTACTATAAATTTTTAGTATTACCCTTCGGTTTATCTACAAGTCCGTATATATTCAGCAAGGTTACAAGACCATTAATTTCAAAGTGGAGAGCAGAAGGTAAAAAAGTACTCATGTTTCTAGACGATGGTTTTGGGTGCGATTCTGGTTACGAACGTACTTTATCTCTCGGGGTTTCAGTCAAACAGGATCTCATTCTTTCAGGGTTTGTTCCCAAGTCAGCAAAATGTATTTGGGTACCGGTACAACATTTACAATTCCTGGGAAATGATATTGATTCAGTATCAGGAATGATATCGATACCTCAAACTAGAATTAATAAATGTCTTAAGACATTGGATAAATTGTCACATAGCATTGTGAAACACAGCAGGGTTCATGTTCGATCCTTGGCTAGTTTTGTTGGTCAAGTGATTTCAATGTCTATAGTCATAGGTAACATTTCTCAAATTATGATCAGATTTGTTAGTATGGACATAGCTACAGTCCCTCACTGGGATTGTTATGTAAAATTGTCTCCAGAGAGTAAGGACCAGTTAGAATTCTGGAAAATAGAGTTACCTCATTTGAATTCTAGAAACTGTTTGATTGCTTTCCTTCTACAAAAAATGTGTATTCAGACGCAAGTTCTCTAGCTTACGGCGGGTATGGAGTAAGTGCATATAATAATATAGCACACGGTGTTTGGTCACCGACAGTCATTACGGTCCTCTACATGGAGAGAACTCATGGCAGTTTACAGAGTTTTGAAATCGTAGATCATTTACTACAGTATCAAAGAGTTAAATGGTTTACAGACAACCAAGCAGTGAGTAAAATTGTAGGCAAAGGTTCGATGGTTTATGATTTGCAGTCTATAGCTTTAGATATATACAAATTTTACCTAAACAATTCAACTATCATTGATATTGAATGGATACCTAGGTCAGAGAATGAAAAGGCATATTTTCTTTCCAATATTTGCGATTTTGATGACTGGGGTATTTCTTATGCCATTCTGGATTTAGTGCAGAGTAAATGGGGCCCGCTAGAAGTTGATTGGTTCGCTTCCGATTACAATGCTAAGCTACCGGTTTTTTATTCTAGATTTTGGAATATTAATTCGAGCGGTATAGACGCATTCACAGAAGATTGGTTCGGAAAGTTCGGATTTTTTGTCCCACCGATATCATTAGTTCACAGAGTACTTAAGAAAATGGTCACAGATAAAGTTCAAGGTGTTCTTATTACTCTCCACTGGACATCTGCTAATTATTGGCCAATTGTATGCCCGAATGGGGTTTTTACAAACCAAGTTCTCGAATTTAGTTACCAATAAAAAAGGAATTTTACACCTGTTGTAAAAATGGCAAAGGCATTTTCGAGAATAAGGACTTGTGTTTTAATATGTTGGCTATCAGATTTAGTTATAATAAAGGGGAGTAATTCTGGAACCAATATTTGACTTAACAATTACGATTTATCCCCCATTCCCTTAAATTTTGCATTAAGGCAATATAACATAAAATATTTGTTTCACGTCCTATATTTTATTCCTGATTGTTGACGGACAGTTATTAGAATATTCACTAAACATGATTTATCGACAGTCAGTGTAGTCATGTATCGGTTGGCTTTGCAGCCATGATAATAGGTTGGTTTTGCAGCCATGATAATAGGCTGGCTTTGCAGCCATGGTAATAGCCTGGCATTGCAGCCATGATAATAGCCAGGCTTCGCAGCCATGAGAATAGCCTGGCTTTGCAGCCATGATAATAGTCTTGATTTATAGCCATGATAATAGCCTGGCTTTGCAGCCATGATAATAGCCTGGCTTTGCAGCCATGATAATAGTCTTGATTGACAGCCATGATAATAGCCTGGCTTTGCAGCCATGATAATAGTCTTGATTTATAGCCATGATAATAGCCTGGCTTTGCAGCCATGATAATAGTCTTGATTTATAGCCATGGTAATAGCCTGGCTTTGCAGCCATGATAATAGCCTGGCTTTGCAGCCATGATAATAGTCTTGATTTATAGCCATGATAATAGCCTGGCTTTGCAGCCATGATAATAGCCTGGCTTTGCAGCCATGATAATAGCCTGGCTTTGCAGCCATGATAATAGCCTGGCTTTGCAGCCATGATAATAGTCTTGATTAACAGCCATGATAATAGTCTTGATTGACAGCCATGATAATAGTCTTGATTGACAGCCATGATAATAGCCTTGCTTTGCAGCCATGATAATAGTCTTGATTGACAGCCATGATAATAGCCTGGCTTTGCAGCCATGATAATAGCCTGGCTTTGCAGCCATGATAATAGTCCTGATTGACAGCCATGATAATAGTCTTGATTGACAGCCATGATAATAGCCTTGCTTTGCAGCCATGATAATAGCCTTGCTTTGCAGCCATGATAATAGCCTGGCTTTGCAGCCATGATAATAGTCTTGCTTTGCAGCCATGATAATAGCCTTGCTTTGCAGCCATGATAATAGCCTTGCTTTGCAGCCATGATAATAGCCTGGCTTTGCAGCCATGATAATAGCCTGGCTTTGCAGCCATGATAATAGCCTTGCTTTGCAGCCATGATAATAGCCTGGCTTTGCAGCCATGATAATAGTCTTGCTTTGCAGCCATGATAATAGCCTGGCTTTGCAGCCATGATAATAGTCTTGATTGACAGCCATGATAATAGTCTTGATTGACAGCCATGAAATAGCCTTGCTTTGCAGCCATGATAATAGTCTTGATTGACAGCCATGATAATAGCCTTGCTTTACAGCCATGATAATAGCCTTGCTTTGCAGCCATGATAATAGCCTGGCTTTGCAGCCATGATAATAGCCTGGCTTTGCAGCCATGATAATAGCCTTGCTTTGCAGCCATGATAATAGCCTTGCTTTGCAGCCATGATAATAGCCTGGCTTTGCAGCCATGATAATAGCCTGGCTTTGCAGCCATGATAATAGTCTTGATTGCAGCCATGATAATAGCCTTGCTTTGCAGCCATGATAATAGCCTTGCTTTGCAGCCATGGTAATAGCCTTGCTTTGCAGCCATGATAATAGCCTTGCTTTGCAGCCATGATAATAGCCTGGCTTTGCAGCCATGATAATAGCCTGGCTTTGCAGCCATGATAATAGCCTGGCTTTGCAGCCATGATAATAGCCTGGCTTTGCAGCCATGATAATAGCCTTGCTTTGCAGCCATGATAATAGCCTGGCTTTGCAGCCATGATAATAGCCTGGCTTTGCAGCCATGATAATAGCCTGGCTTTGCAGCCATGATAATAGCCTGGCTTTGCAGCCATGATAATAGCCTTGCTTTGCAGCCATGATAATAGCCTGGCTTTGCAGCCATGATAATAGCCTGGCTTTGCAGCCATGATAATAGCCTGGCTTTGCAGCCATGATAATAGCCTGGCTTTGCAGCCATGATAATAGCCTTGCTTTACAGCCATGATAATAGCCTTGATTGACAGCCATGATAATAGCCTGGCTTTGCAGCCATGATAATAGCCTTGATTGACAGCCATGATAATAGCCTGGCTTTGCAGCCATGATAATAGCCTGGCTTTGCAGCCATGATAATAGTCCTGATTGACAGCCATGATAATAGTCTTGATTGACAGCCATGATAATAGCCTTGCTTTGCAGCCATGATAATAGCCTTGCTTTGCAGCCATGATAATAGCCTGGCTTTGCAGCCATGATAATAGTCTTGCTTTGCAGCCATGATAATAGCCTTGCTTTGCAGCCATGATAATAGCCTTGCTTTGCAGCCATGATAATAGCCTGGCTTTGCAGCCATGATAATAGCCTGGCTTTGCAGCCATGATAATAGTCCTGATTGACAGCCATGATAATAGTCTTGATTGACAGCCATGATAATAGCCTTGCTTTGCAGCCATGATAATAGTCTTGCTTTGCAGCCATGATAATAGCCTTGCTTTGCAGCCATGATAATAGCCTTGCTTTGCAGCCTTGATAATAGCCTGGCTTTGCAGCCATGATAATAGTCTTGATTTACAGCCATGATAATAGCCTGGCTTTGCAGCCATGATAATAGCCTGGCTTTGCAGCCATGATAATAGCCTGGCTTGGCAGCCATGATAATAGCCTGGCTTTGCAGCCATGATAATAGCCTGGCTTTGCAGCCATGATAATAGCCTGGCTTTGCAGCCATGATAATAGCCTGGCTTTGCAGCCATGATAATAGCCTTGCTTTGCAGCCATGATAATAGCCTTGCTTTACAGCCATGATAATAGCCTTGCTTTGCAGCCATGATAATAGCCTTGCTATACAGCCATGATAATATCCTTGCTTTGCAGCCATGATAATAGCCTTGCTATACAGCCATGATAATAGCCTTGCTATACAGCCATGATAATAGCCTGGCTTTGCAGCCCTGATAATAGCCTTGATTGACAGCCATGATAATAGCCTTGCTTTGCAGCCATGATAATAGCCTTGCTATACAGCCATGATAATAGCCTTGCTTTGCAGCCATGATAATAGCCTTGCTATACAGCCATGATAATAGCCTTGCTTTGCAGTCATGATAATAGCCTTGCTATACAGCCATGATAATAGCCTTGCTATACAGCCATGATAATAGCCTGGCTTTGCAGCCATGGTAACAGTCTTGCTTTGCAGCCATGGTAATAGCCTTGCTTTGCAGCCATGGTAATAGCCTTGCTTTGCAGCCATGATAATAGCCTTGCTTTGCAGCCATGGTAATAGCCTTGCTTTGCAGCCATGATAATAGCCTGGCTTTGCAGCCATGATAATAGCCTTGCTTTGCAGTCATGGTAATAGCCTTGCTTTGCAGCCATGGTAACAGTCTTGCTTTACAGCTGGTATTGCTTTATACACATTAAAGTAAATTACAGCAGTTTTTAAATTTCATCATATAAGAAATAGAAAAATAGTTAAAGTGAACCTTTTTCTTATGTTATAAACACATTTTGTGTTGGTGTTAAGCTATAACTGTCTTGTTACAATGTTACAAACACTTAAACTGTTGACTTTATATACCGGTATGTACAATGCTTAGTATTTAGCAAAATGTTGAAACATATAATTTAAAATTATGTTACACGTTTATTTTAACAGTGTCACAAGAACGAAATTGAAGAATTGCCGGATGTTCTGGTGGACCCTACTGCCCAAGATATTACAGCATTCCAGAGCTGATAGTACGTGTAAAGGTTATAACAGCGCATTTAACCGATGGAAAAGGTGGGCTTTTTCAACTAGTCTTGGTAGTGGGGACATTTTGCCCGCCAAGGCATTACCGTCTTCTTCTTTGTAATTTTGTTTATAGTCGCCACCGCATAAATGCATTTGGGCGACTGTATTTTCTAAGATGGTTATGTCCTAAGGTGATTCTTCTTGTCTAAGGTGATTCTTCTTGTCCTAAGGTGATTCTTCTGTGGTGGTTATTCGATGATGATTATACGTGTTCTGTGATGATTATTCCTATGCTTCTATGATGATTATTCCTGTTCTTCTACGTTGATTAGTTCGGTATTCTCTGAAGGTTCTGTATTCTGTGTGGCTTATGAAGACGTCATCAGGTGGTTACTTCTTTCTGTGCCGGCCAGGTTGACAAGGCCTGGTCTGTACGTGGTCCTTTGTAGGGCCACACTCCTCACTGTTGGTCACCCCGCAGCAGCATTAATACGGATCTGACAGTTAGACATCTGGTCGTCGATTGTCGCAAGCAAGTCCAGATACAGTATAGATCGGGGGAGCGTGGATCCACGACCGTTGCCGCTCCCTCAGGTCCGCCATCTCTTCTAAACGAAAGATCGAAAATCCAGTGTTCAGCTAGAACACCACCTGGAAGAGATGGCAGATCTGTCCTGATGTGCCATAGCCGTGGATCCACATACTTGGAGAGATTCCCCCTTCGCAAGATCGACAACCAGAAGATCCCAGAATCCTACGCTGCTGCTGCGGAATGTGCACCGGTCACGACGTGCACGTCGTGAGGAGATCGACCGGTGGCATTACCGTTAGCCATTTATCTAACTTTATTAATGCAAAATGCTTCTTCGGCAAAACTGATTGAAAAATCTCACTACGCTATAAAATGGGTTCACGAAATGAATGGCTTAACTTCACCTACTAATTCTTCATTAGTTTATAATGCATTACAAGCAGCAAAGCGTATTCTTGCTAGGCCTGTCGTAAAGAAAGAGCCTGTAACTGTGGATCTTCTTTCTTCAGTTTACAAGAGTTTATATACGCATGGTAATATCAGGTCTCGGAGAACAATATGTGCTTTAATGTTATCATTTGCTGGATTTTTAAGAAGTTCAGAGTTGTTGCAAATAAAAAGAAATGATTTAGTTTTTCGTGATACTCATTATGGAAATATTTATTGAATCTAGCAAAACAGATCAATACAGAGACGGTGCTTGGATCAGTATTGCCAAACAGGAACATCACTATGTCCAGTTATAAACACTGTAAACTATCTTGAATGGGCAAATTTCCAAGATAATTGAGATGATTATATATTTTGCAATTTGAGTGCTACAAACACAGGTTTTAAGTGCAGGAAAGTTAATAAGCCCATATCATACAGTACCTTGAGGGATATTTTTAAAATTGCTCTTGCTCCACATGTTATAGACATATCAAAGTTTTGTTTGCATTCATTACGTTCAGGTGGCGCCACTGCCACTGCAAACAATGGTGTTAAGGACAGACATTTTAAAAGACATGGTCGTTGGACTAGCGAACAAGCAGAAGACGGTTACGTGAAGGACAGTTTGGAGGAACGTCTTATTGTTTCGCAATGTCTGGGCTTATGAACATTATAATTATTTAGTATTGTAATGTCATGTTGTATGTTTATTGACAGAACACGTACATTAAATACAAGTAATAGATTTTATAGTTTATACATTACCTAGATTTTCCCGTTCTTTAGGTTCAGTCGACACCAAGTCGCTTACAACAAATTAAACTATTATTCATTGAAACTGTGTTCATATTCTTTATGGTATTAATGTTTTATTGTGACAGTTCTTGTCCGTGGGGTACGATTTGAGGGGAATATAATTATGTTCGGTTAAACGAAGTGAATTAGAAGAGAATTATTTCCCCTCGTATTGTTCCTGACGGACCACTGCGGGGCGCTTTTTCGCGCTCTGGCGAGCACGATTTTTTCGCTTTGCGAAGTGGTCAGTTCACTTGGTTTAAACATATTTATTCCACTATATACATTCACAAAACAATACATGCACACAAAATCAAAGAATAGGAAAGGATCAAAACGGAAGCAGAGCTTATATAGTTTCTCTCCTTGCAGTTCAAAATACACAGTACTATTTTGGACGGTGTGGAGCTAATATATGTATACCAAATGTGCATATTGCTTAGAAATGACAGGAATATAATACCGGTAAGAAAGCAGAAGAAAGAGAAGATATTTGAGAATGTAGCGCAGGCAGACAGGGGTAAAGACATCAAGTGCACGTTTTATATACATGGGGTCTTATATGTATGGGGTTTCACTCAAAGAATCGTTTTGTATCACGAATGAAGTTATGGACATATTCAAATATTATTTTGTTGATGTCATCTGTCAGGGTCTCCTCGCCATGTAGGATAGTATGCAGATTAGCAGTAGGGCATAATCTTAGCACATTGTGTAGGAAATCAATTCGAATATTAGAATAGTATGTACATTCAAAGAAAAAGTGGTAGCTGTTTTCGTTGGATGCACAGCGGCATAGTGGTGATTGAATTAAAATGTTTAAAAAGAGATGCTGGTGGAGCCCACTTGACTTGGTTCTAATTCGTGTATGTAATACTTGTAGGTATCTATCACCATAATAGAAGAACGTCGGAGTTTTTCTTTTATCTTTGTTTATATAGTTTTTAAAGGTGTTTAGAGTTGTGGCATTCCTAACGTTACTCTCTAGGTCATTCCATTCTCTTATTACGGATGGTAAAAATGAATTGTAGTATGAAGTTGTCCTGCAGTCAATTGATCGTATAGCGTCAGCATTTCGAAGATTATATCGACTAATTGAAGCAACAGTTGCAGGTACAAGATCAGATAAGTAGTCAGGTGTTAAACAGTTTTTCATTTTATATAACAAAATTAGTTTATGTTTGTATCTACGGGTACTTAAAGGTTCCCAGTTAACTTCATTTTGTAGATCAATTAATGAAACTAGTTTAGATGCACCTGTTGCGATTCTGGCAGCCTCGTTTTGAATTTTTTCTATTTCATTTTTTACGAATTCGGGACAATTACAACATACAACATCTGAATATTCTAAAATAGGGCGTATGAATGATGTATAAATTATCTCTAAGGATTTACGATTAAGTTTGTATTTTAATTTCCGCATTATGTATATTCGTTTCCATGTCTTTTCCTTAATGTAAGTGAGGTGAGTATGCCAAGTACAATTTTTAGTTAAAAATAATCCCAGGTGCGTATGTGAACTAACCTCTGATATTGGGACATTGTTCATTGTTAATGGTAAATATTGTCGTGCATGGCGAGCTCTGGAGAACGTTATAATTTCTGATTTAGACGGATTGAATGTAACGCACCAGTTTGATGCAGGGTTGATATAAATCATAAATTATTTTTTATTTAAATCGGATTTCTTTTATTTAAATCGATTTTTTGGATTTTAATTGATTTTTTTGATTTTAATAGTAGTTATTTTAAAATATATAGTGATACTAAAATAAAACACAGGTAATTTCAATGCATTTATGATTTAAATATATCCCAGACATTCACTGCGTCTCCGATTTTGCAAGTGTCACTCTGAACACGATCCAGCCCTACAGCTATGGGTTTCATGCGCTTCAAATACTCCTCTGCGTTCCTCTTAATTGCAAAGTTTTTTATCTTCGGCGATGTTCCTGTCAATGCTTTCCCGATGATTCTCGCAAACTTGAAGCAGCATCGACCAATTGTCAATCTATGATTGGAGACAATCAGCCAGTGTGTTCCAACGGACCTCCTGTGGCAACACTAGCTTCTTGCCCCCCGCAGCCTTGTACCACGCAGCTGGTAGGTGCACATTCCTGAAATATTTCATGACTTGCACCACATGCTCTTTCACGCCTGTTATCTCAACATCTTTCGCCAGCAGGTTCATGTAATGCGCAGAGCACCCATACGAAATTATTTCATTGTCACGTTCATCTGCCAGTGAACGTCTCATGTTCACCATGTTGCTTGCATTGTCCGTCACAAAACTGTTCACCTTGCAGCCAAATTGCTCCTCTGTCGACCGCACAGCTGAGGAAGCAAGTTCTTGTAGGCATTCTGATGTGTGGCTGTGTCCAGAGGTATCCACTGTTTGTGTTAGGTAACTTTGACCATCTGGTGTTGTTACAGACACAAACACTACAGGCTCGTTGTGTACATTGCTCCACCCATCTAATGCCATGGAGACAGGCTGGCCAAGTAGTCTTTCTTTGCATTCCTCAAACATTGAGTCCTGCACCTGGTCAAGTAGGGTTCCACCAACCTGATGGCGACTTGGAGGAGTGTAACCAGGCCGCAGCATCTCAACAAGCTTGATGAACTCTGCATGTTCCACAGCAGAGAAGGCGGTGTTGGTGGCATACAAGAATCGAGCAACTTGGAGATCAATTGCTGACTTTTCATTTGACGATGTCCGCATGATAGATGTGTTGAGTTTCTGCATCTACAGTTTGGCCTGTTTGAGTGAGGGTGATGGGAGAGGAGAAACACAGCGTTTCCTGGGGAGGTTCTCCCCATCATGTGTATGAGTAGTCGGAGTAGATGTAGTATGTGGAGTCACTGGAGAGTCTGGAATAGCATCATTCGCTTGCTGCTCAGTGTCGCGACTGTCGGCAGTGATCAGGTCGCACATACTAGTAGTGTTACTGTTACAATCTTGAACATGTTGCTTCATACGAGAGACCAGTCCCTGCATTTGTTTCGCACACTTTTTACATTTAGCTTTACATCCAGACTTTCCATGAACAGTAAAATTATCAAAATACAACCATACACAATCTTTTTTTCTACCAGACATTGTGAAGATTGATGTGCAACTTCCCTTTATTATAATACTGATCAACAAAGTTGCTTCTTATTAACTGAAGTTTTTGAACATATCAATATTAGGTCAAATTTGAAATAGATTTTTGTTTTTTTTGTTTACGTTTATTTATCGTCGCTACCGGTTGCCCATATGAGCGACGCCTCCTGAAGAGATTAGTTATTTTAGATTTTGGAGGATAGTGCATGATACAGACAGACCCATTCCAGAGTCTCCTCTGGTTCTTTTACGTGCACGGTGTAAAGCACGAACACGAGACCTCGGTTTAACGTCCCATCTGAAAGACTGTTAATTTTATTAGGGTCAGACGGGGGATCGAACCTGCGATCCCTGGATTACCAGTCCAGCGTGTTACCACTGGACTACATATCCTTATAGTCTATTAGCCATTTTAAATAATTATAGATAAATAGATCTATTTTAGGCCAATGGTCATTACTGAAATGAGTCATGGGAACTAATTGAATAGTTTTGAATAGCTTCAAAGCATAAATGACTCTGTACTACTTACTTTCTTTAATACAATCATTACAATGCAAATAATTACCTTCAAAGCATGCCCCCAATTACCAAAACCAAAGACATGTGTGGACACTTACCTCTATACTAACTGTGACCGGCTTATAATTATCTAATCACTGATTTCAGGTGATTTAAATCATGATTTAAATCAATGATTTAAATCAAGTGATTAAAATCATACAACTCTGGTTGATGCCCATGTGGATATTGCCTGTATATCACTTTGAAGAATAACATCAGCTAAGTTAATATCTTGGACAATAATATACAAAGATGTATCATCGGCAAATAGCCGTATATTGCTTTGTATTTCATTAACAATATCATTAATAAATATTAAGAATAATAGAGGGCCTAATATGGAACCCTGCGGTACTCCGGCACGCACATATAGCCATTCAGAGGTACCGCCTGGAAGTACAACACGTTGTCGCCTACTGCTTAGATAATCAGTAAACCAGTCATGTAAATCACCTGTAATGCCAGCGGATTTCAGTTTTGCTAGAAGACCACGGTGCCACACTTTATCAAAAGCTTTACTTATATCTAAAAACACTGCTCGAACGTCGAGGCCATCATCAAGAGCTTTACAAAAGGTATCATACAAGAAAGTCAGCTGATTGACGGTGGAATCACCTGGAAGAAAACCAGATTGAAACTGGGTTAGAAAATTATTACTTGTAAGATTATTAAAAATATATTTGAAAACTATACGCTCGAAAACCTTTTCCATTGTGTTCAATAATGAAATAGGTCTGTAGTTAGATGGTAATTTTGGATCACCTTTCTTAAATATCGCCGTTACATTCGCTTCCTTCCAACACTGGGTAATTTGCACTGCCTTAAAGATAAATTAAAAATATCACATAAAGGTTTCGAAAGCTCATAGCAGGCTTCTTTAAGTATTCTATTACTAAGTCCATCAGGACCAGATGCCTTGTCGACACGTAATAACTTCAGAATATCAAGTACTTCAGTTGGTGTGATATTGATGGAACTTAGCGTATTTGTTGCATTTGAGTTAACAAGTGGTGGTTCTTTGTTATCATTTTCAATATTTGTTTGGTCGGAAAAAAAATTGTTCAGGCAATTCGCTTTATCAGTATTATCTATAATTAATGTATCATTATTATTTGCTGCATTAATAAAAGCTGGTATGGTAGTACTGTTGGGTTTAATGATAAACGATTTTAGAATTGTCCACCAGTCTCTAGAACTAATTTCGCCTGATTTTAATTTATCTGAAATATTTTTATAATATTTGTCTTTTGTCGTCCTTATTAAAGTTACTATTTCGTTGCGTAACAGTCTGAATTTAGCCCAGTAATAAACAGAGTCTCTTAGCTTAGCCTTTCTATATGCACGTTTACGTTTCCTTATCTGTAATTTAATGGCATTATTTATCCATGGGGCATCCAACGGTTTCACGTTAACAGTTTTATTTGGAATAGAGTTTTTAGCTGTAGACAAGATTAGTCTGGTTAAGTTTTGTGTGTATATATTTATGTCATCTTTTACACTTTCCCAATTAGCCGTGGCAAAATTATCACGCAATGTCTGGTAATCACCTCTATCATATTTCCATATATGCCGATCAAAGCTCGTCACTTTGGGTTTATTAAATTTTAAAATTCCAAAGGTTGGACAATGATATCTAAATTGAAGGCCAAGAAACGGTTCACCGACTCCAGTTAGGACGATACTATCAGGATTACTTACAAAAATTAAATATAAAACGGAAGAGGGATTTCGGTGAAGTGTGTGGGGTCTTCAATGGTTTGAACTAAGTTAAATTCTTGACATATTGATTCAATTTTCCTTAATAGAGGTGCTTGATTTTGGTTAAGATTGAAGTCACCTGTAATAATTATGTTTGTTGCACCTGTGTCGGTAGCAAGACCGATAGAGTCAAACATTAGGTTGTCGTAATTTGAATCAGCGCTAGGTGGTCTGTAAAATTGACCAAATAAGGCACGTTTATTGTTTTTCATCGTAAGTTCCAACCAGATACATTCAAGATGATTCGGCTCGAGGTCAAGACGGCGGGAGTAGTGTAAGTTATTTTTAACATAAACAATAACACCACCGTGACTATCACCAACACGATCCTTGCGTTATGGGGTTTGAAAATTAAGAAGAGCAATGTCAGAGGTATATATCGACTCATTTAGCCAAGTCTCCGAGAACGCCAAAAGGTCGAAACTGCTAAGTTCAACTGAAAGTAAGTCCACTTTGTTTCTTAAACTTTGGATATTGTATTGAACAAACGAAAAGTGGTTGTTCAGGGACAGTAATTCTGATACAGTGTTCGAAGTAGATATCGATGATGTTGACGTCAACGAATTGTCTGGTCCTGGATTAGAATGTATATTACCTGATATTAACAAAAGTATTGTAAGCCAATAGGCAAACATTAAAGCAAGAATACATGAACAGCAATTTACTGAATACATACAGTTTCGCTTATAATTCAAAGTTTGTATACGAATATACGGATGCTTTATAAGAAGGTGGAGTTCTGATTGTTTGTGTACGCTTAAGCGAAGTGAAACTAGAAATAGTATATTTAATGAAATAGGTAACGTAAACATAACGTGAATCGGTAGAGTAAATAAGCCCCTAGGGTTATACCTAGCCATGTCGACGGGTAAGCGACTAATAGTATTAATCATGTAACCCCGATTGACAAAAACAAAAACTTCAAGGAAGCCGTCGTCATGGACATTAATACATTAATAGTGATCTCGTCTGCCTGTCCACCAGTGTCTACAAATAGTTTTGTGAAAGTAAAAGAAAGAATAATCAAGCAAAGAATAAAGATAATCATTGTTAATAGGTGTGGCCAAATATTAAGTATCTAACAGTAATATATAGCAAGAAGTGTAGTGCATGATTCAATAACGACGTAATAAGGAATTGATGTTATCCAATTATGAATATGTCGTAAGTATCCTGAGTTAGTCATGACAAATATAACGTATGACATAAATATAGAGTCGATACTTCAGGACCATGCAATATATAATGCATACTAACACAGTGCTTGTGTCTATATTAATCAAGTGTAGTTAAGGCAATCAATCATTAACACAATGTAAAGTGCGGCACGAAGATACTATGCATTACATTCAAGACGATATATACAATACATACTAACACATAGCTTGTGTTGATATTAGTCAATTCTAGTTGTGGCTATCATTAAACACAATGTAAAAAGCGGCACGAAGATAATATACATTGCATTGAATACGATGCATACACAGTATATACTAACACATAGTTTGTGTTGATATTAATCAATTGTAAGTGAGGCTATCATTAACACAATGTAAAATGCGGCACGAAGATACTATACATTGCATTAAATACGATGAATACAAAATACACACTAGCACATAGCAGTGAGGCTATCATTAACACAATGTAAAATGCCGCACGAATAAACTATACATTGAACCACATAAAACCATAACGGTTTTTACGATCAAATGGTTACCATGATATTTTGGTTATCCTCGTGTATATATATATACCACACTTTCTGAATGAACTCTTCATTACATACATATGTACAATAAGAACAACGTGGAGTAGATACTGGCTTTAGTCACAGTTCAATATCATGAATAAGTGTACTGATAACCGCTAATGTCCTGCTGTTCAAAAGTAACTACTCGCTCGTAGCAGCTGCGCACGACCGTGGTTTAGGAGGACAAAGCTTCTGCAATTCCTCACTGGATTCGATGCGGTGTACCCTCATGTGCTTGTCCCGAACGAGAATAACACCGTCAGTAGTCCACGCACTTTCAACATGATGCTGAAAAACCAATGTTCTGGCTTCGAAGAAGATTATGCCACGCATTTTTGTTAACGATTCATTGATAAATTTTCCTCTGTATTTATCGATGTTCCTGGCACGTGAACGAGTCAAGTATAACTTTTGTCGGGCACGATAGGAGGTAAACTTCACTATTACATCTCTGGGCTTCATCTGATGTACAGAGGTGGATTCTTGACTAGCCGAGGGGAGTGGTGAGATGCGTGGACCAAGGCGATGAGAACGATCTATCTCAGCAAGAGATAGATCAGCATCTAATGAATTGGCCATATCAAGGACAAGTTGATCCGTGTTCTCTCCGGAAGACTCGGACAAACCAGTGATGCGTAGGCAGTTACGCTTAATATATTGCTCGGTACGATCTGCTTGTAACTGTAGCGCACGAACATCGTCATGTAGCCGTTGGTTTGCAATGGTTAGGCGGTCGACCTTGTCTGTAAGCGCCGCATTGACACCGTCGATTAACTGAGGCAACACAGATTGCACAATAGCTTTAACCATCGCTTCCATGTCGGCTCTGAATGTTTCATGGAGCTGGTTTGATATCGCGACGAGATCATCACGGCTGAGCTGTATATGATGCACCGCTAGGTCGTCAGTGATAGAATGCTCAATTTTAGACATGTCTAAAGATTCACAGAATTTGCCTTTCTTCGTCAGTTCACTTTCAGCGCTTGGTCACTCGACTGTCAACATGTCCGTAGAAAATTTTAAGTTTAACACTTGTATTTCATGTGTGTGTTCCATTTTGTAAATAAAATTATACACTGAACAGATTTCGAAGCAGGATAGTTATAAGTTGATTAGATAGAAAATCCCTGGGTTTTTAAATCGGTTCGGTGTATATGAGATCATGATATTATATTCATGTTGGACATGTGAATAACTGTTAATGACAGTTAACTCAATAAGATGAGTGGAAACGTTGTGTTTATATTGATAATGATTATGTACGAATGTGTTTGTACATGTGCAGTCGACACCAAGTCGCTTACAACAAATTAAACTATTATTCATTGAAACTGTGTTCATATTCGTTATGGTATTAATGTTTTATTGTGACAGTTCTTGTCCGTGGGGTACGATTTGAGGGGATTTAATTTATTCACCACTAAAATTTACCTACGCTATTTATAGCTCACATTATGAAACATGTGCAATAAAACACAAATTGTATTCCCATGTTAAATATTTTGCTAAATATCCCAACAGAATCGCCTCAAGACACTATAATGTAATCGCCGCTAAAAGTACCTACTCGATATTCATATCCTTAAAATAAATACAATTGTCACAAACATCCACGTTTATTACGTGCTTTCTCACCTTTAATAGTAATTTGGCGCAATCAATGGCATGCCTTACTTACACATCTGGAACAAATCACGGTCTTTCCATGCGTAAATCAAGTATAAGTTGTAAAGTAATATCACTGTCCCCGTCAACAAAATGTTTATCTATGAGAAATTAATCAAATTGGATGAAAATAGTGTTAACAAAACCTAATATGTATATTTGTTGCCACCCGTTTGTATATGTCCACTTTTGTTTTAGATGTACTTTTGCTGTTATTCCATGTTCATGTTTTTCGTTATAAAATGGTATTGTCTGTTGTTACTCATGTAACCTGACGTAATAAAGGAATTTTGAATTGAATTTGAATTGAAACAAGATACCGTGAGAACATTATTAGGTCATATTCATTGCGCACGGGATTCACGATATAGTTGATATGGACCAAACCATTCTTTCGTTGACGCGGATTAAATCGTATATGTGGTCATTCAAAACCATAATCTTTGCTACAAGTATGTATGAATATCAGAACTGAAATCGGACATTTTGAAGTATTCCTCGTTTTAGTTTTAAAAAACATTTGGGCTGTCCGATTAGCGCAGTGGTTAGCGCGCTCGCTTCTCACCAATGCAACCCGGGTTCGATCCTCGGACCGGGAAGTATGTGAGATGGTACGGTGGTCGCCATATCGGACAGGTGGGTTTTCTCTGGGTACTCCGGTTTCCTCCGACATGAATGACCACATTTACGCTTTCATCCGCGCCAACGAGAGTGATTAAAATAAGTTGTTAAAACTTGCTTCGCAATCGTTAAAAGTTTTTAAAAATAGTTTTAAATATCTGATTTCAATGTATTTAGAATGCATGTTATCCAAGTTATAAAAGTAGTCATGACGCCAAAATAGGTCAGTTCTCTAAATCGTTGGATCATCTATTTTATAAATTAGTTTAAGAAATATTTATTTCTTTGAATAAACATAGTCAAGTATAAATAATATGTACATACATGTAGGATTAAGGAGAAAGCAACCTGCGTGCATGGGTACCTCTTTTCCTATTTTATAAATTATAGACAACACACCTAGCTTTTTGAGACTTTTACAGCTCGTTATTTAAAAACCATTCATTCACATATTATTCCAATTACAATTATTGAATTTCACATTATTGATTTCCTCAGTAAATTCCATTTCCTAAATTAGCCCACATATGGATTAGCCTCTGTACTCTAAAGTTGTTTTTGTAATATACTCTTTCACTGTGCTTACGTCAATATATTTCGAGGTATATAGTTTTTAATAAAATAGTTCTTCTTTCGTTTTATATATAAGATGTTAAGAGTCTTACTTGTCTGCTGTGATTTTTCGTAGTTAGTGAATGATGTATTTTGTGTTTCTTTCTTAATTTTTTATAAATTCTACTATCGATCTAATGAGTTAGGCTGTAATGTCATAAATAGTTTAATTCTTTCTCTAACTTTTCAATTTCATTTTTATTGTTGAGGCCTTGTTGCTTTTCATGTATAATGTTTACGTCTATTTTCTAATTCATGTAACTGTTCTTTACTTGTCTTCTTTGAACATAGTATAATTTTGCATTCCTCCATATTAAATGCTTCGATACGTGTGCATTCACACCGATTCACTTAATTTAAGCAACTGATTCACTTATTTATTGTGTGTTCTATATATTGTATGCATGTCGAATGTTATACGTGTTGTTAAACTTCCAGTAACATGGACCTCTTATCTTATCAGATATAATTATATTACGAGAATTGCAAGATGATAACCTATGTATGTTTAATAATAGTTGGTCTTACGTCGGTACTAAATAATAAAGGCTTTTAGTTGTAGTCAGAATAGAATCTATTTTTTTCTCTGCCGTTTCTCCGTCTCCAGGTGTACTTCCGTTTGTTATTATTTAATTATCTGCAACTGTCACAAACATTATTTACATTAATTAATGCTGTCAGAGACTTTACAGATTTTCTGTCTGTCGCTATATTTTTACATACTATATCAACATTATCAAGTGTATCATTCATGTCACCTCCAATTATTTGAAGGTCATTTGCCATGTCAGCAATTAACTTGTGTGTGTGTTTTACATTTATTTATCGTCGCTAACGGTCCCCCATATGAGCGACGCCTCATGAAGAGATTAGTCATTTTAGATTTTTGGAGGATAGTGCAATGCTACAAAGGCCCATTCCAGAGTCTCCTCTGGTTCTGTTACATGCACGGTGTACATCATCGACAAGAGACCTCAGCTTAAAGTCCCATTCTGAAAGACTGTTTCATTTTTCCCAGAATCCTGCTGCTTTATGTGCCCTGCTAATGCCATATATTGTACTACTTAATTTCGACTCTGACAAAGAAGAGTTACCCAAAAACAAAAGATACAGTCCGACATGAAACTCACTAGCTGGTGCTGGATTGAAGTTGTATTTGTAACACCATTTACAGAAATGTTTGAAGTATCCTTCGTAAGATTTTATTGTGTTAGCTGCTTTAGAATTGAAGCGCAAACTCTTTAAATTCTTGTGAGCGTTTTCAAGATCTGGATGAACAGGTGTGGAATCAATCTTCTTCCAAATGCCAATTTTAAACACATCTGTGAAATGTAAGAAATTTAAAACAAAAATAAGGTATCTTACGTAAGCCGTTTTGTTATTAGATACTTTCTAAGCCGTAATAATAACAGCTTCTGTACTCAAAATTACATAATTATATATTAAATATATTTTGTTCCAAGTGTAATGATTTATTTTTCAATTATTTAACATGTATATATAACTCTCACCGTCCATGTTAATGCCCTAAGTACTGAACCCCGATATACATTCTACATATATCAAGTGAATAGCACTTCTGCAAAATCAACCACGGTGTACTTTAACATTTATAAAATTTCAAATCACCAACTTATATAATGCTAACATTATATACCAGACTTGAAAAGATGCCAGTTCCCATACTGTCCATGACAATGTCCTTAACTGTCAAACACCTACTAGCTAGTATAAGCTTGTCTTATGAAAGAACAGTTCCTGCATTGTCAACCACAGTTTCTTTATATAATTTTAAAACCCAGGACAGCTGAACAGTATAGCAAAATCTGCTCAATCGACTTTGATCTTTCGATTAGCATTTATACAAATCCTCGGTCCTAACATAAAAGGATAAAAACGCATCAACCCAGAACATTTTCTGACTTACTAATTATTTTCAACGTCTATAATGTATTACTGTGCTAACTAATTGTCGATATCCAATTTTATTATTTACCAGTTACATAACGCTTACAAATATGTACACTATATGAAGAGGGACCAACGAACGAGTAAAGTTGGTCACGCGAGTTGTTCCTCTTTAAATGAACTTCCCTATGCAGAGGGGCGCTAGTACGTGTATTGGATTTAGTTCAATGACTTTACTACAATGTTTACGTACACAGTCACAACTTAATCTGGCCAGTTTCTATAGGATACAAAAACCGCACCTCCTTGCTATCACGCTCCGTAACTCCGTACAATACAACCTCTATAGTACTCTTTTCATTATTTTCTCATTGTAAATACTAAAACATACAACTTTTGTACATTAGTCTGACAACACTAAACACAGCCTCTGTTGGCACCCTGTAATTTTCTGTTTTACTGAGCTAAAATTCTTAAGGCCAAAACTTTGGTTTTAAATCTTGTAGAATCTAGAATGCATTTTTTCATCGAATCATTTTTTGTGAAAATATTCTGACCTATATTGAATTCCAAAATCTCAGTTATGAATGCCTGCTTGTCGCCATTTCTTTTGAACAAAATTGGCCAGGAAGAACAACTGTGCCATTTAGGTACAATTATTGTTCCGCTAGCTTTGCAATGTAACAAATGAAAGATGGTGCGTGTTACCAGACGTATTGGAGGTGTCAATCAATTGTTACTGTGACCCCAAAACTGTGTGAAAGCATATACTGCTTCAGTTTCAAAATCTATGAATTTTGAGTTATAACGCTGTACTTTACGATTTCTGTGACTGGCAAAACAATCAATGTCGTAAGGACCCCATAGCTCGTTCATGAAATCGAAACACTCCACTGTCACCTCCCACTCATCGGTATCTCCCATCTTACTAATAGTATCTGCAATATCATTTTTTTCTCTTCGAACCCACTGTATTCTTAAATCAATGTTCCATTTTATACATAAATCAAAAAAATTCAGAGATTCTAGTTGTAGATCTGACTTGGTGCTTCCTGCTTGTATAACCTTTACGCAAGACTGAGAGTCCGAGAACCATTTGACTGTTCTCCCTTGCAAAATGTCTCCATATGTCTTACTGCCTTGACTTCTCTAAACGTAGAACTTTTGTGTTTTTCAGACTCAGACCACAGACTGCGATATACACTGTCCCTACAGTTTACAATATAAGACCCTGGACCTAAATTAGAAGCATCTGAATATACCAAAGTGTAGGTAGGATTATAGACTGACAGATATCTCTTATTTAGAAGCACTATATTATCTCTCCAGAAATTTATTTCCGTTATGCAACTGCTTGTACTCTGCAACTCGTAAACAAAATTCCACGATTTCCTGGTTTCAATTTCCATATATAAGTACCTTGTCATTAGTCTTGTAATATTACCAAATACAGGGGATAATGACATGATTTTGCCTGTACACTGAGCTAAAATTCTGGCTGTAACAAAAGGCATGTTACTTAGCAACGTACTAAACTGTAATAGACAATCTTCTATACGTCTCATTGGAATACTGATGGAAAATTCTATGCTATCCCAGAAAATTCCTATCCACTCAATCATTTGATCTGGTGCCCAGATAGACTTTTCGTTATTAATAACAAAACCCGCCTGAATAAGGGACTGTCTAACAAAGATGGCGTCTGCACTAGCCAGTTGTAGCGTCTTATTTGTGGAAAAGCCATCATCTAGAAACATTATAATTTTGATCCCATAATTTCGCCAATATTTGACCATCTCTCTGAGGCACTTACTGAAGCCAAAAGGGGCGCTACTCAAACCGAACGCTAAAACTGTGAAACAGTAGTATTTCCCCTTTACACAAAATCCTAAAAATTGTTGATGTTGAGGAAATATGTCTATATGGTGATAAATTTTGGACAAATCGAATTTAAAACAAAATGCATCTTTCTGAAAATATTCAATGCCTATTTTCCAGTCCTCGAACGTGAATTTATCTTTCCAGAGATATTTGTTAATATTTCTAAGGTCCAAAATTAACCGTTTTTTACCTTGTTTGTTTTTGGAAACACTAAGAGGATTAACTGTGTGTGGAATAAATGGTGTTTCTACGACACATCCATTTTTAAGCAAATCATTTACCGATTGTTCCACAAAATCCATATTTTCTAATGCTGACTTGTTGTTACGAGAAACTGAAGGTTCTGGTGTCTCTAGAAAAGGTATTTTGTAGCCGTTTTTAAGAATGTCTATGATAGTTTCATTAGCACCTATTTTTTCCCAGAATGAGATACGAGACTTTAACCGATCCTTAACGTTTTGACCTTCCTCTGCATAATCAGGTTCAAAATTCATGTCTAGATCCTCAAAGAACTGATCCTCTTGTGAAGAGTACATATAGGAATACTTATCATTTATTCTTTTCTGTTCCGATGTAGGATCCGGCTGGTCTATCAGTTGTGTATGATTCTGATTTGGCCCCTGTGAACCCCGTAGACGACCTACAGTGTCGCCGGAAGTGTCCTCTGAAGCCACACTGGAAACAGCTGTCGTTTTGAGTTGCTTTCCTTGGGCCACGAAAAGACTTCTGACCGTAGCTGCCCGTGTTGAACCCGCCACGCCCGGTATCTGCCGTCCTTTGAGTCTCCACGTTACCTCGGAAAAAAGAACTACGGTAAGGAGTGTACAAATTAGCGTGCTTAGAAGTGGCCGTAGAAACTGTTTTGAGCTTCCTAACAGCTCGAGATTCAGCTTGTTTGAGCCGACGTTCATCGTCGCTATCACTGCCAAGTATTGGCTTTTCATACTCTGACACCGTAAGCCAGCCCCCGGGAGAGCTGCCTGCTACTTGAATCCATTTATTTCTGTGTTTTAGCTTGTCTATAGATCCCTGTATTATCTTCGAAATTTCCTTATTTTTAACTTGTTCTTTGACCACTTCTAAGTCATATAAAATGTCTGAATTGAATTCGTATTGAACTTTATTGGATTCTTTCTTTAATTTTACAGAATCCTTCTTCTTCGTGGCTACTGAAAGGTCCTTCTTAAAATCTTTCAGTTGTGAATCTAGATAATTTCTAAATGCCTCTATGGCTGCGTAATCTCCCGGGGACTTACCGGCTTTATCTATGGCTGTTTCTTCTTCTCCGTGCTTCCCTCTAGCTCCACCAGAAATGTCCTCTTGACTGCCACAAACGCCGTGTAATAACGAATTCGGACTTTCCCTGACGCGCCCTGTGAATATGTCTTCCATTCTACACAAAACATATTCGCGCTCTATCTGCTGTCGAACTTCGATAAACCGGTATCAGTATACTGGTTTTCTATGTATAGTCCGTAAAACAAAGGACTTCCATATATGGAAGCATAAACTTGTTTTACACAAATCCGTTTGTTCACCGTAAGGTTCCCAGAAATCGATAATAAATTCATTTATGTTCTCTTTCAGTACCTTCAGAAGAACATAAAGCATTTATTATCTAGCCTTTACCTAATTTTCATAAAGAACAAACGACTGTATATGAGTGTTCGCAGCAGACAAAGCATTTATCGAACGAAAAAGAACGGGTTTAGCTGAGATTTTATATTATATATATATATATAATACCGTCCACTAATCATTTTCCAGAAACAACTTCAATATAAAATGTAACGTCATATTTTGCATGTATTGAGCAAATCAGTGAATGCACTTATTTTTCGAAATTTGTATAATTACTTTTCATCAACATTCCAGTAAAACCTTAGTACAAATATTTCTCATAATCATTACGACGTAGGGCGTAACTAAGTTAAAAGCACAATTCACATTCATTCATGTAAATTACAAACTGTAAATTATTCATAGCTGTAAATAACGGATAACACTGTCATATTGTTGCATACTCTGCACGAGCGTTGTACATTGTATATATATGTGTAAATTATACATGCGATGTACGACATTCAGTAATGTAAATGTACCCGTTATTCCCCCCAAACAGGCAAGAAGTGTCCGTTTAAATGGCAAACAGGGTCTGCTTGACTGTGTCATATGCAAGCCAAATCGTATACATTTGTATTTAGTTCAAATTTGAATTTGGAACGAATTATATCGTATTCTGTACACGAATAACATGTGTCATATGCACGTAGCAATTGAGTTACCACTAACATACGCTATGTGAGCATTTTAATTATATGTATGTAAAACTTTCAACTTGTGTATCGGACAGTGTTTGTTCTGGGGAAGGTGTCACGGGTGTAGCAGGGGCTTCATAGATGTGGATAGACATAATCACTGGACCTGCTACACTCTGACACATCTGCTTGAATAGGCATTCTTTTCGACACATTTTTCGCATGCATTTTGCAAACATGTTTATATGAATTGTAGATAGAACGTGAAGTGTTGATATTCTGTATATATTTCTAGGTATTATTTTGTTGTCAGAAATAGGTTAATAATCACTCCAAAGCGGACATAAGTAGTATTCAGTAGAGCATATACAATAATTTAATAATTATGATACTGATATATTTATGATCATTGGTTAATATGTGATAACAACGACGTATATAATGTGTGTTGCTAACACTAGCACATATATGAAATTACGCTACAAACGCACGACATATATATATATGTATACTCGCGAAAACAGTGTTAATTAGAGCTTAGTTTTAATCTATGTAAGTGTATTACATCAAGTATTGTGGTTGCCTTAAGACATACTGAGATTATATTACTGATTACGTATTTTCCCAGTCGATTGCATAATACATTTGGGATAACCGACCCCGCTGATTAAGCAAACATCAGTTATGTAATATCAGTTTCTATACATACATTATGAACATTTCTCTCAACAAGGTCAGTTCTTTTGTATTGTTAGTAACATTCTTCCAAAGTATTATTTTTACCAATGTTTTGTAGTTACTACTTTTTGCGCTCTTTTGTCTTCTTCGTGCTTTCTTTGTTTTTACTTTTTCTTAAAGATGAACACACACACGCACGCGCACGCGCACACACACACACGCACACATATATATACACACACATACACACACACGCACACTTAAAATGAAATCAATGGCCACCCTGAGAGTTTTCTATCTACAACTCAAGTTTAGGTTTCTCCTAAGTTTAATAATGCTGCTCAATTCGATCTGCTTCCCTGTTGTCATTAGTTCCACTATTCGTGAACATGAATTGATATTTAACAATATGTCACTTCCGTTGAACCATCGCAGACATACGGTTAGTAATAACCAACTTAGTAACATGCAGTGGTCCCTTTATTATATTAACCTCATTGCAATGTTATTTGTAGTCCAGTTCTGGAACATATCTTGTATTATCCTGCTGTCAGGAGACGTTCATCAAAACCCTGGACCCATGTCGGATGACGCTAGAACATCGTCTATGTCCTCTATATATTCCGGTAGTAGCTATATTGATCTTTCAAAGCATCTCTCTTTCGTCCACTACAATGTACAAAGTATGTGTCCAAAGTTAGATTTACTGTACACTGAATTAAAGGATTTCGATATCCTAGCATTTTCCGAAACATGGTTGGGACCGCATATCCAAACTAATGATTTAATGCTTCCTTCGTTTTCAAATCCTTAGATAAAAGATCGTACTGATAAGTATGGCGGTGTAATTCTTTATGTTAAGGAGAACATACATTACAAAAGGAGACCCGATCTCGAAATCAATGGTGTAGAATGTATTTGGATTGAAATTATGCATTCCAGTAAACATATTCTCTTTGGTACTTTTTATAGGCCCTCGAATACAAAGGTTTTGCGGCACTCTTTAGAAGGGAATTTTTCGACGTTCCGGCAAAGCCAATACAAATAGATTGTGTTGCCTAATTAAAAGTGTTGAACTTTTAATTTAGATTATTTCTTCAATCGTTCACATACAGAAAACTCCGTACCCACCCAAGTCAACTACTTTGATTCAGGAGTTATTGAACAACCGACATAGGCCGTATTTATTTGTTATGATTCGTGCTGTTTATTTGCTTTAACAATGGTCAGAAATTCTGAAAGCTGATCCCTACATGAATGTTCAATGTTTAAATATAAGGCTAACAAAAAGACAAGCATTAGTAAACGTCACCTTTATACAATTCTACCAAGATACCGTTTTCAATCGGAAACTGTGCTATGTCACATTGCAAAAGTAGAAAGGTGTACCATTTGAAATCATCATACGTTGCCATCCCTAGTTATAGCATACGTTTTAATACACGTGATGTCGTGCTTCTCTCGCAGTGGTTGCGATCATTAGTATATGGTTCAGATGCAATGAGAGATTCAAACATAGCAATGAACTGATGTATTTATGCAGTGATAATGTTAGATGGTAAATTTACATTTCATCAAATTACATTCCATGTGTAGCATTTATGTTTTCAGTTTTCTGGTATACAGTACTTGGCTATAAAAGCATGGACATTGGTAGCGATGTAGAACCAACAAGTGCATCTACATTAATCGTATCTTCTGTCAATTCGACGCTGCTTAGAAATGAAACAACAACAGTGGAACAATCCATTACGGGTATTGGCATCGGTATAGGGACAACTATAGTCATCCCCAATGTCTTCACTCTTGTGTGTTTGATTCGGCACCGCAGGTATATCACAGGAAATGGGCTTTGGCAACAACTCATGATTCTTTGCTTAACAGACATACTGTCGGGACTATCAGCTTCAATTGCAGGATCTGCTTCCATGTTCAAGGGTGACTTATATTCAGCGGTTTGTTCTATTGGGATTGTCCTCTGCTATATGTCATTAACATTATCAAGAGGCAATTGCTGCATAATAAGCATTCAAAGGTATTGGACCATTCGGACGGTTAATGATCCGGGGCCAAAATGGAGTACACGTCATACAGTTCTTATGAATCTAGCGAATCTCATAATATGTTCTATTACCGGCGCAGTGAGCGTTGTACAATATGGGTTTACTTTCGACACATTTTGCGCTATATTTAAATCGAATGTTGATAATATTTACAAATCAAGGTTTGTCTTCGGACATTTTATAATATTGATTGTATCCATTGTTGTAACAAATATCGCTACAGGTCTCAGCATTAAACATTTGGGATGTTCATTACGATGCCACGTACTTGCCAATGCTGACGTGCGTGCTCCAACAAACCGTTCCATAACCGATGTAGCAATTGAGAGGAACAGAGCTGCAACGATTACAATTGTCATGGTCTGTCTGATGCTAGATATTGCCACACTGCCAACGGTTATTTATCACGTCCTTGCAAACCTGAAGATTAATAAATTGATAAGAGTATCCAATACCACCGTGCAATGGATTAGAATGTCATTTTTATTGAATTCTTTAGTGAATCCCGTTATATATTCGTGTCGCATGCATGATTTTCGAAAACAAATTTGGAACGATATTACGTCCTTATGGTGCTCCTTCAAATGTGTGTGCAGAAGCGCTTGATGGAATTATATCCAACGAGTTGTCATATAGTGCGACACTCCTAACTTAACATTCCATATATGGGTGTGTCACTCGTAAAATAACATTACATATATTGGTGTCACTCGTAAAATAACATTCCATATATGGGTGTGTCACTCCTAACTTAACATTCCATATATGGGTGTGTCACTCGTAAATTAACATTCCATATATGGGTGTGTCACTCGTAAATTAACATTCCATATATGGGTGTGTCACTCGTAAATTAACATTCCATATATGGGTGTGTCACTTGTAAAATAACATTCCATATATGGGTGTGTCACTCCTAACTTAACATTCCATATATGGGTGTGTAACTCCTAACTTAACATTCCATATATGGGTGTGTCACTCCTAACTTAACATTCCATATATGGGTGTGTCACTCGTAAATTAACATTCCATATATGGGTGTGTCACTCGTAAATTAACATTCCATATATGGGTGTGTCACTCGTAAATTAACATTCCATATATGGGTGTGTCACTTGTAAAATAACATTCCATATATGGGTGTGTCACTCCTAACTTAACATTCCATATATGGGTGTGTAACTCCTAACTTAACATTCCATATATGGGTGTGTCACTCCTAACTTAACATTCCATATATGGGTGTGTCACTCGTAAATTAACATTCCATATATGGGTGTGTCACTCGTAAATTAACATTCCATATATGGGTGTGTCACTCCTAACTTAACATTCCATATATGGGTGTGTCACTCCTAACTTAACATTCCATATATGGGTGTGTCACTCGTAAATTAACATTCCATATATGGGTGTGTCACTCGTAAATTAACATTCCATATATGGGTGTGTCACTCGTAAATTAACATTCCATATATGGGTGTGTCACTCCTAACTTAACATTCCATATATGGGTGTGTCACTCGTAAAATAACATTCCATATATGGGTGTGTCACTCGTAAATTAACATTCCAATGTAATGGCTTTGTGACAGTTGTTGTCCTGTGCACGAGTAATGACTTTGTGACAGTTGTTGTCCTGTGTATGAGTAATGACTTTGTGACAGTTGTTGTCCTGTGTACGAGTAATGACTTTTTGACAGTTGTTGTCCTGTGTACGAGTAATGACTTTGTGACAGTTGTTGTCCTGTGCACGAGTAATGACTTTGTGACAGTTGTTGTCCTATGTACGAGTAATGACTTTGTGACAGTTGTTGTCCTGTGTACGAGTAATGACTTTGTGACAGTTGTTGTCCTATGTACGAGTAATGACTTTGTGACAGTTGTTGTCCTGTGTACGAGTAATGACTTTGTGACAGTTGTTGTCCTGTGTATGAGTAATGACTTTGTGACAGTTGTTGTCCTGTGTACGAGTAATGACTTTGTGACAGTTGTTGTCCTGTGTACGAGTAATGACTTTGTGACAGTTGTTGTCCTGTGCACGAGTAATGGCTCTATGACAATTATTTACCTAATATGAACTAAAGCATTGCCTCAAATGGGAATCGTTCATCAGCAGATGTGTGTTTTACGTTTATTTATCGTCGCTACCGGTTGCCCATATGAGTGACGCCTCCTGAAGAAATTAGTCATTTTAGATTTTTGGAGGATAGTGCAATGATACAGACCGAGATCCATCCCAGAGTCGCCTCTGGTTCTTTTATGTGCACGGTGTAAAGCATCGACATTTAAAGACCTCAGTTTAAAGTCCCAACTCAAGTGAAAAGAATCGCGCCAAACATTTGATCAGAAACGTCAATCTGAAGGTAGCTTCCAAACACACGACTGTGTGTAGCTTACATTTCGTCGGTGGTGTAGAGACTTACGATGTACACACTGCATCGATATTCTCATGGTCGACAGAATGACCAGACATTGTCAACATCTACAATATGACAACTACCGGGCGACGGATGCAGGTCAACACACCAGGGCCGACGTTGATGATTGTGGCCAGACACATAGAAGCAAGCGCGTGTCAAGGCGAGTTGCTGATGTATGGTTCAGTAGTATTTTTTTTATCGAAATTGTTGCATTTATATCTCCAATTTTACAATTATTTAAATTATATTGAAATAAACTGCAAGAAATATGCATATAATGTTATATGCAAAACCAATACCCCACCCACTTATGTTACTCAATCATTCTCTAAATCTCAACCAATCCTATTTTTGTTGTACTTTATCTCATAGAACCAATTCAAATTTACAGTCACTGCGAGTTGTCCCTAATTCGTTGCTATACATGTGTATTTAAAACAACTATATATACATTTTGACTTATGTTCTGTTGTAGACTGCCTTGTTGGAACTACAAAGCAGTGGAGCTGGAAATTTGACAGACGAACACAATTCACATAAATTCGATGCGGTGGGACTCGATGAATCTGGTGAGTCGGCTTATGTGTCGGACCAACCCCAACGTGAAGTAAATGCCACTGAGGTATCGTATAAATGCTATGCTTCAACAGTATTAGGCAGATACGTATTACCCGGATCACGATACAATTAGCGTCGCGTTTGACAAAACGCTAATTAAGTGTCATCACACGTTGTCAGATTACATATGTTCGTGTTCACAAACATATAGCGGATGTTTGTGTTTATTAATATAAGATTGGAATTATTTCACCGACTGATCATCGATATGTGTATTTCCAAGAGTTCCACGGGAGAATATGGGTGTCAGGCGCGTAGTTGCCTTTACGCAACAATGCCCGGGCTTGCACATTATATTCAGGAAGTGTTGGGGTTTTTGCTGGATATACAGTAGTAGATGAAAAACTGAACTGTTCTTATGTGTTTGTTAGTGCATAAACTGCCCTTAAAAGGTGCGAGGGTGCACCATTTGATGTCTAGGTTTCAAAGAATAAGTGGGGAGGATGCCCCCAGACACCATCCCGGGTTCGCACCTTTGCTGCTCAAATTAGCACCTACAGTGCTTAAAGCAGCATTACATCGTAATAAAGGATGTTTTGCGTAAAATATAAATACTAATGTATGTAAGTTTACAAAAATCGAAATAGTCGCTCAGAAACGATAAAATTCCAATAAATTTAAACCGTCGTATACGCGAATTTGTTTATCAACATACGAAATGTAAACACGCACAGCGTGCATGCGTGAAAAAACAGAGGATGTAGAAAACAACATATATATTTTGAACATGAAATACTATCTATCTTCCTCTAATGTCGAACCCCTCGCGGGGATGTAGAAATGTCCCTAAAAGACTTAGCTAACAGAGGTATGAATCAACAATGGGGACGATGCATTCCGAATGTAAACTAGTGCGTGACCGATCGACTCGGAAAGTCCTACTTTCGGTTTCGAGTTTGTTTTATCGCATAAAAACACTGTTTACCAAATGAACATAAGCATACAAAGTATAATGTTAGAATGTGTAGCAGCATTGCTACCCATACGTAAACATTGAACTTTTCAATGTTATTTTATTTCATACGATGTAATGCTGCTTTAATAGTTCAAATGGGGTTGCACTCATTTTCAACTGTCTACGCCGCTGGGTGTTCTCCCTTTGAAATGCTGTACCGAAGAAGCATCATAGGACAGCTTGGTACTTTATAGAGTTATGGTGAGGTCAGAGATGAGTAGGCGAAGATAACGTACCAGTGTGTGGTGGATTCAAGAGAGATGTTGGAGGATAATGTAAGTTAGCACAGGATGAATTGAGTATAGACAAAAGAAGTATTACAATAGAATGTAAATTCAAGGAAGGTGTTGGTGTTATTCCAGTAGCTCACAATAAATTGTTGTTGAGACATAAAGGTTCATTGGTAGTTACCGAGGCGAAGATTGTGTTAGACTATGGTATAGATATTGAGGGTAAGGTCAAGACCTTCCATGCAAATATGCTAAAACAGTATATTGACAGGGTAGACGAACCAAGCTGTGAAATTGGAGCATTAATGGTAGTATGTGCAACTAGTGTTATGGATGAAGATGGGGTATTGGAGGATGTATGTGATATGAATCAGGCGTCACTAGAAATCATGTTGGAATGATTAGGGTTAGGACAGGAGCCAGTTAGGGACGTTGACGTTTGTAGCTCGCCGCTGTCAGTAAGTCAGAGAACAGAGGGGCATGATATTATAAAAGAGTTCTCAACCACATTAAGTGTTGTGCCGGTTACAACTCATTTAAATGAGTATGACATTAAGTTAAACACTGAAGATCCAGTTCCATACCATTCTAGATATGGTGTTAATGAGGAGGTACAGAAAATGTTGGATATGGGTGTTATTGGGAATCAAACACACCATTTTCCTCTCCTATAGTCATGACTATGAAGACAGATGGGAGCATGTGGTTTTGCATTGAATGTGGCAGCTGAATTAGGTCACTGTGTTTGATGCCGATCCTATGCCAAAACTAAAGGAGCTATTTTAAATATTGGCCAAGTATAAATAATTCACATCAATCGATTTATCCAAGGGATATTGGCACGTTCCACTCACCGGGAACGCCAAATATATGATGTCATTTCATACTACAGGGGGTTTATTTCCGCTTAGAAAAATGTCGTTTGTTCGTTGGCACCAGCTATACATGCGTAGACTAGTTAGAAAGGTATTGAAAGAGTTAGATTGTGCAGCTAGTTTTGTAGATGGTATTCTGATAGTTTTATTAGATTGAGACACGCATCCGATAGCGTATTATGTAGACTAATAAGTTCACAGCTAGCCATACTAAATGTTCAATAGGATATGAGCACATATATGCTTGAGTCATATGATTGGGGAGACTTTGAGGCCTGTGCAATCTAAGATTGGGGCAATTCAGAAAGCGGAATGGCCTACGACATAAAGGGGTTGTGGGGTTTTATTATTATAGGAGGTTTATCCCAATTTTCCTGCGGTTGATTTAGTGATTTGACCAAGAAGGTGGGGAACAACCAGGTCATATGGGAAGAAAGTCAGAAACGGGCTTTCATCGCACTGAAAGACAGACTAGTAGGTCCGTCCATTTTAAAACTCCCCGAATTAGACATCCCATTTAATCTGAGGACCGATGCGCCCAAATTAGGATCCGGGGCACTCTTGTTACAATATCGGGAGAGATAAACGATTCGTATAGCCTACGCCAGTATGAAGTTACTTGCAGGCGAACGACATTATTCCGTTATTGAAAAGGAATGTGTGGCCGTTGTATGGCGTGTTGCGAAATTCCATAGGTATCTTTTTGGCAAGAACTGTCTACAAGAATAAATTCAAAATGACCAGCTTCAGGACTATGAGATGGGCACTACAACTGCAACCGTATATGTTCAGAATCAAGGCCATGCGGGGAAAGCACAATGTAGGAGCAGATTATTTTAGTAGATTAGGACAGAAGTAGGAAGGATGTATGGATACAGTGTAGACAGTGAAGTGGTTCAGTAGAGTTGTAACTTGTAAGGTATTCGGCTGTCCGGTTAGCGCAGTGATTAGCGCGCTTGCTTCTCACCAATGCAACTCGGGTTCGATCCTCGGACCGGGAAGTATGTGAGATGGTACGGTGGTCGCCAGATCGGACAGGTGGGTTTTCCTCGGGTGCTCCGGTTTCCTCCCACACGAATGACCACATCCGCGCCAAAGTTGTTAGAACTTGCTTCGCAATCGTTGTAAAATAAATAAAGCTTAAACTTTGTAACTTGTAAAGATACTGTAGGGATTTAATTACCTGCGATGTATTGTGAATAGCACCACTACCATAGGTACGATGGTCGCCAGATCGGACAAGTGGGTTTTCTCCGGGTACTCTGGTTTCTTCCCACGTGAATGACCACATATACACTTCCATCCGAGCCAACGAGAGTGATTAATATAAGTTGTTAGAACTTGCTTCGCAATCGTTGTAAAATAAATAAAGTTTAAACTTTGTAACTTGTAAAGATACTGTAGGGATTTAATTACCTGCGATGTATTGTGAATAGCACCACTACCAGAGGAAAGTTTTGTTGTTTCATTGTGTAGTTATAAATAAAAGAGTTAACACTTTTACGCCGGGAAGGAACGTGTGTAACAACATGACATTGACCGTATTGACTACTGTGTAGTTGGGTCATCTGTGTCAATTGTTTGCGTACATTATGTCGTACCATTGGACGATTGATTAGCTGAATGTATCCTTAATGGGGAAGACTGTGTACATAGTGTATACGGGTCAGTGACATATTATTATATAATATATATAAGGGTAATTCCCGTTTAATTGATATAAATTCGACAAGTAGTACGAGACTTGGATGTAACCTATAGAGAAATACTATTCTCTTATCTAATCTCCAGGGCCTGATAAGAACACATCTATAGTGTATGTCGATTGAATCAGCTGATAAACGCATGGACTTATCGTATCAAACTGTATAAGATATGGCCGACACAGGCAGCAGATCAGTTCCCTAGGATACCATTAGGTAGTGGATAGTGTATTCGCCAGGACACGCGACAATTTGGATATGATTTCATCTATTGCTATATAATTTGTAATCTAGAGGTTTTAGGTATATATAAATAATAATTATATCTAAAATATATCTATATAGTATAAAAGCAATTGTCAGACGTATACAGGAAATATGTTGTATTAAATCATAGTTCAGTGTGGTTCTTAGGTTAAACATTACTTATTTCCGTATGTGTACATGTACTCAAGAAATGAATATTTTACATATAATTTAACAGCAGTAGACTGAAAGGGATTAGAACGAAAGAAAACTTATATAGTTCTTCTCAATCAATCAATTGATTGATATACAATAGGCAGGAGAATAATATATATAACAATGAAAATACGTGAAATATATTCTAGGTATATGCGAAAGAATATCAGAATTTATTGTATTAGTGATTCAATAGTTTTGGATGTAATAATGAAAATGGTTAATATTTAAAGGAATATTTGAAGAAATTCAAGAACATGAACTATCAAATCGGAGCACGAGAAGAAAAAGAGATTAGTATAGAGACAGGTGGTTGAATAGGATCGGTTGTTGTGTCAATAACGACAGCATTCAGATTGGAATCCGCCATGTGAACCATTTAGAAATCATCCATCTCAGAACCTTTCACTGCCAATAATGTATTCGTGTACAGCAAGGAAAATTACGGTGTCGGTTGCAATATCCTTATAAGTGTCACCGAGAAGTAGTGTGTTTAAGTTGACATTACAAATTGTGGACAGCTCATTGAAGAGTGGTATACGTAGAAATGACATTGAAAGAAGAAGTGGATGTTATCTTCTATGCTACCACATCTGCAAGACGGGACAAGATTATTTTTCATTTTATAAAGTAGGACACGTTTGTGTTTTCGTCTTCTGTCAGAAAGTGTTTCCCAACCTACTTCTTGTTGAAGGGCATGAATAGAAATAAGTTGTGTAGCGCCAGTTACAATTCTTGCCGCCTCATGCTGTATTTTTTATCTAGTTCCTCTTTTTCATACATTGCACAATTATCCCAAATTACGCAAGAGTATTCTAGTAATGGTCGAATGAAGGAATAACTTCCAATGCTCTACGATCAAGTGTGAATTTTAATTTTCTCATAACATTGATACGTATCCTAAAATTTCGTTTCGTTAGGGTGACCACTACGGGTGTTATTCGAACAGATGTTATTATGTTACATGTAAATCAGTGTTTGGTTATGACTATAAGCACACTATAACTATTGTACTATGTTTAAATGTGCACCCTACCACATATGAGTGAAAGGTGGTGTGATGCATATAAGATGCCACCAACACGGTGTACATGGTGTATGTATCCCACCATTATTTATTCACACTTTGTATAAAAATGTACAATGTACTATTTTTTAAAAAATTATTATTCACATATATTCTATATTAGTAGCATTCGTAGTATAACAGTATTGCACAACGACATTTTAAACTTAAATAAACAGTTCCACATGATTGGACAGGTACTTATGTACTCATATACATATTAATTCCCTTCTAAATTGTAGCAACTTCGAACTCATTTAACAAGTTGTATCCCTCTGGCATGGCGGATCGCATTCGCGCTCGGTACTTGCCGTGTGGGTGTCAGGAAACGCTGTTCCAGGGATGTGATATACGTTCAAACCCTACGTAGACCTACATACAAGAAATACCAGATAGTCGCTCCTCCTCTTTGTGTTCTCAGATATGTGCTAATATTATAATCATGCTGCTATGTGTGTTATGTGATTTAGAATGTTACGTAACTATGTACATATGATAATGCTAATTCTGTTTGCTGTATGTAAACATTATGCATATATGAAATAAACAATTTGAAGTTTGAAGACTGTCCTTTCATTCTAATAATGATAATAAGCTTTCGCTGCATCTCGGTAAAACAGAGTCCATTTTGTTTGCTTCTAAGCCCAGATTGAGGTCATGTGATAAACTAGACATTGCATGCAATGAAACTTCAATTGCATCCACCAAATCTGTCAAATACTTAGGTGCTGATCTCGACCAAAGTATATCCGATGAGTCCATAGCCAATGAAGTTATTAAGAAGGCCAATGCAAAACTAAAGTTTTTATTTAGAAAAAGTAAGTTTGTAAATTGGTATGCTAAACAGCTACTGGTTTCTTCATAAATACAATGTCTCTTTGACTATGCGTGTGCCTCCTGGTATTTGGGGTTAAGCCAAAACTTGAAAAATAGATTTCAGGCCATCCAGAATAAGATTGTGAGATCTATATTTAATCTCAGTCCTCATACTCATATTGGCAGGTCCCAATTCGCTGAAGTTGACTGGTTGCCTGTTCAACTGAGGGTTGACTCCATTATCTTTGGTTATGTACATAAGATACACTGTAATAGTCAGCTATTTGAATGAGCATTTTAAATGAGCAAATGAGGTACACTCTTATTCAACTCGTTTCAGAGACAGTAACAGTTATTCCATTCCCAAGGTTAAGGGTTTTGGGGGGAAATCATTCGCTTATAATGGCTGTCAGGTGTGGAATGCGTCACAGTCAGTTAAAAAAATCTGTGACGGAACATTTTATGCAATCAGTATCAATCTAGTCCTTTTATTTGGTCATTATTTTTATTTCATTTAATGTAATACAATGTATTGAGTTTTAGTAAATACCTGTTCAATGTCAGGCAATTCCTTGTGATATTATATATTAAATATTCATGCAATCATGTGCTATTTTACTGTAATTCACTATGTGCAATAATTTGATTGACTAATTTGCCTTTCCGATGTCATATGCTTAATTCTAAGGACCACAATGGAAATAAGAGAGCTTTGTTACTCTCTTTTTGTGTTATCCTTGGTATTGATTATATGTCATCTACTCTGCACGTTAATGCTCACATGTACTATGTTGACATTGATTATATGTTATCTACTCTGCACTTTAATGCTCACATGTACTATGTTGACATTGATTTTGTATTTGTTTTATCACATATATTCTATTTTTACCAATTCAACCTTATTGGCACAATCAGCAAACAAGTTGCCTTTGGCCATTTACAAACACAAAAAACTATGGCAAAGATAAATATAAATACAAATGGTAATGAATATTAAATATATACATGTATATTTATACATTTCATACAACATACATTTAAGAAACAATTAAAATGTCCAGGACATTTTTCCTTATTAACATACATTCTTTAATATATTTTGATACTTTTACTTGCAAATGTTTATTTTTTGTCGACATAAGCGTGAAAATGTCTGTACACAAGGCAATGAAATATTGTTAAAATATGTTTTTCTTACTGTTCTATATGTGTCACAACATAGCATAAAATGATATTCTGATTCAACTGCATGTTGACTACATAACTTACACAATCTGTTTTCTCTTTCAATACTTCTATACCGACCAAATTCAATCTCTAAGTTGTGAGGAGACAATCTTAATCTAGAAAAATGTTTTCTATTTTTACCAGAATAAAACTATCTATTTACCTAATCCTTTTTCGGTATTTTTATGCAGTGTTCAAACTGTATACGATTGGGAAATAAAATATTTTAAAACTAAATTCAATAATAAATAAACAGGCATATAAGATACTTGTTATAACATAATCGTCCAAAAAAACTGTAAATTCACTGAATTGCAAATGTTTCATGTACACGTGCTTCAGTTAGTAGCAATGAAGTGCGTTATGCGGTCCGTCGTTGTAAATCAATGGTAAACGCGGCAAAACGTAGTTCCGTTGTATTTGTAATTTTACTCGTATTAGTTACTATGCTTATGTGATAATCAGATTTAAAAATTTAATTTCATGAAACTATTAAATGTATTCTAAACAACAATATGCGTTCTATATGTATATTATTAGGTCAAATTTATGAATGTTGGTGTCGCTACTATGACGTCACAACAATTACTTTACTATGACGTCACAACAAGTACATATTTACCAAAAAGTGTAACGTTTAGGCTAAAAACACGCTATTTGCACAACTTTTAGCAAGTTTACATTGGAATTGCTCCAGTAGCTGTTGAAGAATTCAGCGATGGAGCAGGATTTGTAGCGTTAATAGCCAGTCGTGCAGGATCTATACTGTTTATAGCTCGATGATGATTTTCAGTGACACCAGTATTGCGACGCCATGTTGGTTATTTATGTTGTTTACAGAGCGTATGAATACATACCGTGTTCATATGCATAGTTATTGCACTAGTGAAATATGAAACATATGCAATGGCGATATTATCCGTCTGTAGCCCAAATTATGTTATAAATTTATCTATTGACGATATTTTGAATACATAGTTAGTATCCGTGACCTAATGATTAAGAGCTCAGCCTACGGAGCGGGATGTCGAAGATTCGAACCTTGTCAGGGGTCATTCTGATATGGCCGGTTGGTAAGTCGCCAGCTAGTTAAATAATGGTTACCGATTGCCTATCATACAGGCGCTTGGCCTTCAATGATAGAATTCGGGACGTACTGATGACAATAAAAGGCCAATAAGTCAGAAATGGCTGACCCATTCAATAGGGGTGACACTATAATAAACAAACACTTAACTTTTAACTTTTATTAGTCGGTTTATTATAATTTAAATTAAGTGTAATAGCAAAGACTACTTGTATGTTACTAGGTTTTCATCCTTCTTGAAAGGAGATCTCTGTTGATCTATATACAGTTAGATTCAACGGTACGTATAGTCATTGTGCTTGGACCTGTTGACGGTGTATTGGTATCACGTATCCTTCCGCAAGAAATCATATCAAGAAAGTTGTGACGAAATTCGGTTGAGAGCAGGATGTAGATTATGAAATTACACGAATGGTTTAGTTGTTCACAGGTGAGGGCAACTCCTTGTAAAATAATCATGCTTTCAGTTTTAGAATTCAAAACGTGTTGATTTGTCGCGGTTGCGATAATCACCAAGACTGTGAATGGTGTAACCCATATAATGTACGACACAACTGCACCAATCAACATAATCGATATGCGTACAGATCTGTCATTGCTGCCTTGCATATTTAAATTATGATTGCGCTGCCTTTTCACAAGCGTAATTATAATCGGTATCGTAACCAAGAGGAGTATGGATATAGGAGCTAGAGAATATATCGATATTCCGATAATGTTAGATATTTTATGAAGGTACATGGTATTTGCTGTAACAAAATTATGACTACAAACGCCATTAATTATGCCTGTGGAAAATGACCTAATGCTGTGTATGATAATAATAATTATATACAAATTAAAGATGGCCACCAAAATCGTTCGGCGTGTACATAGTTGTTTCGCTTTCAGGGGAAAAACTACAGCAATAAATCTTTCTACTGCTATCAAAACAACGCACCAAGAAGATGACGATTTTGCAACACGATATATCACAAAAAATGCCTTGCATCCCGTTATTGAAATTGCCCTGATATCGCCATATTCCCAAATAGTTCGCATAAAATGCTGATTAAACAGGTTTGTTAGTAACAATAGCGAATCAGAAAATGCCAATGCGTACAAATTGCATTGTGACGTCCTTTTGCGAAATTTGACGTGCGATACTGTAAGAATGATGCAGCAATTTCCTAGAAGGCCAAACGCCACTAGCATAGGACAAATAAATAGCTGTGCCCGATTCATTTGTTCTTGCAACCAATGAGATTCGGAATTGTGGTGCATCGGTTCGTGATATGTAGTAGCAGTCCGCACTGCAGTTGTGACTTCCGGATCTGAATCGTTTATGTGCGTCACGATAATAGCCTTGGAAGAATTATTCATCTTTAAACTGCAAACTGCCGTGGACCTAGATATTGATAATAATGTAAACTTGGTAGAGCACACGACAACTATTGTTTCTATCATCTCATTAATTTTACAGATTAATATATTAAACAATCCACACATGTACATCTAACGTAACCGTGACGTATGGCCCATAAGCCGTAAACCATAACACGTGACGTCACAATCGGATCAGCAATTATACATAAGTATAATAACTATTCGGTATGCAAATACATGCATACATCAATACATTTACCAATGTAACATTTAAGGTATATGACAATTTACATCTTTATCCATACCTCGGTTTGAATTGTATTGAGTCGTATGTACAACACTAAATGATTTAGTCAAGGAGATACATATAGTTAGTTATGCGAGTAACTGGTTCAACCAACACATGCTTTGTTCAGTTCATTACATAGTAAAACATATATGAACGAACGAACATATTTTATTCACATAAACTATGCAGTTTTTAGTGACATAGCAATATTACAGTCTACAACATAAGTATAAAATTATGACAACAAATGTAGGTGATAATTATTGGCATTCCATATTACTATAGGGATGAACTATAGTATAAAAGTTTACATACTTGAAATCTTAAAACATTACTAAATACAATCCTAATTACAGTGACATCTATATATGCGATATACTGTATTTCAGTACAACATATCAATAAATACTAGTTACACAAATAACTGAAAAATAAACATGATACTAGTGTATTTTAAAATCGACAACATATTGAAATATATGTACAGATCTCGCCATTTACTACATACCTCGTATGTGAGACAATATTCTCGTCACCATACCACGTCTAGCTCCTCGGCTTCAATACTGTTACTGAAACACTCAAAACAATGTGTGTGTTTTACGTTTATTTATCGTCGCTACCGGTAGCCCATATGAGCGACGCCTCCTGAACAGATTAGTCATTTTTGATTTTTGGAGGATAATGCAATGATACAGACAGAGACCCATTCCAGAGTGTCCTCTGGTTCTTTTACGTGCACGGTGTACAGCACCTACACGAGACCTCGGTTTAACGTCCCATCTGAAAGACTGTTAATTTTATTAGGGTCAGACGGGGGATCGAACCTGCGATCCCTGGATTACCAGTCCAGCGTGTTACCACTGGACTATAGATCCGTCTGTACTCAAAACAAAATCGTAACATGCATTGTTAAATTATATAGAAACATGACAAGTCGATCATTAACAGATTAGCACAGTGATTAGCGTGCTCGCTTCTCATCGATGCAATCAGCTCTATCCTCGGACCGGGTAGTATGTGAGATGGTACGGTGGTCGCCAGATCGGACAGGAGGGTTGGTTTTCTCGAGGTACTGCGGTTTCCTCCCACTCGAATGACAACATTTACGCTTGCATCCACGCCAAAGATCGTGACTAAGTAGTTAAATCTTGTTTCGCAATCGTTGTAAAATAAATAAAGTTCAAACTAATCATTAATACACGTCGTAAGAACTAATGCCATTATCGAAACTATAAATTTAAAAAATAACGAAACTCAATCGACGCAATAACAAATATTAGCAACTGCAATAGTTGTCACGCTTGTTCAATTACGTATGTTTACATTGCTATTGCATTAAAGCGACATTGCATTGTCAAAAAATAAAACAAATGCATTGTTCACGTATAAATGGATTGCTACTACAAATTCTTCTGAATATATTCGAACACAAATATTGAATCAATAAACAATATGTTTGTGGTCTACAAACTTTCAAAAGTGAATGTAGGATTTCATATACCGGTCATCCACGCTCCTGAATTGACATTTCTTTGTCATTGTAGTCAATACTTGATAATGTCGCTTAGAGATAATAAATTTAACTAAGATTAGTCTACACACAAATATTTACATTATTTTGTTATGTCAACAAACCGCGTATACGACGCTTGCTTATTAGTTGAAATACTTAGTTTTGGAGGCAAATATTTGGGAAAACATTATACCATATAATAGGAAATTACATCATGTATAAATTTGCGTTTTCACTGATGTAGTGTCGCTTTAAACTTTATTTAATTTACAACGATTGCGAAGCAAGTTCTAACAACTTATATTAATAACTCTCGATGGCGCGGATGAAAGCGTAAATGTGGCCATTCCTGTGGGAGGAAACCGGAGTACCCGGAGAAAACACACCTGTCCGATCTGACGACCATCGTACCATCTCACATACTACCCGTGAACATTGCAGGTTCGATCCCCCGTCTGACCCTAATAAAATTAATAATATTTCAGATGGGACTTTAATCCAAGGTCTCGTGTAGCAGACCTGGTAAGACACGCATCTGCTTGCAAGAAACGTTGTCTATCAGTGCGCATGCGTATGCACGTAACTACGAGTGCGCATATCATTAGTGACGAAATGCATACGAAAATGGACACAATCAGGGCACATACGTTCATCGAAGGAAATGAAATTACTATTTTAGTGTAATCATATTGGAAGCTTATGTGGAAATTGTGATAGCGCAGTGGTAGCGAAAGGCCCAGAGTTCGAGCCCCGTTGGAGCCATTACGATTGTGCATTTGGGGCAAGGCATTTAAATTCCACATTGCCCCTTCTCTCTCTCTCGTGGTTATGGATTCCATAAGGACTTCTGACCTAGAATGAGCGCTGAGAAGTGTGCGTGCTTTACGTTTATTTATCGTCGCTACCGGTTGCCCATATGAGCGAAGCCTCCTGAAAAGATTATTCATTTTAGATGTTTGGAGGATAGTGCAATGTTACAGACAGAAACCCCTTACAGAGTCTCCTCTGGTTCGTTTACGTGCACGGTGTATAGCACCGACACGAGACCTACGTAAAATAATATGAATATGTACAATAATATGCAATGAATTAGTTCAATAGATTATCTCGTATATTCAAGATAACACGTGTACAAATATGTAATCATATAATTCGATTCATGAATTTGTAAAACGATACTACAGCGCTTATATTTGTAATAATACGGCTGAGCATAGTAAACGTACGTATATTTAACACCTATATATCCAGCAATTTTGCCTGCTTAGAATACAGATAAATACAATGGATTAACAATGATACGATCACATTGTCTTCAAGTCACCATTTTCATGAGTGTCCGTTTTGTTTCACATGTTAAGTTAATTGCGTATATACGATGCATGTCGTATTTAGACAATTGTTTATTAGAACTATTGAAACAGTAGCTTAATAGTACATTGATAAAGTGGCAGACGGGAAGTCAATGCTATTCTAGACGCGATAACTCATGTTGAATGGTTTATGGCATGGATTGTGAAAATCATTAAAGCAAGCTGTTTTCTTCCATTTTGCCAACATCTCATAAATTCCATAGAAACCGTCGCACGTGCTATTCAACACAAATTGTAAGTGAGCCCATATGAATTATACTAGACGTAAGAAACAACTATTTTGCAATGACGGAACTTATCTAATGTCAACTACAAAGTTAACGTATTATTGCTTGGTCAGTATATTCATTATGTGTATTGTGAATATTCTAGTTATTATTCGCAGGTCTCGGTTAAATTAACATAGACAGTTGTGTGCGGTTTCATGCATATATATGCTGAGAAGACCCGATTGCAATACAATTAATATTTAAGTCAGCTATCATAAAATCATACAATAGAGTGCGACGTCAATGCTTATTAAAGAGAATAAAAGAATATTAGAGACTCTTACCTATAATTAAAAGATCCAATTCACAATTTAAATTTTACGAAAGGTTTAATTCTTATTTATTTAACCTGGTTCAGATTCTGGATTAGCGTAATGCAGCCAGAATATCGGGGTATATATTAGCTAGTGCTGGATTCGAACGCACACCTAACCAGATTGGGTAGCCAATGGGTGAATTTTGAAACGCCCACCTATCCAGGTTGGGCAGTCAATGGGTGAATTTTGAATCTTCATGGACCCAGAATGGCCATGGCAGGCATGTTTATTATTATCCAAATATGCAACAGAACAAACAATTAATGTTTATACTGCTTGACACTAATCTCCTGTCATCATATTGCACATACGAGTAACATAGATGTTGCATAATAACTATCTAGTGTGAATGGCAGTCATTATCTCTGTAAAGATATGAAGTATTTGATGTGCTTAATTGTAACGAACAAAATTTCTAAATTATAAATGTATAAACTCTTCGAAATTTAGTAAAGCTGAAAACGGTTACTTATTAGTTATGAAATTGAAGTCTCTATAAATAAATTGACTCCCTTATTGTATATACAAAATGTACATCTAATAGGAATGAACAGGCTATCAATTTGAGCTTGATAGCAGCGTTCCACTACAAATGCTATTTTTATATGACACATTGACGTTGAGAAATATCTTAATGAAAACAAAAGATTGTAGTGAGGCCCATATGTTGATGTGAAGCTTTGTTTGATTCTATTTATAGAAATGACTGTGGTTAATGTACTATGGTTAATGTACTATGGTAAATGGACTATGGTTAATGTTATATAATGTTTGTATTCAGAGTAAAAAGACCGCCTCCGTTGTCGAGTGGTTAAGGTCGCTGACTTGTATACCACTGTAACCTATCATCACGGTTTAGAGCCCCGCTCAGATCGTGTTTCTTTATATGAAAATGTTAGCAGTTTCTTGTGGACGTTGGTGTAACAAGTACTGGTTAACCGCTTGGGCCTGCCCAAGAAAGATGTTGTTAGGTAAATTGCTCGTCGCTCAAATGGGCAACCGGTAGCGACGTAAATAAACTTTTTTTTAAATGCTATGGGTCATTAGAGTCATATTTCAAAAGGTATAATCTTGTGTACGCCAAATGTGGCGCATATCTGTGTATGTTCAGTATTCACTTGAGTTAAGACAAGGTGAGAACATGTCGCCAGTCCTGTCTTCACTGTTCGTGGAGGACCTGGAGTTGTTTATGCAGGTCGACATTAACGCAGGGATATACATTGTGGATATCGTACGTATTTTATTATTATTTGCAGATGACATGGCCTGCAGGTTATAAATCTTTTCTCCAATCTCAAACTCAGTATTGAGCTTCTGATTGGTTGAGCCAAGAGCAAATAACCAATCAAATTTTTTGAGCTCGAGTTTGAGATTTGAGAAAAGTTTTATAACCTCGGGCCAAGAGGTCATTCTCGGTAAAACCCCACAAGAGTTCCAACATAGTTTTAATACATGAGTATTGTAGTACGTGGGGATTAGAAACCAATACTAGTTAAACTAAAGTAATTGCCCTTATAACCGGGGTAACGTATTTTTAAATGAAACTGGTCTTATAATGCCGAGAATATTGGAAGTTGTTTTACAATGTTAATTGCCTTGGCACTGTTTTAAATTACAATAGCAAATTTAATATAAATCAACAATATATATCCGAGAAAGCTCTAAAAACCACCGAATTATTTGACCTCTAAGTGTAGGAAATACAAACTTAAAACCTAACATATTATGTCAGCTGTTCGATGCTTTTGTTGGTTCAATATTAAACTATACATCAGAAATGTGGGGCTTTACAAAATCTAAAGATATAGAGCGAATACATTAGTTTTAAAGTTTTGGAAACGAATACTAAATTTCCGATCCACTACTTGTAATGCAGCTATTTATGGTGAGCTTGGGCGATATCCTCTATACATATTTCGCTGCATATTTATTATTATATATTTGTTTAAAAATTTTAATTCGAATATCAACTTCAACGATAATATACCCATGATTATAATAATGGTTGACCAATGTTAAAACATACTAGACGTAAATGGTTGTTCGCATATCTGTAATAACCAATGCAACATCGATGCTAATAATTTCCTATGTATATTTAAATTTCAGTTCGAAGACACTACAGTCATACATACATACCAGACCGGCCAACTAGTTTCCTAAGTAAGTAAATGTGTGTGTGTTGACAAATTAATAACAGGTTTTTACCTTCCAACAATGATGATACTCCTTTGTTTCTGGACCAATCAACCCTGAAATAAATATAAGTGTAATGCTATAATATAATGGTTCACACGAATGTCACACATAGAAAGAAATATATCTTAAAAATAATATATTTAGTGAAAGTAATAATATAATGTTTTATTGCATACGTTACTATAAATAGTAACAACTTTAATGGTAGAAAAGCAAAATATCTGGTCGACGCGGGCAATATATTTCGATTTTGGCCCTCGGGCCAATATCTCCATAGGGTGCGCCAATATCCACAAATGGCCCACCGCAGCCGTTTAATAACCTCTAAATAGTTATAAATGACAATATACTTATTACCCGTTTACTCTTCAGTAGCAAAATAAAAATGACACTCACACATTTTTTTATATACGGTTGTTTTCAGCTAACTGTGATCATTATAAAAACATTATTACCCAAGTGTAAAGCATTATCTACATTTATTAATACAATCAATTTGTTTCTGGCTGATGTTCTCCTTTCCATAAACTTTCCATTTCTGTCGTATGAATCAATTAGCTGTCTATTTGGATGCGTTTACCTGATTAACAAACTTTTCGTTCGGTATTTTAGTAAGTAGCTTAGCTTACACATTAACACAATCACTCATGTATATACTTTTTCAAAGTACTTATATTCCGTATTAATACTTCAAACAGTCGTTTGATCATACGTATATTATCTTCCATGAAAGTATTGTGGAAGTCATTCAGTTTTTATACCACTTCACATAGGTGAACTTTTATTGGTGATGATGTTGAAGAGGGGGGTGGTTAGGATGCTGAGGGTGAAGATGCTGCAGACGGTGATACGGGGGATGGTGAGGATGATGATGATGAGGAGGAGTATGGTCAGGATGCTGAGGGTAAGGATGATGACGACTTGGATACAGAGGATGGTGAGGAGGATGACCGTGATAAAGATGAGTATTTGGAGGAGGAGGATGGGTGATGGTGATGAGGATTGGGAGGAGGATGGCGAGGAAGATGAGGATACGCAGGACGGTGATGAGGAAGGAGGAAGGGATACTGGTGAGGATGATAAAGATGATAGAGATGAGGAGTATGATGAAAGAGGATTTGTAGGAGGATGGCGAAGAGGATGACGATGAGGAGAAGGGGGAGGATGTCAGGTATTGTCGAATCCTTTCATGTGATTGTGTTTTGTAAAACCCCGACAATAAATAAACTTTGAATTTATGGCAATTAAGATACAAAGTGAATATGTTGTCGGAGCATAACATCCTTCTATGTGAGTAGTCATATAGATTAAGACACTACTAACGAAACTAAGTAGATATCTGTATGAACATTTACTGGAAGTCTATTTTCAATCAAACGGCTTAATTGTCCGTGTTTCAATCAGTTGATTTATAAATCGAAAATCCGTCATAGGCTTCACCAACAAACAGTTAATACTAGGATTCACCTTCCTTGAACTTTCTTAGATTAGATTTAAATGCAAACTTCCACTCGGGTTAACGTTTGTTATGGTTGCACTCGGGTTAACGTTTGTTGTGGTTGCACTCGGGTTAACGTTTGTTGTGGTTGCACTCGGGTTAACGTTTGTTGTGGTTGCACTCGGGTTAACGTTTGTTTGGTTGCACTCGGGTTAACGTTTGTTGTGGTTGCACTCGGGTTAACGTTTGTTGTGGTTGCACTCGGGTTAACGTTTGTTGTGGTTGCACTCGGGTTAACGTTTATTGTGGTTGCACTCGGGTTAACGTTTGTTGTGGTTCCACTCGGGTTAACGTTTGTTATGGTTCCACTCGGGTTAACGTTTGTTGTGGTTGCACTCGGGTTAACGTTTGTTGTGGTTGCACTCGGGTTAACGTTTATTGTGGTTCCACTCGGGTTAACGTTTGTTGTGGTTGCACTCGGGTTAACGTTTGTTGTGGTTGCACTCGGGTTAACGTTTGTTGTGGTTGCACTCTGGTTAACGTTTGTTGTGGTTGCACTCGGGTTAACGTTTGTTGTGGTTGCACTCGGGTTAACGTTTGTTGTGGTTGCACTCTGGTTAACGTTTGTTGTGGTTGCACTCGGGTTAACGTTTGTTGTGGTTGCACTCGGGTTAACGTTTGTTGTGGTTCCACTCGGGTTAACGTTTGTTGTGGTTGCACTCGGGTTAACGTTTGTTGTGGTTGCACTCGGGTTAACGTTTGTTGTGGTTGCACTCGGGTTAACGTTTGTTGTGGTTGCACTCGGGTTAACGTTTGTTGTGGTTGCACTCGGGTTAACGTTTGTTGTGGTTGCACTCGGGTTAACGTTTATTGTGGTTGCACTCGGGTTAACGTTTGTTGTGGTTCCACTCGGGTTAACGTTTGTTATGGTTCCACTCGGGTTAACGTTTGTTGTGGTTGCACTCGGGTTAACGTTTGTTGTGGTTGCACTCGGGTTAACGTTTATTGTGGTTCCACTCGGGTTAACGTTTGTTGTGGTTGCACTCGGGTTAACGTTTGTTGTGGTTGCACTCGGGTTAACGTTTGTTGTGGTTGCACTCTGGTTAACGTTTGTTGTGGTTGCACTCGGGTTAACGTTTGTTGTGGTTGCACTCGGGTTAACGTTTGTTGTGGTTGCACTCTGGTTAACGTTTGTTGTGGTTGCACTCGGGTTAACGTTTATTCTGGTTCCACTCAGGTTAACATTTGAATTGGTTGCACTCTGGTTAACGTTTCTTCTGGTTCCACTCGGGTTAACTTTGAATTGGTTGCACTCTGGTTAACGTTTCTTCTGGTTCCACTAGGGTTAACATTTGAATTGGTTGCACTCTGGTTAACGTTTCTTCTGGTTCCACTCGGGTTAACTTTGAATTGGTTGTACTCTGGTTAACGTTTCTTCTGGTTCCACTCGGGTTAACATTTGAATTGGTTGCACTCTGGTTGACGTTTGTTGTGGTTCCACCTGGGTTAACGTTCGTTGTGCTTCCACTCTGGTTAACGTTTGATGTGCTTCCACTCGGGTTAACGTTTGACGTGTTTCCACTCGGGTTAACGTTTGACGTGTTTCCACTCTGGTTAACGTTTGATGTGCTTCCACTATGGTTAACGTTTGATGTGCTTCCACACTGGTTAATGTTTGATGTGCTTCCACTCTGGTTAATGTTTGATGTGCTTCCACTCGGGTTAACGTTTGACGTGTTTCCACTCGGGTTAACGTTCGATGTGGTTCCACTCAGCTTAACTTTGAATTGGTTGCACTCTTGTTAACATTTGAAGTGTTTCCACTGGTGTTAATTTTCGTTGTGGTTCCACTTGGGTTAACTTTGAATTGGTTCCACTCGGGTTAACGTTTGTTGTGGTTCCACTGGGGTTTAACGTTTGAATTGGTTCCACTCGGGTTAACGTGTGTTGTGGTTCCACTCGAGATAACGTTCGTTGTGGTTCCACTCGGGTTAACGTTTGACGTGTTTCCACTCAGGTTAACGTTTAACGTGCTTCCACTCGGGTTAACGTTTGACGTGTTTCCACTCGGGTTAACGTTCGATGTAGTTCCACTCAGCTTAACTTTGAATTGGTTGCACTCGGGTTAACGTTTGACTTGTTTCCACTCAGGTTAACGTTCGTTGTGGTTCCACTCGGGTTAACGTTTGACGTGTTTCCACTATGGTTAACGTTTGATGTGCTTCCACTCTGGTTAATGTTTGATGTGCTTCCACTCGGGTTAACGTTTGACGTGTTTCCACTCGGGTTAACGTTCGATGTGGTTCCACTCAGCTTAACTTTGAATTGGTTGCACTCTTGTTAACATTTGAAGTGTTTCCACTCGGGTTAATTTTCGTTGTGGTTCCACTTGGGTTAACTTTGAATTGGTTGCACTCGGGTTAACGTTCGTTGTGGTTCCACTCTGGTTACCATTTGAAGTGTTTCCACTCGGGTTATCGTGTGTTGTGGTTCCACTCGGGTTAACGTGTGAAGTGCTTCACTTGGGTTTAACGTTTGAAGTGGTTCCACTCGGGTTTAACGTTTGAAGTGGTTCCACTCGGGTTAACGTTTGAAGTGGTTCCACTCGGGTTAACGTGTGTTGTGGTTCCACTCGGGTTAACGTGTGAAGTGCTTCACTTGGGTTTAACGTTTGAAGTGGTTCTACTCGGGTTTAACGTTTGAAGTGGTTCCACTCGGGTTAACGTTTGAAGTGGTTCCACTCGGGTTAACGTGTTTTGTGGTTCCACTAGGGTTAACGTTTGAAGTGCTTCACTCGGGTTTAACGTTTGAAGTGGTTCCATCGGGTTAACGTTTGAAGTGCTTCACTCGGGTTTAACGTTTGAAGTGGTTCCACTCGGGTTTAACGTTTGAAGTGCTTCCACTTGGGTTAACGTTTGAAGTGCTTCATTTGGGTTAACGTGTGTTGTGGTTCCACTCGAGTTAACGTTCGTTGTGGTTGCACTCGGGTTAACGTTTGACGTGTTTCCACTCGGGTTAACGTTTAACATGCTTCCACTCGGGTTAACGTTTGACGTGTTTCCACTCGGGTTAACGTTTGACGTGTTTCCACTCGGGTTAATGTTCGTTGTGGTTCCACTCGGGTTAACTTTGAATTGGTTGCACTCGGGTTAACGTTTGACGTGTTTCCACTCGGGTTAATGTTCGTTGTGGTTCCACTCGAGTTAACTTTGAATTGGTTGCACTCAGCTTAACGTTCGTTGTGGTTCCACTCTAGTTACCGTTTGAATTGGTTCCACTCGGGTTAACGTGTGTTGTGGTTCCACTCGGGTTAACGTTTGACGTGTTTCCACTCGGGTTAACGTTTAACGTGCTTCCACTCGGGTTAACGTTTGACGTGTTTCCACTCTGGTTAACGTTTGATGTGCTTCCACTATGGTTAACGTTTGATGTGCTTCCACTCTGGTTAATGTTTGATGTGCTTCCACTCGGGTTAACGTTTGACGTGTTTCCATTCTGGTTAACGTTTGATGTGCTTCCACTATGGTTAACGTTTGATGTGCTTCCACTCGGGTTAACGTTTGACGTGTTTCCACTCGGGTTAACGTTCGATGTGGTTCCACTCAGCTTAACTTTGAATTGGTTGCACTCTTGTTAACATTTGAAGTGTTTCCACTCGGGTTAATTTTCGTTGTGGTTCCACTTGGGTTAACTTTGAATTGGTTGCACTCGGGTTAACGTTCGTTGTGGTTCCACTCTGGTTACCGTTTGAATTGGTTCCACTCGGGTTAACGTGTGTTGTGGTTCCACTCAGGTTGACGTTTGAAATGTTTCCACTCGGGTTAACGTGTGTTGTGGTTTCACTCGAGTTAACGTTCGTTGTGGTTCCACTCGGGTTAACGTTTGACGTGTTTCCACTCGGGTTAACGTTTAACGTGCTTCCACTCGGGTTAACGTTTGACGTGTTTCCACTCGGGTTAACGTTTGAAGTGTCTCCACTCCGGTTAACGTTTGAAGTGATTCCACTCAGGTTAACGTTTGAAGTGCTTCATTCGGGTTTGACGTTTGAAGTGGTTCCACTCGGGTTTAACGTTTGAAGTGGTTCCACTTGGGTTAACGTTTGAAGTGCTTCATTTGGGTTAACGTGTGTTGTGGTTCCACTCGAGTTAACGTTCGTTGTGGTTCCACTCGGGTAAACGTTTGACGTGTGTTTCCACTCGGGTTAACGTTTAACGTGCTTCCACTCGGGTTAACGTTTGACGTGTTTCCACTCGGGTTAACGTTCGATGTGGTTCCACTCGAGTTAACTTTGAATTGGTTGCACTCAGGTTAACGTTCGTTGTGGTTCCACTCGGGTTAACGTTTGACGTGTTTCCACTCTGGTTAACGTTTGATGTGCTTCCACTATGGTTAACGTTTGATGTGCTTCCACTCTGGTTAACGTTTGATGTGGTTCCACTCGGGTTAATGTTCGTTGGTTCCACTCGAGTTAACTTTGAATTGGTTGCACTCGGGTTAACGTTTGACGTGCTTCCACTCTGGTTAATGTTCGTTGTGGTTCCACTCGAGTTAACTTTGAATTGGTTGCACTCAGGTTAACGTTCGTTGTGGTTCCACTCGGGTTAACGTTTGACGTGCTTCCACTCTGGTTAACGTTTGATGTGCTTCCACTATGGTTAACGTTTGATGTGCTTCCACTCTGGTTAACGTTTGATGTGCTTCCACTATGGTTAACGTTTGACGTGCTTCCACTCTGGTTAACGTTTGATGTGCTTCCACTATGGTTAACGTTTGATGTGCTTCCACTCTGGTTAATGTTTGATGTGCTTCCACTCGGGTTAACGTTTGACGTGTTTCCACTCGGGTTAACGTTCGATGTGGTTCCACTCAGCTCAACTTTGAATTGGTTGCACTCTTGTTAACATTTGAAGTGTTTCCACTCGGGTTAATTTTCGTTGTGGTTCCACTTGGGTTAACTTTGAATTGGTTGCACTCAGGTTAACGTTCGTTGTGGTTCCACTCTGGTTACCGTTTGAATTGGTTCCACTCGGGTTAACGTGTGTTGTGGTTCCACTCGGGTTAACGTTTGACGTGTTTCCACTCGGGTTAACGTTTAACGTGCTTCCACTCGGGTTAACGTTTGACGTGTTTCCACTCTGGTTAACGTTTGATGTGCTTCCACTATGGTTAATGTTTGATGTGCTTCCACTCTGGTTAATGTTTGATGTGCTTCCACTTGGGTTAACTTTGAATTGGTTGCACTCGGGTTAACGTTCGTTGTGGTTCCACTCTGGTTACCGTTTGAATTGGTTCCACTCGGGTTAACGTGTGTTGTGGTTCCACTCAGGTTGACGTTTGAAGTGTTTCCACTCGAGTTAACGTGTGTTGTGGTTTCACTCGAGTTAACGTTCGTTGTGGTTCCACTCGGGTTAACGTTTGACGTGTTTCCACTCGGGTTAACGTTTAACGTGCTTCCACTCGGGTTAACGTTTGACGTGTTTCCACTCGGGCTAACGTTTGAAGTGTCTCCACTCCGGTTAACGTTTGAAGTGATTCCACTCAGGTTAACGTTTGAAGTGCTTCATTCGGGTTTGACGTTTGAAGTGGTTCCACTCGGGTTTAACGTTTGAAGTGGTTCCACTTGGGTTAACGTTTGAAGTGCTTCATTTGGGTTAACGTGTGTTGTGGTTCCACTTGGGTTAACGTTTGAAGTGCTTCATTTGGGTTAACGTGTGTTGTGGTTCCACTCGAGTTAACGTTCATTGTGGTTCCACTCGGGTTAACGTTTGACGTGTGTTTCCACTCGGGTTAACGTTTAACGTGCTTCCACTCGGGTTAACGTTTGACGTGTTTCCAATCGGGTTAACGTTCGATGTGGTTCCACTCGAGTTAACTTTGAATTGGTTGCACTCAGGTTAACGTTCGTTGTGGTTCCACTCGGGTTAACGTTTGACGTGTTTCCACTCTGGTTAACGTTTGATGTGCTTCCACTATGGTTAACGTTTGATGTGCTTCCACTCTGGTTAATGTTCGTTGTGGTTCCACTCGAGTTAACTTTGAATTGGTTGCACTCAGGTTAACGTTCGTTGCGGTTCCGCTCGGGTTAACGTTTGACGTGCTTCCACTCTGGTTAACGTTTGATGTGCTTCCACTATGGTTAACATTTGATGTGCTTCCACTCTGGTTAACGTTTGATGTGCGTCCACTATGGTTAACATTTGATGTGCTTCCACTCTGGTTAATGTTTGATGTGCTTCCACTCGGGTTAACGTTTGACGTGCTTCCACTCTGGTTAACGTTTGATGTGCGTCCACTATGGTTAACGTTTGATGTGCTTCCACTCTGGTTAATGTTTGATGTGCTTCCACTCGGGTTAACGTTTGACGTGTTTCCACTCGGGTTAACGTTCGATGTGGTTCCACTCAGCTTAACTTTGAATTGGTTGCACTCTTGTTAACATTTGAAGTGTTTCCACTCGGGTTAATTTTCGTTGTGGTTCCACTTGGGTTAACTTTGAATTGGTTGCACTCGGGTTAACGTTCGTTGTGGTTCCACTCTGGTTACCGTTTGAATTGGTTCCACTCGGGTTAACGTGTGTTGTGATTCCACTCAGGTTGACGTTTGAAGTGTTTCCACTCGGGTTAACGTGTGTTGTGGTTCCACTCGAGTTAACGTTCGTTGTGGTTCCACTCGGGTTAACGTTTGACGTGTTTCCACTCGGGTTAACGTTTAACGTGCTTCCACTCGGGTTAATGTTTGACGTGTTTCCACCAGACATGGGGTAATCGTAATCGGTAATCGCAATCGATTGCAATCGATTGCAATCGATTACAAGTTGTCAAGTAATCGCAATCGTAATTGATTACAATTACAATTTTGCCAAAGTAATTGTAATTGTAATCAATTACATTTGAAAAGTAATCGTAATCACTGATTACTTTTATGATTACATTGTAATTTAGGTTTTGGGATATTAAACAGCTGGGGGTACGGACAATTGCCCCTTAGAACAATTGCCCCTAGGACAATATCCCCTTCATATAAGTTAATCATAGGACAATAGCCCCTTTGTATAAGGTAAGGAGGGGTTTCATTCCATATTTGGGGAGGTGCTTCATTTAAATTTTAGAGGGGGTCAGGGGTATTATTAGAAATTTATTAAAGTGGAAGGGGTAGAAGTGGGTTTTTTTACAGCAAGGATGAGGTTAGGAGTGGTAAACTGTGGTATTTTTTCTCAAGTGAAAGACATTTTTTTTATTTTGAATAAAAACTGAACTAATATACATACTTCAAAGGTAATTATATCTCAAATAAACTTATCCAACATCTTAATTATGGGTCATCAATAATTCACTTCAAAAGTGAATAAACATTCACACCATTTTGAAACAGGTACTTTAATTAATTACTTCAAAGATAAATAAACACTCCCTAGTTTCCTTGTGAACATTCATTAAATAACTTGAAAGGTGAATAAACTTTACACCTTTTAGAAACAACTATATTAGTTCTTTTAACTTTGCACCTTTTTTAGAAACAATTACAAGTGAGATTGTAATAATATATATCAAAAAGAAAGTTTGAATTTATACTTAGAAAATGAGAAGGTAAGAGTAATTATTTTTAAGAAGTGCTATTTGCACAAAGGCTTCAAAGGTACATAAACATTCCCCATGAAAAAATACCACCCTAGCACTTAGGGATGGATTATGGAGCAAATCTAGTGAGCACAATGTCAACTCTAGGGAGCACATTGTCAATGATAAATGCTGGAGCAAATTGTAAGTTATCATCAGTTTCATCAAGTTGTCAGAGCAGTGAACATTCAGTTGATATTTTTGATAGTTAATCAGTTAGCAAATTATAAATGCCATTATGGCAACCAAACCAAGTTCAGTGGTGTTTGATCACTTTGAAATGCCAGCAAATACCTCAAATACTAAATGAAGGGGAACTTAAGTTGCAGGCTGCAAATGCAACTCGGTGGAATTCTGAACTCAGAATGATCCGCTCAGTTCTACGTGTGCCCCATGAGAAGCTTGCTGATCTGAATACAGTTACACTCACACAGCATGATCGCAACATACTGAAGGACTTGATAGTGATTCTTGCTCCCTTTGAGGAAGCCACAAACAGCGTACAGGGTCAAAATATTGTGACATCAAGTATGGTTGTGCCTTGCGTCCGTGGACTGAAGTTGCATCTCCGTGACATGACATCTCGTTATAACAACAAGTTAGTTGAAACACTGAGAGCATCTGTTGATAAACGACTCACTGTATTTGAGGAACGTGAAGCGTTCGTAATAGCTTCATGCCTAGACCCTAGGTTTAAGTTAGACTGGTGTGCGACTCCAGAGGAATGCTCTTCCCAGAGGAGGAACCTTCTTTCACAGCACTGGCAGATGTATCCACAAGAATTGTAGCCAATGATGCTGAAGATGTGCCTCAAGAGCCTCCCCGCAAGCGCAGTAAATTATTCAGTTTTATGGACTCGCGAGTTCAGGCTGTGACTCCTGTGAACAATTCTAGTGTTGAGATAGAGATCCAGGATTACCTCTCTCAGCCATGCTTGCCAGAGGAGTGTGATCCTCTGGAGTACTGGAAAGTTCAGGAGTCTGTATTTCCCACATTGGCAAAGTTAGCCAGACATTATTTGGGCATCACAGCAACTTCAGCACCTGTGGAAAGACTTTTTAGTATTGCGGGCAAAATATTCAGACCGGAGAGATGTAATTTGGGTGACATTAGGTTTCAGGAACTTATGTTTATAAGATGTAACTCGCAGTGAACATTACAAACTGTCAAGCACAGTTTAATATAATCATGTTTTAATTTAATCATGTTTTAATGCAATACCCACATAGCTTGTCCTCAATAATAACAATAATAATCAATGCATTTTCTGCAGTAAGCCTTTGTACTTAGTAGTTTTAACTTCTTATACCAATATTTTTTTGAATTAAATGATGTATGTGTGTATATATGGAATACTTTTTTGAATAAATACCTTTTATATATTGTATAATACAGCTTTTGTGTTATCTTATTACAATTTTAAGGATTTGGGTGCATGGGTACATCAATGTAATCATGATTGCAATCATGATTACATTGCAATGTAATTGTAATTGTAATCAATTACTTGGAAAATATTTGTAATCGTAATTGTAATCGTAATCATAGCAACAGCAAGTAATCGCAATCGTAATTGATTACATTTTGCATGTAATCGCCCCATGTCTGGTTTCCACTCGGGTTAACGTTTGACGTGTTTCCACTCGGGTTAACGTTTGAAGTGTCTCCACTCCGGTTAACGTTTGAAGTGATTCCACTCAGGTTAACGTTTGAAGTGCTTCATTCGGGTTTGACGTTTGAAGTGGTTCCACTCGGGTTTAACGTTTGAAGTGGTTCCACTTGGGTTAACGTTTGAAATGCTTCATTTGGGTTAACGTGTGTTGTGGTTCCACTCGAGTTAACGTTCGTTATGGTTCCACTCGGGTTAACGTTTGACGTGTTTCCACTCTGGTTAACGTTTGATGTGCTTCCACTATGGTTAACGTTTGATGTGCTTCCACTCTGGTTAATGTTTGATGTGCTTCCACTCGGGTTAACGTTTGACGTGTTTCCATTCTGGTTAACGTTTGATGTGCTTCCACTATGGTTAACGTTTGATATGCTTCCACTCTGGTTAATGTTTGATGTGCTTCCACTCGGGTTAACGTTCGACGTGTTTCCACTCGGGTTAACGTTCGATGTGGTTCCACTCAGCTTAACTTTGAATTGGTTGCACTCGGGTTAATGTTTGACGTGTTTCCACTCGGGTTAATGTTCATTGTGGTTCCAGTCGGGTTAACTTTTAATTGGTTGCACTCAGGTTAACGTTCGTTGTGGTTCCACTCGAGTTAACTTTGAATTGGTTGCACTCAGGTTAACGTTTGTTGTGGTTCCACTCGGGTTAACTTTTGACGTGTTTCCACTCTGGTTAACATTTGATGTGCGTCCACTATGGTTAACGTTTGATGTGCTTCCACTCTGGTTAATGTTTGATGTGCTTCCACTCGGGTTAACGTTTGACGTGTTTCCACTCGGGTTAACGTTCGATGTGGTTCCACTCAGCTTAACTTTGAATTGGTTGCACTCGGGTTAACGTTCGTTGTGGTTCCACTCGGGTTACCATTTGAAGTGTTTCCACTCGGGTTAACATGTGTTGTGGTTCCACTCGAGTTAACGTTCGTTGTGGTTCCACTCGGGTTAACGTTTGACGTGTTTCCACTCGGGTTAACGTTTAACATGCTTCCACTCGGGTTAACATTTGACGTGTTTCCACTCGGGTTAACGTTCGATGTGGTTCCACTCAGCTTAACTTTGAATTGGTTGCACTCGGGTTAACGTTTGACGTGTTTCCACTCGGGTTAATGTTCGTTGTGGTTCCAGTCGGGTTAACTTTGAATTGGTTGCACTCAGGTTAATGTTCATTGTGGTTCCACTCGGGTTAACGTTTGAAGTGCTTCCACTTGGGTTGACGTTAGAGGTGCTTCACTCGTGTTAACGTTAGAAGTGGTTCCAATCGGGTTTAACGTTTAAGTTGGTTTCACTCAGGTTTAACGTTTGAAGTGGTTCCACTGGGGTTTAACGTTTGAAGTGGTTCCACTCGGGTTAACGTTTGAAGTGCTTCACTCGGGTTTAACATTTGAAGTGATTCCACTCAGGTTTAACGTTTGAAGTGGTTCCACTTGGGCTTAACGTTTGAAGTGGTTCCTCTCGGGTTAACGTTTGAAGTGGTTCCACTCGGGTTAACGTTTGAAGTGGATCCACTCGGGTTTAACATTTGAAGTGGTTCCACTCGGGTTAACGTTTGAAGTGCTTCATTTTGGTTAACGTTTGAAATGGTTCCACTCGCGTTTAACATTTGAAGTGGTTCCACTCGGGTTAACGTTTGAAGTGCTTCACTCGGGTTTAACGTTTGAAGTGTTCCCACTCGGGTTAACGTTTCAAGTGCCTCATTTGGGTTAACGATTGAAGTGGTTCCACTCGGGTTTAACGTTTGAAGTGTTCCCACTCGGGTTAACATTTCAAGTGCTTCATTTGGGTTAACGATTGAAATGGTTCCACTCGGGTTTAACATTTGAAGTGCTTCATTTGGGTTAACGATTGAAGTGGTTCCACTCGGGTTAACGTTTGAAGTGCTTCATTTGGGTTAATGTTTGAAGTGTTTCATTTGGGTTAACGATTGAAGTGGTTCCACTCGGGTTAACGTTTGAAGTGTTTCCACTCGGGTTAACGTTTGAAGTGCTTTATTTGGGTTAACGTTTGAAGTGGTTCCACTCGGGTTTAACGTTTGAAGTGGATCCACTCGGGTTAACGTGTGTTGTGGTTCCATTCGGGTTTAACGTTTGAAGTGCATCACTCGGGTTTAATGTTTGAAGTGGTTCCACTCGGGTTAACGTTTGAATTGGTTCCACTCCACTCGGGTTAATGTTTGAAATGCTTCACTCGGGTTTAACGTTTGAATTGGTTCCACTCGGGTTAACGTTTAAAGTGGTTCCACTCGGGTTTAACATTTGAAGAGCTTCACTCGGGTTTAACGTTTGAAGTGCTTTACTCGGGTTTAACGTTTGAAGTGGTTCCACTCGGGTTAACGCTTGAAGTGCAGGTTCGATCCCCCGTCTGACCCTAATAAAATTAACAGTCTTTCAGATGGGACTTTAAACCAAGGTCTCGTGTCGGTGCTTTACACCATGCACATAAAAGAACCAGAGGAGACTCTGAAATGAGTCTCTGTCTGTATCATTGCACTATCCTCCAAAATGACTAATCTCTTCAGGAGGCGTCGCTCATATGGGCAACCGGTACGACGATAAATAAACGTAAAACACACACACACACTTTCAGTACTCTTGTGATGCGTACGTACTATTTAGTCAACACAATAGTCTCCCTTTACAAGTGTATCGACATTTGTAAGACACAGGTCTATGAAATAAGAAGTAGACTTTATTACACGTTCAGTACTCTTGTGACGTGTACATACTATTTAGTCAATATTGGTTATACATAGGCGTAATTCAGGTGAGTCGACCTAATTTATTACACATAAGTTGATATATGTATGTCTATGATTAATGAATGGGACAGTTAAGGATATTCCCCCTGCACAAAAATGGCTGACTTGTGTACGGGTCGGGCTAAAACGCAGACGCTTATGCAGACGATATATATATATACTTCCCGTTGTTTTACAACCAACAAAAATATTTGATATAATCATATACATGAAGATATCTGACCATAAAGGTATGAAATTGATACATATGCATAATTAACTATAAATGAATGTAAATGTGATATTACATCGCATTCTTTTTAAACTTTATTTATTTTACGACGATTGCGAAGCAAGTTTTAACAACTTATATTAATCACTCTCGTTGGCTCGGATGAAAGTGTATATGTGGGAAGAAACCGGAGTACCCAGAGAAAACCACCTGTCCGATCTGGCGACCATCGTACCATCTCACATACTTCCCGTTCCGAGGATCGAACCTTGGTCACATTGGTGAGAAGCGAGTGCGATAACCACTGCGCTAATCTGATAGCCTGTATTTGTATTTTAGGTTTTTGTATTGACCTTAAATATTACTTACTCATCTTTTTTACCGTTTTCAGTTCGAGAACAATCACCTACACTTAGTTCAAGCATTCATGCAGGGCAATCGCTATAGCAATAAGTCCATTATTCACCATTAATGGTTGTATTTTTACTTCTTGTAATACACGTGTAGTAAATAAACTAGTCTGTATAAAAGGTATGGTGTACCGCTGAGGCCGTGTCTCATTTATATGAAAAAGTTGGCAGTTTCTTACGGAGGTTGGTGCACCAAGTACTGGTTAACCGCTGGAACCTGCCCAGGAAAGGTGTTGTTAGGTAAACTGCCCGTCGCTCAAATGGGAAACCGGTAGCGACGTTAAATAAACTTAAATAACAAACAAATAAGTGATAACGGTATGCATTAGAAGAGATTAGTCATTTTAGTTTCTGCTCACTATTGCATACATGTATATACTCAGTAACTGAGTGACACATGCAGACGACATGCCTGGTGAGAATGGATTGATTCAATCCGGAATGTGTCCTTTAATATCACTTTCGGCTTTGTTTCTGCAAGTTTTGGGTACCGGTATATCTGACAGTACTTTCAGAACAAGATTGTTCTGTTCATCAAGTAGGAGCCAAATTCATCATGACCAACTTCATTGAAGTCCTTTCTTGTTTTGAATCGTACGTTTTTATCCTTTTTACTCTCTGTGACTTTCATTTTCTTAGCTTCAGGCAACCAGTTGTGTGTGTGTTTTTACGTATATTTATCGTCGCTACCGGTTGCCCATATGAGCGACGCCTCCTGAAGAGATTAGTCATTTTAGAATTTTGGAGGATAGTGCAATGATACAGACATATACCCATTCCAGAGTCTCCTCTGGATCTTTTACGTGCACGGTGTGAAGCATCGACACGAGACCTTGGTTTAAAGTCCCATCTGAAAGATTGTTAATTTTATTAGGATCTGGCGGGGGATCGAACCTACGACCCCTGGATTAATGTTTCCTAAGGTACACCTTACTTTTTATAAGATCTACACATTTCATTCATGTGTGCATGAATGCTTTAGTATCAACTTGAAGAAACACATTTCACTATTATAATGCATTTTAAGTGAAGTTAATTAGAATTGTATCTACATTTATATAATGTGTATTACATCAGGGTTTGTTTCATCGTATTCAGATTAACAATGCCAAAAGCAAAGAGAGCGTCCAAACATCCGCCCGAGAAGGTTACGAAACCATACGACAATACTTGTTCATCAGTGAACCCTGGATCATCCAAATTAAAAAGATCCACAAGACTAACATGGTTTATGAAAGTATATAAAGGACTGGATGACTGGCATATTCCAATTTTTCGGGAAGTGGAGCATCTTACAAAGGCCAAACACGTGTTGTATCCCGGATGTGACAAACACGTGACTGCTTCACTTTTCTTCCCCAGTGTTGTCTATGTTGATTGCAACAAAAAAGTAGAAGCAGTCTTCAAAGACGAACAGGTTCTGGAATGGGTGACAGTAAATAAAGCCTACTCTACGGAACCAACTATCAAATTTATTTGCAAGAGTTTCGAGTCTGCATTTGAGAAAGTGGCTTCCTTTGATTTGATGATATCAGCAAGTGCTGGCATAGTTTCGAAGCCATGTTCAAAGTACTTGAAACCTGGTGGATATTTCCTTGTATCTGATGCACATTTTGACGCACGGACAACATTCCTACGACCGGATTTCACCCTCATAGGTGTTTATGACATGGAAACGAAGACACTAGAAACCAGTGTACAGACATTAGCCGGACTCTTCCAAACAACCAAAGGCTCGCCAATTAACAAAAGTCAAGTGGAAGAAAGCATTAAGTTACCGAAACAAAAGCGATCGTTCAAACTGCAGAAGGAGGCTATGTTTATGTTCTACTTATTTCAGAAACAGAAGTAAACAAGAGCACCAACGAGTCATATTGAAAGCGTTCGATTTGATCATATTGTATTGCTCTATAAACGTACTAGTATAATATGTAACTAGCATAATCATATAACAAATATATACTTAGCATATGCGTTGGGTCACACGTTCAAAAAACATTTGTGATTGGCCCTCCCAATAGAAACTCTTTGGATACAGAATGCACATGTAACTAGCGTAATTAAAGCTGAAAGTATGTACATAAAGCATGTTGCATACTTGAATATATGGCCCATTGGTTAAGGCGTCCGCCCACGGAGCGGGAGGTCGAAGGTTCGAATCTCGTCGGGGGTTTGTTCTGATATGGCCGGTTGGTGAACCGCCAGCTAGTTAAATAATGGTTACCGATTGCCTACCAGCCTGGCGTCTGGCATACAAGCATAGGATTCGGGATGTACTGATGTTCATAAAAAAGAGGTGTCTCATAAGTCAGAAATGGCTGGCGCTTTAAATAGGGGTGACACTATAATAAAGAAACACTTTACTTTTATAAAGGATCATACACGAGTGTTTGATTTAATACCATATCTTATGATACGTGTTTTGGAATTTTACTGTTAAGCCAGCCTTTTAAAGCGACACTACATCAGTGAAAACGCAAATATCTACAGAATATAATTTCCTATTATATGGTATAATTTGTTTCCAAATATTTGCCTCAAATACTGAGTATTTCAACTAATAAGCAAACGTTGTATACGCGGTTTGTTGACATAACAAAATAATTTAAATAGTGTCGACATCCATGCGGAATACAACGCGTGTATCTTGAATAACTCAGTTTATGGTACATATTTACCGTTCTATCTAACATGTGTCTCAATGCATATTTATTTGTAGATTAATCTTAGTTGAATTATCTCTAGACGACATTATCACGCGTTAACAAACACACGTCAATTCAGGATCATGGATGACACGTTTAAACGTTTGTAGACCACAAAAGCACTGTTTATTGATTCAATACATTGTATTAGTGTTCGAATGTATTCAGAATAATTTGTAGTAGCAATGCATATATACGTTTCCAAATGCATTTTTTGGATTTTACAATGTAATGTCGCTTTAATGATAATTACTTGTTACAAATAAACCCCAGGTGAGTATCAGCAATGGTAGTTTGATCACAAAGTTCCCATAACCTATTAGATTGATCAAACGTATGCTTTCTTTCTGCTATGACTGTTCATACCTACTGGTCGGTGTGTACACACGCACGCACATGATAACGCATGCACGCCATCACACACACGACCGTCCCCTACACACATCCTCACTCGGTCTTACACGTGAAGTTTGTATCGGTAAGCACGAGGATTCCATACAGATCAAGTCAGATCAAGGATGACGCGGCAGCATCGGATTCCATATACACTGCGTTGACATGTTTGTTTATCACCTCATCCTCACGTTTCTGGGTGGCTCTGGCCGGTTTGTTTGTGATCAAGGATCTTGTCCTCACGTTTCTGGCTGGCGCTGGCCGGTTTGTTTGTGATCAAGGATCTCGTCCTCACGTTTCTGGATGGCGTCGGCAGGTTTGTTTGTGATCAAGGATCTCGTCCTCACGTTTCTGGATGGCATCGGCAGGTTTGTTTGTGATCAAGGATCTCGTCCTCACGTTTCTGGATGGTGGCGGCAGGTTTGTTTGTGATCAAGGATCTCGTCCTCACATTTCTGGCTGGCGCCGGCCGGTTTGTTTGTGATCAATGAGCTACACCACTCGTCCTCACGTTTCTGGCTGGCGCCGGCCGGTTTGTTTGTGATCAATGAGCTAGACCACTCGTCCTCACGTTTCTGGATGGCGTCGGCAGGTTTGTTTGTGATCAAGGATCTCGTCCTCACGTTTCTGGATGGTGGCGGCAGGTTTGTTTGTGATCAAGGATCTCGTCCTCACGTTTCTGGATGGTGGCGGCAGGTTTGTTTGTGATCAAGGAGCTAGACCACTCGTCCTCACGTTTCTGGATAGCGCCGGCCGGTTTGTTTGTGATCAAGGATCTCGTCCTCACGTTTCTGGATGGTGGCGGCAGGTTTGTTTGTGATCAAGGAGCTAGACCACTCGTCCTCACGTTTCTGGATAGCGGTGGCCGGTTTGTTTGTGATCAAGGATCTAGACCACTCGTCCTCACGTTTCTGGATAGCGCCGGCCGGTTTGTTTGTGATCAAGGATCTCGTCCTCACGTTTCTGGCTGGCGCCGACCGGTTTGTTTGTGATCAAGGATCTCGTCCTCACGTTTCTGGCTGGCGCCGGCCGGTTTGTTTGTGATCAAGGATCTAGACCACTCGTCCTCACGTTTCTGGATGTCGCCGGCAGGTTTGTTTGTGATCAAGGATCTCGTCCTCACGTTTCTGGCTGGCGCCGGCCGGTTTATTTGTGATCAAGGATCTAGACCACTCGTCCTCACGTTTCTGGCTGGCGCCGGCAGGTTTGTTTGTGATCAAGGAGCTAGACCACTCGTCCTCACGTTTCTGGATAGCGCCGGCCGGTTTGTTTGTGATCAAGGAGCTAGACCACTCGTCCTCACGTTTCTGGATAGCGCCGGCCGGTTTGTTCTGATCAAGGATCTAGACCATTCGTCCTCACGTTTCTGGCTGGCGCCGGCAGGTTTGTTTGTGATCAAGGATCTAGACCACTTGTCCTCACGTTTCTGGATGGCATCGGCCGGTTTGTTTGTGATCAATGAGCTAGACCACTCGTCCTCACGTTTCTGGCTGGCGCCGGCAGGTTTGTTTGTGATCAAGGATCTAGACCACTCGTCCTCACGTTTCTGGATGGTGGCGGCAGGTTTGTTTGTGATCAATGAGCTAGACCACTCGTCCTCGCGTTTCTGGCTGGCGCCGGCAGGTTTGTTTGTGATCAAGGATCTAGACCACTCGTCCTCACGTTTCTGGATGGTGGTGGCAGGTTTGTTTGTGATCAAGGATCTAGACCACTCGTCCTCACGTTTCTGGATGGTGGCGGCAGGTTTGTTTGTGATCAAGGATCTAGACCACTCGTCCTCACGTTTCTGGATGGTGGCGGCAGGTTTGTTTGTGATCAAGGAGCTAGACCACTCGTCCTCACGTTTCTGGATGGTGGCGGCAGGTTTGTTTGTGATCAAGGAGCTAGACCACTCGTCCTCACATTTCTGGATAGCGCCGGTAGGTTTGTTTGTGATCAAGGATCTCGTCCTTACGTCTCTGGGTGGCGCCGGCAGGTTTGTTTGTGATCAAGGATCTCGTCCTTACGTCTCTGGATAGTGGCGGCAGGTATGTTTGTGATCAAGGATCTCGTCCTTACGTCTCTGGGTGGCGCCGGCAGGTTTGTTTGTGATCAAGGATCTAGTCACCCGTCCTCACGTTTCTGGATGGCGGCGGCAGGTATGTTTGTGATCAAGGATCTAGACCTCACGTTTCTGGATGGCGGCGGCAGGTATGTTTGTGATCAAGGATCTAATCCACTCGGCCTCACGTTTCTGGATGGTGCCGGTCGGTTTGTGATCAAGGATCTAATCCACCCGTCCTCACGTTTCTGGATGGTGCCGGTCGGTTTGTGATCAAGGATCTAATCCACCCGTCCTTACGTTTCTGGATGGTGCCGGTCGGTTTGTGATCAAGGATCTAATCCACTCGGCCTCACGTTTCTGGATGGCGCCGGCCGGTTTGTTTGTGATCAAGGAGTTAGACCACTCGGCCTCACGTTTCTGGATAGCGCCGGCCGGTTTGTTTGTGATCAAGGATCTAATCCACTCGGCCTCACGTTTCTGGATGGCGCCGGCCGGTTTGTTTGTGATCAAGGAGTTAGACCACTCGGCCTCACGTTTCTGGATAGCGCCGGCCGGTTTGTTTGTGATCAAGGAGTTAGACCACTCGTCCTCACGTGTCTGGATGGCACCGGCCGGTTTGTGATCAAGGATCTAGTCTCAAACATGTCCTGATAAAAATCTGTTATAAAATACATGTACTCAAAAACCTGGATTGTGTATTCTCGTTGTGGGGTTACCCGTTTAAAAAATCACCAATAGCTTAAGTTATATGGCGACTCTCCAGCCTAGCAAATCGGTTGGTAGATGACCTAGGTCTAGCAAATCAGTTGGTAGATGACCTAGGTCTAGCAAAGCATTTGGTAGATGACCTAGATCTGGTATATCCTTTGGTAGATGACCTTTTCTGGCAAATCATGTGGAAGATGACCATATGTCTGGTAAATCATTTAGCAGATGACTTATGACTGGCAACTCGTTTGGTAGATGACCTTAGGTCTAGCAAATCCTTTGGTAGATGGTCTTGAATCTGGAACATTCTTTGGTAGATGGTCTTAGGTCTGGTAATACCTCAGTAGATGACATTATGTCTGGCATGTCAACTCCGTTGGTAGATGACCTTGTGTCTGGTAATTCCTTTAGAAGATGACATTAGGTCTGAGAAATCCTTGTCTGGTAATCCTTTAGTAGGTGAACTTATGTCTGGCAACACCTTTAGCAGATGACCTTTTGTCTGGCAACTTCATTGGTAGATGGCGTTATGTCTGGTGCGAAAGACCCAGCGTTTGAGTCCCGGTAGATGGCTTTATGTCATGTGCGAAAAGTCCAGAGTTCGAGTCCCATTGGAGCGGTTACGAATGTGCCCTTAAACAAGGCATTTAAATTCCCCGTTGTCTCTCTTCTCTCCCTCGTGGCGATGGATTTCATCTGGAACGAGGTCTTGAGAGTGATTAATATAAGATGTAAGAACGTGTTTCGCAATCGAGCTTTTTACGCCTGCATCGGCACCATTTTGGGCTATATCGGTACAGTTGGAATTAATAATATTTAATAATCATTGAAACCACACAGACGGATCTGTAGTTCAGTGGTAACACGCTGGACTGGTAATCCAGGGATCGCAGGTTCGACCCCCGGCTGACCCTAATAAAAGTAACAGTCTTTCAGATGTGACTTTAAACCGAGGTCTCGTGTCGGTGCTGTACACCGTGCAAGTAAAAGAACAAGAGGAGACTGGAATGGGTCTCTGTCTGTATCATTGCACTATCCTCCCAACATCCAAAATGACTAATCTCTTCAGGAGGCGTCGCTCATATGGGCAACCGGTAGCGACGATAAATAAACGTAAAACACACAAATGAAACCACACACCGATCAACAGGTCAGCTAGCGCGTCATTGGTGGCCTAACGATGAAGGTTTTGTGGACGATATGATACTATGGACACTCAGAAACATGCGTGTATTATGTTCTAAGAATATGTGTTCATCCCCATATACAATACAATAAGTTTATTGCATAAAACAGACACATGTTTATAGCAATTAAACAGTAGAAACAGGCAGTGACATGGAATTTTACAAAAGAGCATAATTATAGGTTATTAGTATTCAAATACATGTATATGATATAAAAAGGTGTTAGGTTCGTTGTTTATTTCCAAAATATATAAATTTGGAAAGATCGATAGTGATTTTTTGGGATTTGCATGACAAGAGATTAATAAATTTCTGTATAGTCGGCCAGGTATGGTAATATCTTTTAATAAATTTCGATCTTAAAGTTGCATAATGTGGGCAGATTAGTATGAAATGATATTCATTTTCCAAAATTCTCGAATTACAATAAATACATAATCTTTCGTTTCGTGGCAGGTGTAGGTAACGACCACGCTCAATAGCTAAATCATGCGATGATGTTTTAAATCGTGTAAGGGCAATTCTGTATTTGTTTTCTTTAATAAAATCAAGGTAAGTTTCAAAGATAAATTCATTTTTAAACAAACTGTATGTCTCTAGACGTGCAGAGTTATTGATAGCAGTATACCAGCGTTGATAATATATGTCTAATATGCGTGATTTTATAGTATTGTAATTAATAAGCATTCTTGACTGGTTTTGCCACAAATAGGACAGTCCGCATGTATCGATAATATTTTTTAACATATAGTGTTGGAGCGGAATGAAGATTTGACAGATATTGGCATATATCTGTGTGTACTGAATATGGGACAATGATAAAGGTTGTGTGAACAGTTTCAACGGAGTTGCACAAACACATAATGGTGATTCGACAATATATGTTCTATGCAAATCATAACTGAGCAAGCTACATCCCAAACGAAGACGGGTATGTATACAGGAGGAGATTTAGAAGACGGTTGTATTTTGCGTTTAAAGTGCTGGAGGGTCGAACGCCAGGTGGAAAACGGTTCCAATCGCGGATTGTAGCCGAAATAAAGGAATTGCTATATTCTGGTTGGTAATAATGTTATGTTCGCTGCGTTTCTAAGATGATATCTTCCTTGATGCACAATGGGAATTAAGCCTGAAAGGTAGGAAGGAGTACGTTCGTTCGTCATCTTATAAAACAATAGTAATTTTTGATTCTTTCTTCTCCAAGCCATATACTCCACGTGCAGACATTAGAGTATGTTGCACAATTTGGTGGCACCAGATACTATACTGGCTGCCTCGCTATGGACGGATCCTACCTCGTTAAGTAAGGTGGAGGAACACGTATACCAAATAACGTATCTATATTCCAGAAGTGGTCGTATGAACCAAACTGGATCGGGGGAGGTGCAATTTAAGTGACCGATCCTCTTCCATGCTTTGTCTAGAACGAAATAGATATGTGTATTCCAGTTGGCGCCGTTCGACAGGCATATACCAAGATGCTTATGTGAGTCAACGGTAACAATAGGGATATTATTCATATAACGGGTTGGGTGAACAGATCTAATCTTACGGGAAAATATAATGGACTAGTTTTAGACCAAGTGAATATCTTTTGGAGATCATAATTGAGAATATTAGTTGATGTTTCCGGTTTGGCATAATGTAAAGGCATGTATCATAAGCAAAGAGACGAATGTTAGCCACGATATTAGAAATAATGTCACTTATGTAAATGAGAAAACGAATATAGAACCATGCGGAACAACAGCAGACAAATCGGACAAGCATGAAGTAATGTTACAGATGACAACCCTCTATTTTCGATAATATGCAACCCGATACAGCAAATATTCCTTATTTGTGAGGAGAAGATACAATGGTACACGAGAATCGATTGAACCATCATACAATATCTCTCTCTCTCCCACCCTCTCCTCTCTCTCTCTCCCACCCTCTCCTCTCTCTATCTCTCTGTCCCTTAGGTTGTGTGGTGTGTGTGTGGGGTGTGACTTTTACACGTTTACAACCGTGACACCGATACCATTAATTATTAATTGAGCCGTATAGAGTTTCTGATCATATCAATTTTGCCAGACGACAAAAGTGAAAAATCAACAGACTGGAACACAGGCTACTATTAAAGGTGCCACGATAGTAGACGGATATGTAGTCCAGTGGTAACACGCTGGACTGGTAATCCAGGGATCGCAGGTTCGATTCCCCGTCTGACCCTAATAAAATTAACAGTCTTTCGGATGGGACGTTAAACCGAGGTCTCGTGTCAGTGCTGTACACCGTGCACGTAAAAGAACCAGAGACGACTCTGGAATGGGTCTCTCTGTATCATTGCACTATCCTCCAAAAATCTAAAATGACTAATCTCTTCAGGAGGCGTCGCTCATACGGGCAACCGGTAGCGACGATAAATAAACGTAAAACACACACTAGTAGACATGTTATGTAAGAAAACAACATTATTTGCTATTTTTCTACCAGTTTAGATTTGCTTAAAATGCTTTCTTAAAAACGATACGCAAAAATTCCCGATATTTTATCAAATTAAAATAGTATTTTCTAAATGAAGTTGAGATTCGAATAATTTTACAAAAATATATTCAGGGTTTTTACGATAAGCTGTACATTATTTGACTTCTTAAATGTCCCCAAAACGCACCTGAGACGTTTATAGAGAAAAATATGTTCCGGGGGAACATGACCCCGGACCACCTAGGTTCTTTCATACACATCATAATTGGTCTGGCTACGCCCTTGGCGACTTTTACAGCCGGCGCAAATCATTAGTATAGCCTTCCGGATTTGTATTCATTATTATTAGGCTAATTTGTTTGATTTTAATGAATTTAAGGTACGATGTTATCAAACTAATTAAAGAAAACAGGGTTTTTTTTCACATATGGTTTGATTTTTGATTTTTGTAATGCATGAGAAATTAGAAAATCACCGTGAACCTCACGGCCAAACCACTTGACAGACCTGTATGTTTAATATATATATATATATATATATATACTCTGTCACGAATGTGTTCAGTAGGGTTGTACACAGCAGGCCCCTCTATTACTAACATTAGCCTAAATGTAGGCTATTCGTGACACGACTTTGTTTGCAAAATAGGGACTTGACATACCTATATGTTTAATATATAGGCCTACTCTGTCACGAATGTGTTCAGTCGGGTTGTACACAGCAGGCCCCTCTATTACTAACATTGCCTAAGTGTAGGCTATTCGTGACACGACTTTGTTTGCAAAATAGGGACTTGACAGACCTGTATGTTTAATATATATATATACTCTGTCACGAATGTGTTCAGTAGGGTTGTACACAGCAGGCCCCTCTATTACTAACATTAGCCTAAATGTAGGCTATTCGTGACACGACTTTGTTTGCAAAATAGGGACTTGACATACCTATATGTTTAATATATAGGCCTACTCTGTCACGAATGTGTTCAGTCGGGTTGTACACAGCAGGCTCCTCTATTACTAACATTAGCCTAAGTGTAGGCTATTCGTGACACGACTTTGTTTGCAAAATAGGGACTTGACAAACCTATATGTTTAATATATATATATACTCTGTCACGAATGTGTTCAGTAGGGTTGTACACAGCAGGCCCCTCTATTACTAACATTAGCCTAAATGTAGGCTATTCGTGACACGACTTTGTTTGCAAAATAGGGACTTGACATACCTATATGTTTAATATATAGGCCTACTCTGTCACGAATGTGTTCAGTCGGGTTGTACACAGCAGGCTCCTCTATTACTAACATTAGCCTAAGTGTAGGCTATTCGTGACACGACTTTGTTTGCAAAATAGCGACTTGACAGACCTGTATGTTTAATATATATATATATAGGCCTACTCTGTCACGAATGTGTTCAGTAGGGTTGTACACAGCAGGTCCCTCTATTACTAACATTAGCCTAAATGTAGGCTATTCGTGACACGACTTTGTTTGCAAAATAGCGACTTGACAGACCTGTATGTTTAATATATATATATACTCTGTCACGAATGTGTTCAGTAGGGTTGTACACAGCAGGCCCCTCTATTACTAACATTAGCCTAAATGTAGGCTATTCGTGACACGACTTTGTTTGCAAAATAGGGACTTGACAGACCTGTATGTTTAATATATATATATATATATATAATTATACTCTGTCACGAATGTGTTCAGTAGGGTTGTACACAGCAGGCCCCTCTATTACTAACATTAGCCTAAATGTAGGCTATTCGTGACACGACTTTGTTTGCAAAATAGGGACTTGACATACCTATATGTTTAATATATATACTCTGTCACGTATGTGTTCAGTAGGGTTGTACACAGCAGGCCCCTCTATTACTAACATTAGCCTAAATGTAGGCTATTCGTGACACGACTTTGTTTGCAAAATAGGGATACTATAGGGTGACATGCTGAAACTGGCGGCAACCCAGAAGAGCGATTCTGACCATTAATAAAAATGTTTAAATGGTGACTCATTAAAACCACAGGGACTAGTATAATGGTGACAGTATATATTGTTTAGCTCAGACTCATGATGCGATATATTAATTAACGTATGCATTGCACATCAACAATGATATTCATATCTTAAAAGGCATAACTTATAAGAATGTAGATAAATTTTAAAAGTAGGTTGTTGTTTTGTGTTTTCCACAGAAAATGACAATGCAATTGAAATGTTCGATTGACATGAAATTAAAATAGTGTTTTGAAGTAATAAAAAGCGTAAATATATTTTAATATATATTCAACATTTAAATCTACTTTCAATTGAACCCTTGTCAAACGAAAGAGTGAATGTTAGCCGACAAATGATGGACATTAAAGGGTCGCAGATTTACCTTATTCAGGTGAGACGAACACCTGTGCGAACAATGACACTGCGCCAGCAGTCACGTGACTTTTGTTGTGAATCCGCCATTTTGAATATGACTGTACTTCCTGCGAAACCTACATGTTCAATGTTAAACGAATTTTGGGGAAATCCAGCAGTAGCCAGCGTCGATAGCCCCATACAAATGAAAGATTCAATAAGTCCATCTTGATTTGTGTGTCGCACTGGACGGTAAGTGGTGTTTTCATGAAAATATGCGTGGAATTTGAACACACCTGTAAAGTGCTCAAGTCAAGATTCACACATCAGTGGAAAATGAGGGTACCCTCGTATATCTCCACCTCCTTGTACTATTCTTGCATTGACCATGTGTCCGAAGATACATTGACGATATGACCGACCACTATTTTATAGAATCGCTTGATACTAGAGTATAAATGAGTTAAATCACAAATGATGTTAGTCCGAAGACTTGATAAGTAGGTCACTGGGCCAGTGAAATTATGTCCTAATTCTTTGGGGAATTCCAAGCATGTACCTTTCTCCACCATTTATACATATTCTTGTTTGGTCCACTTTCACTTCACGATGTTTAATACATGAACATATCTTTACCAGTAACCAATGTATGTTCCTAAAGTGACCAAGCAAAGAAAGGGTGGAATAGTTAGTGACCGGCGTGGGGCTCGAACCCACAACCTCCAGAACACTAGTCGGACAGCTCTACCAACTGAGCTAGCCAGGCCAATGTTCTACCCACGCCTGAATACACTACACTCTTTTATTCTTTAGGAGCTGGACTCCTTTGCCCGTACCATGTATCCTCGTCGCCATTAAAGTGACCAAGCAAAGAAAGAGCAGAAAAGTTAGTGACCCGACGTGGGACTCAAACCCACGACCTCTCGAACACTATTCGGACAGCTCTACCAACCGAGTTAGCCGGGCCGATGTTCTACCCACGTCGGAATAAACTACACTCCATTAATGTCAAACCCCTTCTTCTGACCCAGTACTGACACCACTTGTGTATACTCGTACTTGTGCAGGGTTGGTGGAATAAAGTCTATTTAGTATTTACATGACATGTGGAAGTCGTGATAGCGCAGTGGATGCGTGTTCGCTTCAGGTGCAAAAGGTCCGGAGTTCGAGTCCCTCTGGAGCCGTTGCAATTGTGCCCTTAGGCAAGTCATTTAAATTTCCACATTTCCTCTTCTCCTTCATGGCGATGGATTCCATCCAGAGTGGTTAATATATGTTGAAAGAACTTGTTTCGCAATCGAGCTAAATAAATTTGTATATAAACATATTTACATAAAGTCTAAAAGTGTATATGTATAGTGCAGTTTAAAACGTCCTAGACATGTTTTCCTGGGCAGACATAGCTAACGTAAGCAGTTAACGAGTATTAAACAATGTGTGTGATGGGCTTTGCTTAATGCCACCACAATTAATGGCCTGACAGAGTATCGAACCAAGTACACATTGATTCCAAATTCGCCACTCTAACACTTGACCACGTACACGTGTTCTGAGCATTCATATTCTCTTACTAGTTACTGATGTTTTCATACCATCTCCTATCTTGTAGTACCTCTCTTTCCTTAAAAAACTGACTTGCTGGACACATACAGTGTAGTAATTCTGTTATTTGGCTTTGATTGATTTCATTTAACGTTGTTTTATATGTGTAGAGTATTTCGGCAAGCATAGATCTTATGCCTGGTTAACTCAGTTGATGGAGCTGTCTGACTAGTTAGTGGTTGTGAGGTTGCGTGTTCGAGCACCACGCCAGGTCAGTAACTTTTCCGCAATTTCTTTGCATAGTCACTTTGATGGCCACAAGCATATGTTGGGTGTGGTGAAAAGAGTAAGAGTGCGGCTCCTAAAGAATAAAAGAGGGAAGAGTAAGTGTAGTATGTTTCTGCATGGGTTCGAAGAGCGGCACGGCTAGCTCAGTTTGTAAAGCTGTTCACTAAAGCAAACATTACGTATTTATTGTGTATTAGTTCCTATAATCTGTTCAGATATACATGTGCCTGTCCAGATGTGTCCAAATGTGTTATTGTTTTCAAAAATTAACCTGTTAAATCTAAAACAATATCAAATGTGGATAAATGTAATAATTTAATCCTAAAACTAAAAGATTATTTCTGCCGGTATCGGGTATTTCTGTCTCCATGCATACTATCCATTGCGTGTATTGTTAGGTACACAATACGTGATACCACTGTAACCTATCATCACTGATGGTCATGGGTTCGAGCCCCGCTCAGACCCTGTCTCATTTATATGAAAAAGTTGGCAGTTTCTTACGGAGGTTGGTGCACCCAAGTACTGGTTAACCGTTGGAGCCTGCCCAGGAAAGGTGTTAGGTAAACTGCCCGCCAGCGATATAGCCCAAAATGGTGCTGATGCAGGCGTAAAACCCGAAATATAACAACATATAATAACACAATAACTGAAACAATGACACAAGAATCAGTGTATGCAGATTTATTAATAATATAGATTGGCCGTTCAAACAAACAAACAAATTAAAGTCTGGCCATTTCAATGGCAGGTTTTAACCCAGAGGTTGCCCAACCATTAATAAGTGTGGATGATTGCACATGTCCGTGTGCCTCCACAATCCATTTGGCATGAACTGGTTTTAATGAAGATAATCAAATCTACTTTCACGTTCTCTACAGACACTCTTTTATGTAGCTGTGTCGCCACCTCGTCATTGTACTACAATTGAAATGCTGTTTTACTTGATCTAGTAATCGAGATATTAAATTGCAAAACGTTCCCAATGCATTGATACTTTTCTGTCATTTTCTACGCTAAAATTATAATTAGCGGTAGTTCCCGGTACGCTAAATCAAGACCTTTCTTCCCACAAGAAATGGAAGAAACTGGGAATAAATGTGTGCTATTCTTTATTACATCATTGTCAGCAATTATACTGGACAGTATAACATTTACAAAAGTTAAGAGAATAATATTTCAGCGATCATTCTAGAGGGCAATGTGGGCGAAATAGTCGCTCTAGGGACCCTGACTTCGCCCTCTGGGGACCCCACTTCTCCCTAAAAAAAAAAGATTTTAAAACAAAATGTTGTCTAGTAAGATACACTGGCCCATTATAAAGCGCTCCTTCTATTCAAATGTTGTATTTAATGGTTGTACTGTGCATTTTAACCCTATTTTGCAGAAGTATATTAAAGAACACCATTTAAGGAAACGATCATGCGCTTTCTCACTTCTCCCAAAAATTCTGACCTGGAATGAACCCTGATTTCATTCTGGATACATTTAAAGTCTTTTGCAAGCAACATAGATCCAGATCAGTCACAGCTGGATGCTGCTTGCTGATCATGATCTATGTTGTTTGCTACATAGCATGTCACTGCTCCCAAAATTGTTGACCTAGGATCATGGATGTGAGAACTGTTTACATTCACTAACACATAGAACACGCACTGTACGTTGTCGGTTTACACCGGATGTTGAACTATGCATACACCTGATAGAGCAGTAAATGGATGCAAGCCTCATTGTGGAAGTCGTGATAGCACAGTGGATGCGCGTTCGCTTCATGTGCGATAGGTCCGGAGTTTGAGCCCCGCTGGAGCCGGATTGTGCCCTTAGGCAAGGCATTTAAGTTCCACGTTGCCTCTTCTCTCTCCCTCGTGGCGATGGATTCCATCAGGAATGAGGTCTCGAGAGTGATTAATATAAGTTGAAAGAACTTGTTTCGCAATCGAGCTAAAATAAATTTGTATAAACTCTGTGGTCTTTGTATGTGGTATCAGGTTAAAAATAATAGTGTATTAGGTTAAAGGTTCCGTATTCGCCTTGTCTTCACTTGGACGGAATGTACAAACAACATGGATCCAGCCGCTGCGCAATGCCCAGGGATCATTCTAGAGGGCGATGTGGGCGAAATTGTCGCCCTAGGGAGGGTAACTTCGCCCTCTGGGGGCCCCACTTCTCCCTTAAAAAATTTGTTTTTTTTGTTTTTACGATTTTCAAACAAAATTTTGTCTAGTAAGATACACTGGCCCATTATAAAGCACTCCTTCTATTCAAATGTTGTATTTAATGGTTGTACGGTGTATTTTAACCCTATTTTGCAGAAGTATATTAAAGAACACCATTTAAGGAAGCGATCACGCGCTTTCTCACTTCTCCCAAACATTCTGACCTAGAATGAACCCTGATAATTATGCCGTATCTGATCAGGATCTATGTTGTTTGCTATTTAGACGAGTGTTTTAGCTCCACTATCCAAATGGCAAACAGCATAGAGCCTGATGCTATGCTGTTTGCAAAAGCGACCTTAGTTGTGATTGGCAGGTTAAGAGTTAGACCAGTTTTATGCTTATATATCGTATATTGTATGTATATTTTCCTCTATGACTCTATGATATTGGCTGCATTTTGCAGCTTATTGTGCATGGGTATTGATTTTTCATTTATGCAGGTGGCACTGATGTCATATGTAAAATTCTTTGAGACATGTATTTAGCATTCGTTTTACGATATACCAGATATATGGCAGCCATCCTTTTTGTTCACAAGTCAAATATGCACCCTAGGTGAGAAATTAACAATCAATTGTGATTAGATTTGTGCCTGCACAATTTCTAGCGTTTTGTGTTAGCAATAAGAAAAACACATTAATAAAATTGGTTAAACTATTTATAACCTTTATTTTACCCAGTATACAAAGAGTTGAATGTGGTCCCTTACTGGCAGAACTCTCAGAAGATATTGTATAGAAATGTAATTTAAATTCTAACACGACCCAGCTAATAACATACATACTTGTAGAGTAAAATCAACTCGGGTTATTATGCGATATACCTACCTTGAACTATACTGCGCATGTAAAGTTTTATGAATGAAAGTCACGTGATGTTTGTAAAAAATACCGTGGGAATTCGCGGAAGTGAGCTATTTTTAGAATCAGATAATCTCTTGTCCGTCTTGTTTTTCTGTTAAGTAACGTTTCAGTTACTATTCTGTACAGTTTTATTTGACAAAATAAATAAAATTATTGATCAGTTACAAGTTTTGTTCATTTATGCACTAGATTGATATTTTCCATAAAAAAATAACGTCATCACCCCTTACGCGGGAGGAAATTTCGAAAGCCAAATGCAGCGGCGTTTGAAGAAAATACTCCTTTAAAATTATTAGGTGTAAGTTGTGTTAAAATCGAAATAATAAGTATCAACCATGGTATATCGCAGAATAACCCTTGTTTGTCGTTCTTACCTTCTTATGCGTATAAACTCAGGTCTTCGTGATATATTTCTACGCATAAGAACTTATTATTTCTTAAATATTGTGTGTTTTGCATGTATTTCACATGTAGAAAGGAAGGCTCGTATTTACTGAGAATTGTTTCGAGTTACTTCCCTTTGTTCTAAGAAATCTTTGAATGTATAAGATTTAACCACAGGCCTAGGGGTAGATCCAATATTTCAAGCTAGAGAGAGCCTAAGATTCAGCTAAATGGAACGACGCGATATAGCCTGAACTGTGCTTGATTGTGAAGCAATTTCCAACAGCTTATATTAATCACTCTCGTTGGCGCGGATGAAAGCGTAAATGTGGTCATTCGTACTCACTTCAGCTAAATGGGAAGAAAATGTTTAAATTTGACTAAAATTTTCACATTACTCTTTACAGTACCATATAATTTCATGTGTCACTAAGCAAGTCACAACTTTCTCAATTGGTTACGTAGTGAGTTAAAATTTTCAGGATTTGTTTTTGAGTCATCGTAGTATAGACCCGATAATTATGTCAACTTCATTTTTGTTAATTATGTCCGAGTGTCACATTTTCGTGTCATTGATATTATTTTCGAAAAATATCACAATACATGTATCTTCTTCGGCATCCGTCAGTCTTGTCAGATTATGGAGTTGGCGCCCGTTGAGTCTACAGATGAGCAGCGTCTGTTGTGGCTGTACAGTCCAATGCGTGACCTGCAGTGGCGGTTGCAGCCTTCGCAAGTGAGGACATAGTCACTGGAAGGCGATGCAGTTGGTGGTGGCTCACACTGGAAGGCTTTCCTCTTCCTGCGTTTGTCGTCAGAGGCTGCTTGCAGAGCGAGTTCTCCCCTCTTTAAGCCCGTTGACAGCTGTTGTCTCCACGCTATTGTATTTGTTGCGAGGGATTCACAGTTGGTGGTGTCCATCCCCAGCGCTTTCATATATCTCGTTTGCAGATATCCTTGAAGCGAAGTTACATGTATATATGGCTAGATTTTGACGAGTTCATTGAATTCTTATTCTGATTGGCTGTGTCCCTCCCCCTGTATTTGGTTGCACCATTTTTTTTACATGTCACAGTACGGTTAGGGATGAATTAGCTGTCACAGGACGGGTAGGGATGAATTAGCTGTCATAGGATGGGTAGGGATGAATTAGCTGTCATAGGACATATATGGATGAATTAACTGTCACAGGATGGGTAGGGATGAATTAGCTGTCATAGGATGGGTAGGGATGAACTAGCTGTCATAGGACGGGTAGGGATGAATTAGCTGTCATAGGATGGGTAGGGATGAATTAGCTGTCATAGGATGGGTAGGGATGAATTAGCTGTCACAGGACGGGTAGGGATGAATTAGCTGTCATAGGACGGGTAGGGATCAATTAGCTGTCATAGGATGGGTGTGGACCAATAGAAATGTAGGTCTCATAGGATGGGTGTGGACCAATTAGAAATGTAGGTCTCATAGGACGGGTAGAGATCAATTAGAAATGTAGCTGTCATAGGACGGGTAGGGATGAATTAGCTGTCATAGGATGGGTAGGGATGAATTAGCTGTCATAGGATGGGTAGGGATGAATTAGCTGTCATAGGACGGGTAGGGATCAATTAGCTGTCATAGGATGGGTAGGGATCAATTAGCTGTCATAGGATGGGTAGGGATGAATTAGCTGTCATAGGACGGGTAGGGATGAATTAGCTGTCATAGGATGGGTAGGGATCAATTAGCTGTCATAGGATGGGTAGGGATGAATTAGCTGTCACAGGATGGGTAGGGATGAATTAGCTGTCACAGGACGGGTAGGGATGAACTAGCTGTCATAGGACAGGTAGGGATGAATTAGCTGTCATAGGATGGGTAGGGATGAATTAGCTGTCACAGGATGGGCAGGGATGAATTAGCTGTCATAGGATGGGTAGGGATGAATTAGCTGTCACAGGATGGGTAGGGATGAATTAGCTGTCATAGGATGGGTAGGGATGAATTAGCTGTCATAGGACGGGTAGGGATGAATTAGCTGTCATATGACGGGTAGGGATCAATTAGCTGTCATAGGATGGGTGTGGACCAATAGAAATGTAGGTCTCATAGGATGGGTGTGGACCAATTAGAAATGTAGGTCTCATAGGACGGGTAGGGATCAATTAGAAATGTAGCTGTCATAGGACGGGTAGGGATCAATTAGAAATATAGCTGTCATAGGACGGGTAGGGATCAAATAGCATCTCCTATTGGCTTTGTAATGGACAATGCATAATTTTTTATATACCGGTACACAGTGTTAAGGCGTCCAACTACTGAGTGGGAGGGAGGTCGAACCTGTGGGGTGATTTGTTCTGATATTGTCTGTTGGTGAGCCGACAGCTTGTTAAATAATTGTTACTGAAGGATTGGATTTGCCAAGTACTGATGAGAGGGATCTCATAAGTCAGAAATGACTGGCCCGTACTATAGAGGTGACACTACAATAAACAAACACTGCACTTCACTGTATATAATATTTATAACAAATATGAAATATCACATACTTCACGTAACTTTGCCAGAGAATGTTTGACACCGGTCAGAAAAATTATTAAAATGCACTTAAAATTCCAATTTATTTGATCAAGCGGAGGGTACTTAAGTCTTATGTCGGGCTGTCCTACGGATTTCGGGAAGACGGAACTATAGCAAACCCAAAGCCTTTGGTCTTTGCAAGGCTGGTTTGTGTTTTTTTTTAATTTTATACAAATTTATTTTAGCTCGATTGCGAAACAAGTTATTACAACTTATATTAATCACTCTCGAGACCTCATTCCTAATGGAATCCATCGCCACGAGGGAGAGAGAAGAGGCAACGTGGAATTTAAATGCCTTCACTAAGGGCACAATCGTAACTGCTCCAGCGGGACTCAAACTCCGGACCTTTCGTACCTGAAGCGAACGCGCATCCACTGCACTATCACGACTTCCACCACTTCTTGAGTGTTGATCCATTGCTACAGGGCTGTTATTCACTCCAAAACTGTTGTACACAAGTCTGTTGTCTAAAGTGAAGGCAGCTGAACATGAAAGTAAATATACAATGTATTTTTTTTTCGTTCTATCAATCATGAAATGCCAGGTATCATTCTGGCTGTTGTGAAAGCACTATTGTATTCAGCCTGTGGGCTTATCAGTAAATGAGTTTACCATCATAGGCCCTGTTCTATTTGTAACGTTTGGCACTTATTGTTTGCTGTTAATAACTGGATGGGTAATAACTCTGCCAGGTATAGGAGGGTAGTGTGGAGATGTAATTCATACTGGCATTGCCAAGTGTTTAATTCTGGTTTGTTATATATATATATATATATCTGTGTGTTGAGGAATAATAGGTCAAGTTGTGGATTCAATCATTCATGTTTCGGAGGGATTTTATATGCGTGTCTTTCCCAAATTGTTGATTCCTAGATTTTAGCAGTGTATTGTGTAGCATCATTCATTGGATGGTTTCATTGTGGTATATTCATTGTGGATATTCACATCTATATTTCCGGAGTTCGAGTCCCGCTGGAGGCATTTAAATTCCTCGTTGCCTCTTATCTCTCCATCGTGGCGTGTATTCCATCAGGAATGAGGTCTCGTTTCGCAATCGAGCTAAAATAAATGTGTGCAAACTACACATCTATATAGGGAGACTGGATGAGTTCTGTGTTGGATGGGCTGGTTACCACTGAAAATAGGGTCCGGTCCGATTATTGCTCCTTTTATTGATCAAAGAACAGTTTCGTGTTCTATAGGATTTGTCGATGTTTGTCCGTCCATGCATATTTTCATGTCCAAACTATATCTATGTCGTATATGAATGGATTTTAATATATCTTGGCAAAGATGATCCCCATAATGGTTTGATATGCTGAGCGCAAGACCCCAGTCTGTGAGTTGGTCTGAAAAAGTGGAAACAGTCATGTCATTGTTGTTATGTCCCCTTATATACGACTATAGTGATGTCTGGAGTGTATAGGACCAGTGGGGCTTTAAAATAGGAGTGAATAGAACCAGTGGGGCTTTAAAATAAATAGGCAGATATTATCACCATACTATCAATGAGGTTTCACGCACAAGACCCAGGTTCATGGGTTGTCACGGTCACACGTAGGTAGGGCTGTCATATGTACAGGTTTTTGTAAACGTGTACACGATCCTTAATACACGACACAGCGCCGTTTATACGTTGTTCAAGTATGCATATTGCGCGTTGTTCAAGTATGCATATTGTGCATTGTTCAAGTATACATATTGCGCATTGTTCAAGTATGCATATTGCGCATTGTTCAAGTATGCATATTGCGCATTGTTCAAGTATGCATATTGCGCGTTGTTCAAGTATGCATATTGTGCGTTGTTCAAGTATGCATATTGCGCGTTGTTCAAGTATGCATATTGCGCGTTGTTCAAGTATACATATTGCGCATTGTTCAAGTATGCATATTGCGCGTTGTTCAAGTATGCATATTGCGCGTTGTTCAAGTATGCATATTGCGCGTTGTTCAAGTATGCATATTGCGCGTTGTTCAAGTATGCATATTGCGCGTTGTTCAAGTATGCATATTGCGCGTTGTTCAAGTATGCATATTGCGCGTTGTTCAAGTATGCATATTGCGCGTTGTTCAAGTATGCATATTGCGCAGTTAGTATTACATTTGTAGTTGGTAGATAATGTTACTTACTTGATTTATTGTGTACCCCGCTCAGACCGTGTCTCATTTATATGAAAAAGTTGGCAGTTTCTTACGGAGGTTGGTGCACCCAAGTACTGGTTAACCGCTGGAGCCTGCCCAGGAAAGGTGTTGTTAGGTAAAACTGCCTGCCGGCGATATGGCCCAAAATTGGTGCTAATGCAGGCGTAAAACCCGAAATATAAATAAAACACCGTTAAACACCCGAGATGCTGCTTACACCATTGCGGTTCAGGAATACTTAGTTTATACAAATTTATTTTAGCTCGATTGCGAAACAAGTTCTTATAACTTATACTAATCACTCTCGAGACCTCATTCCTGATGGAATCCCTCGCCACGAGGGAGAGAGAAGGCATGTGGAATTTAAATGCCTTGCCTAAGGACACAATCATAACGGCTCCAGCGGGGCTCGAACTCCGGGCCTTTCGCACGTGAAGCGAACGCGCTACCACTGAGCTATCATGACTTCCACAATAATTCTGGTTTACTGAATCACACCTCTACAGCCAAACACTAGGATGTTGAGGAAAATAGTCAAATTTGGATATCCAAAAATCGAATTACGGATATCCATAACTGTTGAATAAATAGTAAATGGCGCTGCCTGGAATTATCGATTTTTGGATATCGGATTATCCATAAATAGCTTGGAATTATGGATATCCATAACTGCTGAATAAATAGTAAATGGCGTGGCCTGGAATTATTGATTTTTGGATATCCATAAATATCTGGAATTATGGATATTCATAAATAGCTTGGAATTATGGATATCCATAAATGCTGAATAAATAGTAAATGGCGCGGCCTGGAATTATCGATTTTTGGATATCCATAAATAGCTTGGAATTATGGATATCCATAAATGCTGAATAAATAGTAAATGGCGCGGCCTGGAATTATCGATTTTTGGATATCCATAAATCGCTTGGAATTTTGGATATTCATAAATAGCTTGGAATTATGGATATCCATAAATGCTGAATAAATAGTAAAACAGCACCCCATACATGAGAGGATATACTGAATCTGTAATTTCCCTGGAGGATTATGTTAGGCATGCATGGCTTATCAGTGTCCTGCAGTCAGTAAATTGTTTTCCAAGATGCAAGGATGTGTACATCATATAGGCCACCTACCTTCTACTGATCTCTATTTACTGCAATGATGTTTTCTCATGTTTTCTTGCAACTTATGCGCAGCATGATGTGTACTGAAGTGATTAATAGACCAGGCCCCGAGGTTATAAAATTGTTCTCAGATCTCAAACTCAAGCTCAAATGATCTGATTGGTTGATTCTGAGTGTTGATGTCAGCTGAACCAATCAGACGCTTGAGACTGAGTTTTGAGATTGGAGAAAGGGTTTATAACGTCCAGGCCATCACATTTTAGCAACAAAATCAGTCATAAGTTTGTCTCATCTTAAGACCGCTATTACGACTATTGCAGGACTGTTTTGGGACGACGATCGTACGTCTACAGTCACAGCTACGTTTTTATTTCGTCGTACGACCATAAAAACAGTGACACGTGTAAACTTGTAAAAGTTGTGGTAGCGCGTTCACTTCAATTGTGAAAGGCCTGTCGTTTGGAGTTGGATTGATTCCATTTTTCCAAAAAAAAAATCGTAATCAAGCTAAAATAAATTCGTAAAAACTAAACTAAATATAACCTTCCAGCGCAATCTATAATACCTTCAACAACTTGTGACTGTATTGAACCAGTCGTAAAGTTAAGACTTTATTTACTGTGTCGTAGCTGCAATTTTGTTGATAAAACGAGCTACGGTCGTAACAATGATGCTACGTCAGCGTATGTCAGTCTTAAGACTTAGTCAGAACTAAGACCGGACATACGACCATTGATATAATTACCCCCAGAATTGATGTACATTTATGATGGTGTTGGATTCAGTTGATAGTCTGTGAGATATTGGGAATTGATGTACTTTTATGACGGTGTTGGATTCAGTTGAGTCTGTGAGATGTTGGGAATTGATGTACTTTTATGACGGTGTTGGATTCAGTTGAGTCTGTGAGATGTTGGGAATTGATGTACTTTTATGACGGTGTTGGATTCAGTTGAGTCTGTGAGATGTTGGGAATTGATGTACTTTTATGACGGTGTTGGATTCAGTTGAGTCTGTGAGATGTTGGGAATTGATGTACATTTATGATGGTGTTGGATTCAGTTGAGTCTGTGAGATGTTGGGAATTGATGTACTTTTATGACGGTGTTGGATTCAGTTGAGTCTATGAGATGTTGGGAATTGATGTACATTTATGACGGTGTTGGATTCAGTTGAGTCTGTGAGATGTTGGGAATTGATGTACTTTTATGACGGTGTTGGATTCAATTGATAGTCTGAGATGTTGGGAATTGATGTACATTTATGACGGTGTTGGATTCAGTTGATAGTCTGTGAGATGTTGGGAATTGATGTACATTTATGATGGTGTTGGATTCAGTTGATAGTCTGTGAGATGTTGGGAATTGATGTACATTTATGACGGTGTTGGATTCAGTTGGTAGTCTGTGAGATGTTGGGAATTGATGTACATTTATGATGGTGTTGGATTCAGTTGGTAGTCTGTGAGATGCTGGGAATTGATGTACATTTATGATGGTGTTGGATTCAGTTGGTAGTCTGTGAGATGCTGGGAATTGATGTACTTTTATGACGGTGTTGGATTCAGTTGGTAGTCTGTGAGATGCTGGGAATTGATGTACTTTTATGACGGTGTTGGATTCTATTGGTAGTCTGTGAGATGTTGGGAATTGATGTACTTTTATGACGGTGTTGGATTCAGTTGGTAGTCTGTGAGATGTTGGGAATTGATGTACATTTATGATGGTATTGGATTCAGTTGATAGTCTGTGAGATGCTGGGAATTGATGTACATTTATGATGGTGTTGGATTCAGTTGGTAGTCTGTGAGATGTTGGGTATTGATGTACTTTTATGACGGTGTTGGATTCAGTTGATAGTCTGTGAGATGCTGGGAATTGATGTACATTTATGATGGTGTTGGATTCAGTTGATAGTCTGTGAGATGCTGGGAATTGATGTACATTTATGATGGTGTTGGATTCAGTTGGCAGTCTGTGAGATGCTGGGAATTGATGTACATTTATGATGGTGTTGGATTCAGTTGGTAGTCTGTGAGATGCTGGGAATTGATGTACTTTTATGACGGTGTTGGATTCAGTTGGTAGTCTGTGAGATGCTGGGAATTGATGTACTTTTATGACAGTGTTGGATTCAGTTGGTAGTCTGTGAGATGTTGGGTATTGATGTACTTTTATGACGGTGTTGGATTCAGTTGAGTCTGTGAGATGTTGGGAATTGATGTACTTTTATGACGGTGTTGGATTCAGTTGAGTCTGTGAGATGTTGGGAATTGATGTACATTTATGATGGTGTTGGATTCAGTTGAGTCTGTGAGATGTTGGGAATTGATGTACTTTTATGACGGTGTTGGATTCAGTTGAGTCTGTGAGATGTTGGGAATTGATGTACATTTATGACGGTGTTGGATTCAGTTGTAGTCTGTGAGATGTTGGGAATTGATGTACTTTTATGACGGTGTTGGATTCAATTGATAGTCTGAGATGTTGGGAATGATGTACATTTATGACGGTGTTGGTCAGTTGATAGTCTGTGAGATGTTGGGAATTGATGTACATTATGATGGTGTTGGTCAGTTGATAGTCTGTGAGATGTTGGGAATTGATGTACATTTATGACGGTGTTGGATTCAGTTGGTAGTCTGTGAGATGTTGGGAATTGATGTACATTATGATGGTGTTGGATTCAGTTGGTAGTCTGTGAGATGCTGGGAATTGATGTACATTTATGACGGTGTTGGATTCAGTTGGTAGTCTGTGAGATGCTGGGAATTGATGTACTTTTATGACGGTGTTGGATTCAGTTGGTAGTCTGTGAGATGCTGGGAATTGATGTACTTTTATGACGGTGTTGGATTCAATTGGTAGTCTGTGAGATGTTGGGAATTGATGTACTTTTATGACGGTGTTGGATTCAGTTGGTAGTCTGTGAGATGTTGGGAATTGATGTACATTTATGATGGTATTGGATTCAGTTGATAGTCTGTGAGATGCTGGGAATTGATGTACATTTATGATGGTGTTGGATTCAGTTGGTAGTCTGTGAGATGTTGGGTATTGATGTACTTTTATGACGGTGTTGGATTCAGTTGATAGTCTGTGAGATGCTGGGAATTGATGTACATTTATGATGGTGTTGGATTCAGTTGGTAGTCTGTGAGATGCTGGGAATTGATGTACATTTATGACGGTGTTGGATTCAGTTGGTAGTCTGTGAGATGCTGGGAATTGATGTACTTTTATGACAGTGTTGGATTCAGTTGGTAGTCTGTGAGATGTTGGGAATTGATGTACTTTTATGACGGTGTTGGATTCAGTTGAGTCTGTGAGATGTTGGGAATTGATGTACTTTTATGACGGTGTTGGATTCAGTTGAGTCTGTGAGATGTTGGGAATTGATGTACATTTATGATGGTGTTGGATTCAGTTGAGTCTGTGAGATGTTGGGAATTGATGTACTTTTATGACGGTGTTGGATTCAGTTGAGTCTATGAGATGTTGGGAATTGATGTACATTTATGACGGTGTTGGATTCAGTTGTAGTCTGTGAGATGTTGGGAATTGATGTACTTTTATGACGGTGTTGGATTCAGTTGATAGTCTGTGAGATGTTGGGAATTGATGTACATTTATGACGGTGTTGGATTCAGTTGATAGTCTGTGAGATGTTGGGAATTGATGTACATTTATGACGGTGTTGGATTCAGTTGGTAGTCTGTGAGATGCTGGGAATTGATGTACATTGTATGACGGTGTTGGATTCAGTTGGTAGTCTGTGAGATGTTGGGAATTGATGTACATTTATGACGGTGTTGGATTCAGTTGGTAGTCTGTGAGATGCTGGGAATTGATGTACATTTATGACGGTGTTGGATTCAGTTGGTAGTCTGTGAGATGCTGGGAATTGATGTACTTTTATGACGGTGTTGGATTCAGTTGGTAGTCTGTGAGATGCTGGGAATTGATGTACTTGTATGACGGTGTTGGATTCATTGGTAGTCTGTGAGATGTTGGGAATTGATGTACTTTTATGACGGTGTTGGATTCAGTTGGTAGTCTGTGAGATGTTGGGAATTGATGTACATTTATGACGGTGTTGGATTCAGTTGGTAGTCTGTGAGATGCTGGGAATTGATGTACATTTATGGCGGTGTTGGATTCAGTTGGTAGTCTGTGAGATGTTGGGAATTGATGTACTTGTATGACGGTGTTGGATTCAGTTGGTAGTCTGTGAGATGCTGGGAATTGATGTACATTTATGACGGTGTTGGATTCAGTTGGTAGTCTGTGAGATGCTGGGAATTGATGTACATTGTATGGCGGTGTTGGATTCAGTTGGTAGTCTGTGAGATGCTGGGAATTGATGTACATTGTATGACGGTGTTGGATTCAGTTGGTAGTCTGTGAGATGCTGGGAATTGATGTACTTGTATGACGGTGTTGGATTCAGTTGGTAGTCTGTGAGATGCTGGGAATTGATGTACATTGTATGACGGTGTTGGATTCAGTTGGTAGTCTGTGAGATGTTGGGAATTGATGTACATTGTATGACGGTGTTGGATTCAGTTGGTAGTCTGTGAGATGTTGGGAATTGATGTACATTTATGACGGTGTTGGATTCAGTTGGTAGTCTGTGAGATGTTGGGAATTGATGTACATTTATGATGGTGTTGGATTCAGTTGGTAGTCTGTGAGATGCTGGGAATTGATGTACATTTATGACGGTGTTGGATTCAGTTGGTAGTCTGTGAGATGCTGGGAATTGATGTACTTTTATGACGGTGTTGGATTCAGTTGGTAGTCTGTGAGATGCTGGGAATTGATGTACTTTTATGACGGTGTTGGATTCAATTGGTAGTCTGTGAGATGTTGGGAATTGATGTACTTTTATGACGGTGTTGGATTCAGTTGGTAGTCTGTGAGATGTTGGGAATTGATGTACATTTATGATGGTATTGGATTCAGTTGATAGTCTGTGAGATGCTGGGAATTGATGTACATTTATGATGGTGTTGGATTCAGTTGGTAGTCTGTGAGATGCTGGGAATTGATGTACTTTTATGACGGTGTTGGATTCAGTTGATAGTCTGTGAGATGCTGGGAATTGATGTACATTTATGATGGTGTTGGATTCAGTTGGTAGTCTGTGAGATGCTGGGAATTGATGTACATTTATGATGGTGTTGGATTCAGTTGGTAGTCTGTGAGATGCTGGGAATTGATGTACTTTTATGACGGTGTTGGATTCAGTTGGTAGTCTGTGAGATGTTGGGAATTGATGTACTTTTATGACGGTGTTGGATTCAGTTGGTAGTCTGTGAGATGTTGGGAATTGATGTACTTTTATGACGGTGTTGGATTCAGTTGAGTCTGTGAGATGTTGGGAATTGATGTACTTTTATGATGGTGTTGGATTCAGTTGGTAGTCTGTGAGATGTTGGGAATTGATGTGTGCTGGGAATTGATGTACATTGTATGGCGGTGTTGGATCAGGATTCAGTTTGTAGTCTGTGAGATGCTGGGTATTGATGTACATTGTATGGCGGTGTTGGTCAGGATTCAGTTGGTAGTCTGTGAGATGTTGGGTATTGATGTACATTGTATGGCGGTGTTGGTCAGGATTCAGTTGTAGTCTGTGAGATGCTGGGAATTGATGTACATTGTATGGCGGTGTTGGATCAGGATTCAGTTGTAGTCTGTGAGATGCTGGGAATTGATGTACATTGTATGGCGGTGTTGGATCAGGATTCAGTTGTAGTCTGTGAGATGCTGGGAATTGATGTACATTGTATGGCGGTGTTGGATCAGGATTCAGTTAGTAGTCTGTGAGATGCTGGGAATTGATGTACATTGTATGGCGGTGTTGGATCATGATTCAGTTGGTAGTCTGGGAGATGCTGGGAATTGATGTACATTGTATAGCAGTGTTGGTCAGGATTCAGTTGGTAGTCTGTGAGATGTTGGGAATTGATGTACATTGTATAGCAGTGTTGGTCAGGATTCAGTTGGTAGTCTGTGAGATGTTGGGTATTGATGTACATTGTATGGCGGTGTTCGTCAGGATTCAGTTTGTAGTCTGTGAGATGTTGGGTATTGATGTACATTGTATGGCGGTGTTGGTCAGGATTCAGTTTGTAGTCTGTGAGATGCTGGGAATTGATGTACATTGTATGACGGTGTTGGTCAGGATTCAGTTTGTAGTCTGTGAGATGCTGGGAATTGATGTACATTGTATGACGGTGTTGGATTCAGTTGGTAGTCTGTGAGATGTTGGGAATTGATGTGTGCTGGGAATTGATGTACATTGTATGGCGGTGTTGGATCAGGATTCAGTTTGTAGTCTGTGAGATGTTGGGAATTGATTTACATTGTATGGCGGTGTTGGATCAGGATTCAGTTGGTAGTCTGGGAGATGCTGGGAATTGATGTACATTGTATGGCGGTGTTGGATCAGGATTCAGTTGGTAGTCTGTGAGATGCTGGGAATTGATGTACATTGTATGGCGGTGTTGGATCAGGATTCAGTTGTAGTCTGTGAGATGCTGGGAATTGATGTACATTGTATGGCGGTGTTGGATCATGATTCAGTTGGTAGTCTGGGAGATGCTGGGAATTGATGTACATTGTATGGCGGTGTTGGATCATGATTCAGTTGGTAGTCTGGGAGATGCTGGGAATTGATGTACTTTTATGACAGTGTTGGATTCAGTTGGTAGTCTGTGAGATGTTGGGAATTGATGTACTTTTATGATGGTGTTGGATTCAGTTGGTAGTCTGTGAGATGTTGGGTATTGATGTACTTTTATGACGGTGTTGGATTCAGTTGGTAGTCTGTGAGATGTTGGGAATTGATGTACATTTATGACGGTGTTGGATTCAGTTGAGTCTGTGAGATGTTGGGAATTGATGTACTTTTATGATGGTGTTGGATTCAGTTGGTAGTCTGTGAGATGTTGGGAATTGATGTGTGCTGGGAATTGATGTACATTGTATGGCGGTGTTGGATCAGGATTCAGTTTGTAGTCTGTGAGATGCTGGGTATTGATGTACATTGTATGGCGGTGTTGGTCAGGATTCAGTTGGTAGTCTGTGAGATGTTGGGTATTGATGTACATTGTATGGCGGTGTTGGTCAGGATTCAGTTGTAGTCTGTGAGATGCTGGGAATTGATGTACATTGTATGGCGGTGTTGGATCAGGATTCAGTTGTAGTCTGTGAGATGCTGGGAATTGATGTACATTGTATGGCGGTGTTGGATCAGGATTCAGTTGTAGTCTGTGAGATGCTGGGAATTGATGTACATTGTATGGCGGTGTTGGATCAGGATTCAGTTAGTAGTCTGTGAGATGCTGGGAATTGATGTACATTGTATGGCGGTGTTGGATCATGATTCAGTTGGTAGTCTGGGAGATGCTGGGAATTGATGTACATTGTATAGCAGTGTTGGTCAGGATTCAGTTGGTAGTCTGTGAGATGTTGGGAATTGATGTACATTGTATAGCAGTGTTGGTCAGGATTCAGTTGGTAGTCTGTGAGATGTTGGGTATTGATGTACATTGTATGGCGGTGTTCGTCAGGATTCAGTTTGTAGTCTGTGAGATGTTGGGTATTGATGTACATTGTATGGCGGTGTTGGTCAGGATTCAGTTTGTAGTCTGTGAGATGCTGGGAATTGATGTACATTGTATGACGGTGTTGGTCAGGATTCAGTTTGTAGTCTGTGAGATGCTGGGAATTGATGTACATTGTATGACGGTGTTGGATTCAGTTGGTAGTCTGTGAGATGTTGGGAATTGATGTGTGCTGGGAATTGATGTACATTGTATGGCGGTGTTGGATCAGGATTCAGTTTGTAGTCTGTGAGATGTTGGGAATTGATGTACATTGTATGGCGGTGTTGGTCAGGATTCAGTTTGTAGTCTGTGAGATGCTGGGAATTGATGTACATTGTATGGCGGTGTTGGATCAGGATTCAGTTGGTAGTCTGTGAGATGCTGGGAATTGATGTACATTGTATGGCGGTGTTGGATCAGGATTCAGTTGTAGTCTGTGAGATGCTGGGAATTGATGTACATTGTATGGCGGTGTTGGATCATGATTCAGTTGGTAGTCTGTGAGATGCTGGGAATTGATGTACATTGTATGGCGGTGTTGGATCATGATTCAGTTGGTAGTCTGGGAGATGCTGGGAATTGATGTACATTGTATGACGGTGTTGATCATGATTCAGTTGGTAGTCTGGGAGATGCTGGGAATTGATGTACATTGTATGGCGGTGTTGGATCATGATTCAGTTGGTAGTCTGGGAGATGCTGGGAATTGATGTACATTGTATGACGGTGTTGATCATGATTCAGTTGGTAGTCTGGGAGATGCTGGGAATTGATGTACATTGTATGGCGGTGTTGGTCAGGATTCAGTTGGTAGTCTGTGAGATGCTGGGAATTGATGTACATTGTATGACGGTGTTGGTCAGGATTCAGTTTGTAGTCTGTGAGATGCTGGGAATTGATGTACATTGTATGGCGGTGTTGGTCAGGATTCAGTTGGTAGTCTGTGAAATGCTGGGAATTGATGTACATTGTATGACGGTGTTGGATCATGATTCAGTTTGTAGTCTGGGAGATGTTGGGTATTGATGTACATTGTATGGCGGTGTTGGTCAGGATTCAGTTGGTAGTCTGGGAGATGCTGGGAATTGATGTACATTGTATGACGGTGTTGGATCAGGATTCAGTTTGTAGTCTGGGAGATGCTGGGAATTGATGTACATTGTATGACGGTGTTGGATTCAGTTGGTAGTCTGTGAGATGCTGGGAATTGATGTACATTGTATGACGGTGTTGGATTCAGTTGGTAGTCTGTGAGATGCTGGGTATTGATGTACATTGTATGACGGTGTTGGATTCAGTTGGTAGTCTGTGAGATGCTGGGAATTGATGTACATTGTATGGCGGTGTTGGTCAGGATTCAGTTGGTAGTCTGTGAGATGCTGGGAATTGATGTACATTGTATGACGGTGTTGGATTCAGTTGGTAGTCTGTGAGATGCTGGGAATTGATGTACATTGTATGACGGTGTTGGATTCAGTTGGTAGTCTGTGAGATGCTGGGTATTGATGTACATTGTATGACGGTGTTGGATTCAGTTGGTAGTCTGTGAGATGTTGGGAATTGATGTACATTGTATGGCGGTGTTGGATTCAGTTGGTAGTCTGTGAGATGCTGGGAATTGATGTACATTGTATGACGGTGTTGGATCAGGATTCAGTTTGTAGTCTGGGAGATGCTGGGAATTGATGTACATTGTATGACGGTGTTGGATCAGGATTCAGTTGGTAGTCTGTGAGATGCTGGGAATTGATGTACATTGTATGGCGGTGTTGGATCAGGATTCAGTTGGTAGTCTGTGAGATGCTGGGAATTGATGTACATTGTATGGCGGTGTTGGATCAGGATTCAGTTTGTAGTCTAGGAGATGCTGGGAATTGATGTACATTGTATGGCGGTGTTGGATCAGGATTCAGTTGGTAGTCTGTGAGATGCTGGGAATTGATGTACATTGTATGGCTGTGTTGATCAAGTTTGATCAGGATTCAGTGAGATGCTTTGCATTGTTCGACAGTTGTATGGACTATTTGAATTCAATATATTGTATGCATGAGATATATATATATATCCATAAACACTGGGTAGTCTGATCTCACGAGAGCATTAATTATTGAAATCAATTTCCAGTTCAATCGGGTCCAAGAATTTCAAATGTGTAGGAATTTGTCTATCATCAATACCGAATGTCCAGGTATAGGCATTAAGGATAGGTGTAACTTGTAGTTATAACTTGTAGGTGTAACTTGTAGGTGAAGCTGGAAAATACTTCATAGTACCGGTAGATCAATTTGACATCTGAGCAGCGTTTGAAATTTCGAACTAATTTTCCTTAAAGAAGATTTGATAGATGAATTTAGGAAAAAAAGTGATACAGAGGAGGAATTGTTGATACTGAAGAGACCTTGGTCTAAGATACAGAGGAGGAATTGTTGATCTGAAGAGACATTGGTCTAAGATACAGAGGAGGAATTGTTGATACTGAAGAGACATTGGTCTAAGATACAGAGGAGGAATTTTTGATACTGAAGAGACATTGGTCTAAGATACAGAGGAGGAATTGTTGATACTGAAGAGACCTTGGTCTAAGATACAGAGGAGGAATTGTTGATCTGAAGAGACATTGGTCTAAGATACAGAGGAGGAATTGTTGATACTGAAGAGACATTGGTCTAAGATACAGAGGAGGAATTTTTGATACTGAAGAGACATTGGTCTAAGATACAGAGGAGGAATTGTTGATACTGAAGAGACCTTGGTCTAAGATACAGAGGAGGAATTGTTGATCTGAAGAGACATTGGTCTAAGATACAGAGGAGGAATTGTTGATACTGAAGAGACATTGGTCTAAGATACAGAGGAGGAATTTTTGATACTGAAGAGACATTGGTCTAAGATACAGAGGAGGAATTGTTGATACTGAAGAGACATTGGTCTAAGATACAGAGGAGGAATTGTTGATACTGAAGAGACATTGGTCTAAGATACAACGGAGGAATTGTTGATACTGAAGAGACCTTGGTCTAAGATACAGAGGAGGAATTGTTGATACTGAAGAACCATTGGTCTAAGATACAGAGGAGGAATTGTTGATACTGAAGAGACATTGGTCTAAGATACAGAGGAGGAATTGTTGATACTGAAGAACCATTGGTCTAAGATACAGAGGAGGAATTGCTGATACTGAAGAACCATTGGTCTAGACTATACAATATTTGTTAGAATATGAATCCTCTGTGCTATGATCATTGAAGATTCATGAAAATCAGTTTTTAAATTTGATCTTCAGACTCGGAACAACCATCTGGCATAATTAGGAGTTTGTTGATTCATCCAAAAACGTTATAAATTTGCTTCTACATGAAAAAGCTTGCCCTTCAGTTGAAAATAGGGAGAAGAGAGGTAGCACAGGGGGGGACTAGTTCTTACTAGTCTCCGTTTGGAATCAGCCCTGTGGTCGTGTAACTCATGTTACAGATAATTATAGAGAACATGTAGTCCTGGAAGGGAGGATTGTTCTAAACTGTTGTTCAGAATTATAGAGGAGTTGGAAAAACAGCATGTTGAATTATTGATTTATAAAGAACATGACTAGTTCATACTGTCTTTGCTGAAGGTAGATCTAGTGTTAATTAATCTACATTAATTAGAAAGTGAAACAAAACTGGAGAAATGAAGAAGTTTATGTCTCGCTTGTCGGAACAGATCGGTTCCCAGCTCAGTGAATGGCAGGAGAATGCTGAGCAGGACTCCAGTATTGTTGGAATGGCAGATTTCAGGATTCAAGACCTGAAACTTTCGGGTAAGTTTGCATGATGAGATGAATTATTGTAAGCCTTAATTAGGCCATAAGTTGTAATAATTCTGTTCTGAATTGGGACTTTTTCTGTTTCTGGGCTTAGCAGCATTGCACTGACTGGATTGGAGCCTCCGTGGTGTAATGGATACGGTATCCGCCTTGTAACTGGGAGGTTGTTAGTTTGAGTCCATTTCTGAATCATGGTTGTGGTGTCCTTAGGCACGACACTTAACCCTTTCAACACCACATATCTCTAAATAGGCTTTCAAAAAGTTTAGATCCAGACTCATCAGGATCTGCACTTTTTGCCAGTAATATTACTATTTTTAGGCAGAAATTACCCATTTTGATATATGAACTGGTTCAAATGTAATTTTCTTATTAATTTATCGGTCTAAAAATATCGTGCACCAGTCCATGTCAGTTACTTGGTGTTTTTTTTTTAAAGTTTATTTATTTTACAACGATTGTGAAGCAAGTTTTAACAACTAATCACTCTCGCTGGCGCGGATGAAAGCGAAAATGTGGTCATTTGTGTTTGTTGAATGGGTTAAATCCAAATTGCCTCTTATCTCTCCCTCATCGCGATGGATTCCATCAATAATTGAACTAAAATAAATTTGTATACCCCAAACTACATACATGTACATACTTATTCAGGGATAATTTTAGAGGGTGATGTGGGCGGAATAGTCGCCCTAGGGACCCTGATTTTGCCCTCTGGGTGCTTCACTACAATTTTGTCTAGTAACATTCACTAGCCCATTATAAAGCACTCCTATTGAAATGTTGTATTTAATGGTCATACTGTGCATTCTAACCTTATTTTGTTGACATTCATTAAATAACACCATTTAAGGACGCAATCACGCGATTTCTCACTTCTTCCAAAAATTCTGACCTAGAATGAACCCTGCATATATACTGAGTCAAAAAAGAAACGATACCTGGTGTTTATGTGTCTATAATTTCAACATATATTAAGAAAATTCTTTGAAAATTCATAAGATGATAGTCCAACATGTTTGAAAGAGGAGCACATAAAGCATAATGAGCCTCCGAAACTGTCTGCTGCGTGATGACGTAATTCGTCGGACAGGGGTCTAATGGAGTTTTCACACAGACGTCAATACCGAGTATGGGCACCATTTGCGTCTCTCACTGCAATGCACCGCCGTCGCATCGAACGGAAGAGTGTCTGAATCTCTTGCTGGTCAATATTTGTCCACTCCTGACGCAAAACATCCCTCAGTTGGTTTAACGTTACCGGCTGACGTCGTCTGACGCGGCGGTCTAACGTATCCCACAAATGTTCTATGGGTGACAAGTCTGGTGACAAAGCAGGCCACGGCAGGGTTTCAATATTGTTCTGCTCCAATAATGTGGTGGAAATCCGAGCAGTATGACACCTGGCGTTGTCCTGTTGGAACAGTGTGACGTTTCTGTTGGCGTTAAAGAACGGCACAACAACTGGCGCAAGGATCTCATCACAGTACCGCTGGGCGTTTAGGTTCCCGTCCACCACTAACAGTTCAGTGCGACTGCCGAAGGTGATACCGCCCCACGCCATAACGCTTCCACCCCCGAACAGATCGACCTGATGTACACATGCGTCGGCATAACGTTCACCGCGTCTGCGATATACCCGCTCCCTGCCATCCGCTCGACGCAAACAGAACCGCGATTCATTGCTAAACATCACCGAATTCCAATGTAGCCGAGTCCAGCGAGCACGTTCCGTCATCCATTCCCGCCGTACGTCACGGTGACATCGTGTCAGGATGGGTCCAACGTATGGCCGATAGGCACGAATGCCATGTTCACCGAGCCGGTTCCTGACTGTTTGTGCACTGATGCGATTGTTGGTCATCCCAGGAGTAACATCTGCTGTGTGCGTAGCAGGTAGGAACCGGTCATGTAAATGTGACGTCCGAATGTGACGGTCCTGTTCACGCGTCGTCACACATGGTCGACCAGATCTTGGACGGTCGTCCACCGATCCATGTGTTCGATAACGTCGAAGTAGACGTGTTATCGTGATCCGCGTAACCCCGAGTCGATTTGCGACGTCACTCTTGACGTAAACCGCCGTCAATCATGCCAATGGCACGCATTCTCTGATTGCGGTTTAGCCTAGGCATTTTGTTAGAGGTAACAATGGGTATGTAAGGTGTTTTTCCTCGATGATAATGCAATACCAGTACAATAAACCGGTTTTCCGATTTGTACATGTGCAGGATGTTGTCTTTGTTGAGGAGCACGTGCAAATCGGAAATTCGGCGTTCCAGGATTATCGGGTGTTTATTTACCTGTGTTTATGGTTGGCTGACGTTGCAATAAGATATCCGGTACTGATACGTAATAATATATTAAACCTTTCTATGGTTTTATCCGTTTTACGGCATTTTTAGTTTGGTATCGTTTCTTTTTTGACTCAGTATATATATGGTATATAGAGAACTTGAGTAAATGTATACAGAGCCTTCTGAAAACAATGTCTGTTGTATACATATAGTTTTGTGAGTTTATTGTGCTTTGGGTGTATTTACACCTGTAGTCAATCACAGATACACCTGTACGTACAGGTACATTGTAGACCATTAACAATATCATCTAGACTGCCACCAATAAAAGTATGTGGCTCAAGTTGTAGGTTTTATTCTAGATTGGAAAAATGGGTAGGGTGTTCAAAGGGGCAGATGGTTCAGAAAAGATGCAGGGTGCATTTTGAGCCACGATGAGGTACGGGGCTGGGTATTTTGAGGTTAGCCCCTAGAAAATGTTGCTAAGTTACGGTGATTGATCAAAGAGGCAGTAAGGCTGTACTTATTGTGAAAAGGGAGGACAAGTTCTAAGTTATATATGTCTGCCCGCCCGAATGCACTCACCTGTTTATGGTATATTAACCCTTTCCCTCATAGAAGCACCTCTTGACGCCATTACCAATACGACATACATTAACCCTTTCCCTCATAGAAGCACCTCTTGACGCCATTACCAATACGACATACATTAACCCTTTCCCTCA
>CM026394.1:43805084-43972366 GCA_014843695.1 Archivesica marissinica
TACCGTCTCCAAAGAAAGACTGCCTGTCTACATACCGTCTCCAAAGAAAGACTGCCTGTCTACATACCGTCTCCAAAGAAAGACTGCCTGTCTACATACCGTCTCCAAAGAAAGACTGCCTGTCTACATACCGTCTCCAAAGAAAGACTGCCTGTCTACATACCGTCTCCAAAGAAAGACTGCCTGTCTACATACCGTCTCCAAAGAAAGACTGCCTGTCTACATACCGTCTCCAAAGAAAGACCGCCTGTCTACATACCGTCTCCAAAGAAAGACTGCCTGTCTACATACCGTCTCCAAAGAAAGACTGCCTGTCTACATACCGTCTCCAAAGAAAGACTGCCTGTCTACATACCGTCTCCAAAGAAAGACTGCCTGTCTACATACCGTCTCCAAAGAAAGACTGCCTGTCTACATACCGTCTCCAAAGAAAGACTGCCTGTCTACATACCGTCTCCAAAGAAAGACTGCCTGTCTACATACCGTCTCCAAAGAAAGACTGCCTGTCTACATACCGTCTCCAAAGAAAGACTGCCTGTCTACATACCGTCTCCAAAGAAAGACTGCCTGTCTACATACCGTCTCCAAAGAAAGACTGCCTGTCTACATACCGTCTCCAAAGAAAGACTGCCTGTCTACATACCGTCTCCAAAGAAAGACTGCCTGTCTACATACCGTCTCCAAAGAAAGACTGCCTGTCTACATACCGTCTCCAAAGAAAGACTGCCTGTCTACATACCGTCTCCAAAGAAAGACTGCCTGTCTACATACCGTCTCCAAAGAAAGACTGCCTGTCTACATACCGTCTCCAAAGAAAGACTGCCTGTCTACATACCGTCTCCAAAGAAAGACTGCCTGTCTACATACTGCCTCTAAATAAAGACCACCTGTCTACATACCGTCTCCAAAGAAAGACTGCCTGTCTACATACCGCCTCTAAATAAAGACCACCTGTCTACATACCGTCTCCAAAGAAAGACTGCCTGTCTACATACCGCCTCTAAATAAAGACCACCTGTGTACATACTGCCTCTAAATAAAGACCACCTGTCTACATACCACCTCTAAATAAAGACCACCTGACTACATACTGCCTCTAAATAAAGACCACCTGTCTACATACCGCCTCCACATAAAGACCACCTGTCTACATACTGCCTCCACATAAAGATCACCTGTCTACATACTGCCTCCACATAAAGATCACCTGTCTACATACCGCCTCCACATAAAGACTACCTGTCCACATACCACCTCTAAATAAAGACCACCTGTCTACATACCGCCTCTAAATAAAGACCACCTGTCTACATACTGCCTCTAAATAAAGACCACATGTCTACATACTGCCTCTAAATAAAGACCACCTGTCTACATACTGCCTCTAAATAAAGACCACCTGTCTACATACCGCCTCTAAATAAAGACCACCTGTCTACATACTGCCTCTAAATAAAGACCACCTGTCTACATACCACCTCTAAATAAAGACCACCTGTCTACATACTGCCTCTAAATAAAGACCACCTGTCTACATACTGCCTCTAAATAAAGACCACCTGTCTACATACTGCCTCTAAATAAAGACCACCTGTCTACATACTGCCTCTAAATAAAGACCACCTGTCTACATACTGCCTCTAAATAAAGACCACCTGTCTACATACTGCCTCTAAATAAAGACCACCTGTCTACATACTGCCTCCACATAAAGACCACCTGTCTACATACTGCCTCTAAATAAAGACCACCTGTCTACATACCACCTCTAAATAAAGAACACCTGTCTACATACCACCTCTAAATAAAGACCACCTGTCTACATACCACCTAAATAAAGACCACCTGTCTACATACTGCCTCTAAATAAAGACCACCTGTCTACATACCACCTCTAAATAAAGACCACCTGTCTACATACTGCCTCTAAATAAAGACCACCTGTCTCTATACCTACTCTAATTAAAGACCACCTGTCTACATACCGCCTCCACATAAAGACCACCTGTCTACATACTGCCTCCACATAAAGATCACCTGTCTACATACTGCCTCCACATAAAGACCACCTGTCTACATACCACCTCTAAATAAAGATCACCTGTCTACATACCACCTCTAAATAAAGACCACATGTCTACATACTGCCTCTAAATAAAGACCACCTGTCTACATACTGCCTCCACATAAAGACTACCTGTCCACATACCACCTCTAAATAAAGACCACCTGTCTACATACTGCCTCTAAATAAAGACCACATGTCTACATACCGCCTCTAAATAAAGACCACCTGTCTACATACTGCCTCTAAATAAAGACCACATGTCTACATACCGCCTATAAATAAAGACCACCTGTCTACATACTGCCTCTAAATAAAGACCACATGTCTACATACCGCCTCTAAATAAAGACCACCTGTCTACATATTGCCTCTAAATAAAGACCACCTGTCTACATACCACCTCTAAATAAAGACCACCCGTCTACATACTGCCTCTAAATAAAGACCACCTGTCTACATACTGCCTCTAAATAAAGACCACCTGTCTACATACTGCCTCTAAATAAAGACCACCTGTCTACATACTGCCTCTAAATAAAGACCACCTGTCTACATACTGCCTCTAAATAAAGACCACCTGTCTACATACTGCCTCTAAATAAAGACCACCTGTCTACATACCGCCTCCAAATAAAGATCACCTGTCTACATACTGCCTCTAAATAAAGACCACCTGTCTACATACCGCCTCTAAATAAAGACCACCTGTCTACATACCGCCTCTAAATAAAGACCACCTGTCTACATACTGCCTCCACATAAAGACCACCTGTCTACATACTGCCTCTAAATAAAGACCACCTGTCTACATACCACCTCTAAATAAAGAACACCTGTCTACATACCGCCTCTAAATAAAGACCACCTGTCTACATACCACCTAAATAAAGACCACCTGTCTACATACTGCCTCTAAATAAAGACCACCTGTCTACATACCGCCTATAAATAAAGACCACCTGTCTACATACTGCCTCTAAATAAAGACCACCTGTCTCTATACCTACTCTAATTAAAGACCACCTGTCTACATACCGCCTCCACATAAAGACCACCTGTCTACATACTGCCTCCACATAAAGATCACCTGTCTACATACCACCTCTAAATAAAGACCACATGTCTACATACTGCCTCTAAATAAAGACCACCTGTCTACATACTGCCTCCACATAAAGATCACCTGTCTACATACTGCCTCCACATAAAGACCACCTGTCTACATACCACCTCTAAATAAAGATCACCTGTCTACATACCACCTCTAAATAAAGACTGCCTGTCTACATACCACCTCTAAATAAAGACCACCTGTCTACATACCGCCTCCACATAAAGACCACCTGTCTACATACTGCCTCTATATGAAGACCACCTGTCTACATACCACCTAAATAAAGACCACCTGTCTACATACCGCCTCTAAATAAAAACCACCTGTCTACATACCACCTCTAAATAAAGACCACCTGTCTACATACCGCCTCTAAATAAAGACCACCTGTCTACATACTGCCTCTAAATAAAGACCACCTGTCTACATACCGCCTCCACATAAAGACCACCTGTCCACATACTGCCTCTAAATAAAGACCACCTGTCTACATACTGCCTCTAAATAAAGACCACCTGTCTACATACTGCCTCTAAATAAAGACCACCTGTCTACATACTGCCTCTAAATAAAGACCACCTGTCTACATACTGCCTCTAAATAAAGATCACCTGTCTACATACTGCCTCTAAATAAAGACCACCTGTCTACATACTGCCTCTAAATAAAGACCACCTGTCTACATACCACCTCTAAATAAAGACCACCTGTCTACATACTGCCTCCACATAAAGACCACCCGTCTACATACCGCCTCTAAATAAAGACTGCCTGTCTACATACCGCCTCTAAATAAAGATCACCTGTCTACATACCACCTCTAAATAAAGACCACCTGTCTACATACCGCCTCTAAATAAAGACACCTGACTACCTACTGCCTCGAAATAAAAAACGCTGTGTCTACATACTGTCTCCAAATAAAGACCACATCTCTACATACCATCTCTAAATAAAGACCACCTGTCTACATACTGCCTCCAAATAAGACCACCTGTCTACATACTGACTCCAAATAAGACCACCTGTCTACATACTGCCTCCAAATAAGGATAAAATGTTTATACATACCACTTCCAGATAAAGATCAAATGTCTATAGGGTTTTAAGGACCACTATATTTTTGAGTTCCCATCAAACCATTATCGATGCACCACCTGCCAACAAAGACCATACATTCCATTCCGGTGGATGGTTTTTATAAACAGGTTCCACTGTAGAAGTAGATTCAAATAATAACCAAGTTCTGGTTTCTTCTCTCGGGAACGAGGATTGAGATCTGTTCTCTGAGCAGAGCCGGATACAAGCACCGTTCTGCGACAGAACCGAGATACACGTATGTGAGATTGTACATTGCTTGCCAGATTGGAACTGGGATACACGTATGTGAGATTGTACATTGCTTGCCAGATTGGAACTGGGATACACGTATGTGAGATTGTACGTTGCTTGCCAGATTGGAACTGGGATACATGTATGTGAGAGGGTACGTTGCTTGCCAGATTGGAACTGGGATACACGTATGTGAGAGGGTACGTTGCTTGCCAGATTGGAACTGGGATACAAGTATGTGAGATGGTATATTGTTTGCCAGATTGGAACCAGGATACACATATGTGAGATGGTACGTTGCTTGCCAGATTGGAACCGGGATACACATATGTGAGAATGATAGTATGTTGCTTGCCAGATTGGAACTGGGATACACGTATGTGAGAATGATGGTATGTTGCTTGTCAGATTGGAACCGGGATACACGTATGTGAGAATGATAGTACGTTGCTTGCCAGATTGGAACTGGGATACACGTATGTGAGAGGGTACGTTGCTTGCCAGATTGGAACTGGGATACACGTATGTGAGAGGGTACGTTGCTTGCCAGATTGGAACTGGGATACAAGTATGTGAGATGGTATATTGTTTGCCAGATTGGAACCAGGATACACATATGTGAGATGGTACGTTGCTTGCCAGATTGGAACCGGGATACACATATGTGAGAATGATAGTATGTTGCTTGCCAGATTGGAACTGGGATACACGTATGTGAGAATGATGGTATGTTGCTTGTCAGATTGGAACCGGGATACACGTATGTGAGAATGATAGTACGTTGCTTGCCAGATTGGAACTGGGATACACATATGTGAGAATGATAGTACGTTGCTTGCCAGATTGGAACTGGGATACACATATGTGAGAATGATAGTACGTTGCTTGCCAGATTGGAACTGGGATACACATATGTGAGAATGATAGTACGTTGCTCGCCAGATTGGACCAATTTCTTTTTGTTCCTGGCACTCTGGATTCCTCCCACATGAAGGCCTTCAGATACATTACAAATGTTGCTTCATCCACTATTATTAATAATTCTATAATTACGTCTTTATCCCCGCCCCCCTCCCCACGTCGTGTTGACATTTACAGCTATTTACTAGTGTTAACTGTAGCCTTTTAGCAATTAGTAATTGTTCATTTGTTTTACAGAAGCGAGCAAAGGCCCAGCATTTACTTGACAAAGTGTTTGACCATCTCGAGCTGATAGAGAAAGATTACTTCGGTTTACAGTTTCTAGACCTGTCTCCCGACCCAGACACAATGTTGAGGGACAAAATGGTGGGTACTCAAACTATAACTCAGTTAATGCTGCAAGTTGTCATGAATGACTTTGACTAGAAAAGTTAACATAATTATTGCAAAGGACATTTATATAAACAATTTTTCTTTTACGCTTTCCCATAATTATTGCAAAGGACATTTATATAAACAATTTTTCTTTTACGCTTTCCCATAATTATTGCAAAGGACATTTATATAAACAATTTTTCTTTTACGCTTTCCCATAATTATTGCAAAGGACATTTATATAAACAATTTTTCTTTTACGCTTTCCCATAATTATTGCAAAGGACATTTATATAAACAATTTTTCTTTTACGCTTTCCCATAATTATTGCAAAGGACATTTATATAAACAATTTTTCTTTTACGCTTTCCCATAATTATTGCAAAGGACATTTATATAAACAATTTTTCTTTTACGCTTTCCCATAATTATTGCAAAGGACATTTATATAAACAATTTTTCTTTTACGCTTTCCCATAATTATTGCAAAGGACATTTATATAAACAATTTTTCTTTTACGCTTTCCCATAATTATTGCAAAGGACATAAACAATTTTTCTTTTACGCTTTCCCATAATTATTGCAAAGGACATAAACAATTTTTCTTTTACGCTTTCCCATAATTATTGCAAAGGACATTTATATAAACAATTTTTCTTTTACGCTTTCCCATAATTATTGCAAAGGACATTTATATAAACAATTTTTCTTTTACGCTTTCCCATAATTATTGCAAAGGACATTTATATAAACAATTTTTCTTTTACGCTTTCCCATAATTATTGCAAAGGACATAAACAATTTTTCTTTTACGCTTTCCCATAATTATTGCAAAGGACATTTATATAAACAATTTTTCTTTTACGCTTTCCCATAATTATTGCAAAGGACATTTATATAAACAATTTTTCTTTTACGCTTTCCCATAATTATTGCAAAGGACATTTATATAAACAATTTTTCTTTTACGCTTTCCCATAATTATTGCAAAGGACATTTATATAAACAATTTTTCTTTTACGCTTTCCCATAATTATTGCAAAGGACATTTATATAAACAATTTTTCTTTTACGCTTTCCCATAATTATTGCAAAGGACATTTATATAAACAATTTTTCTTTTACGCTTTCCCATAATTATTGCAAAGGACATTTATATAAACAATTTTTCTTTTACGCTTTCCCATAATTATTGCAAAGGACATTTATATAAACAATTTTTCTTTTACGCTTTCCCATAATTATTGCAAAGGACATAAACAATTTTTCTTTACACTTTCCAATCATTGAATGATAGAGTTTTCTCCGTGAGAGGAAACTCCATATTATACCGCTTTGAAACAGTGAAAGATGGCATTTTCTCTGCCACCTGTTGCATTTCATATTCCTGTAATTTTGCATTTTAGCTATTTTCTGACTATCATGAACAGATAATTATTACGTAATATATTCTAATGAATTTGTTTTGTCTGTAGTGTTTAATTTTGACAGTAAACAGAAACTAACTTGAAAATTATACAGGAACTATTTCTTATTACTGACGTTCACACTAACAGAAGTGGTTGTGCGGTTGTGTCCTGTAGTGCAATGAGGCTCCAGACAGGGCAGTTAAAATGAATAAAATTGAAAATGTTGAAAACAAATATTACGTTAGCCAAAATCATTGGAAATCATAAAAGAAAATGAAGATTTGTGTTTATTAATGTAATGCCACGAGTGGTAATACATATTTCGTTGATCACGAGATGAAATAAAATCCTATTTTACACTAATAAACACTAAACACAAACATCCTCTATATCTTTAGTCTGCATGAATATATCATTATAGCTTGACACAACTGCTTTTGTTGTGTAGTACAAACATCTGGTGTTTTTTGACAGATCACAAACATTATTTCCATGATACAACTGCATTAATAATTTAATATTGTAGCCTACAAACATCTGGAGTTCTTGGACAGCTCACATACAGCTGTACTGTTACTCTATATCTAAGAATTAATAATGTAAAAGTTGAATTCAGCAGAACTAATCAATGTAAGCTATTGGGAAATCTAGGAGATGTTTCTGTATTCTAGTTATCAGCACTGGGCCAAGGTCTACCGGATTCATAAATATGAGGGTTAAAAGTTCAGTACTGGATAGTGTGTATTGGGTGTCATTATGGGACTATTCAATGAACAGATGTAGGTGGAAGCCGTGATAGCACAGTGGTAGCGCGTTCGCTTCAGGTGCGAAAGGCCCGGAGTTCTAGCCCCGCTGGAGCCGTTACAATTGTGCCCTTAGGCAAGGCATTTAAATTCCATGTTGCTTCTCTCTCTCTCTCTCTCTCTCTCTCTCTCTCTCTCTCTCTCTCTCTCTCTCTCTCTCTCTCTCTCGTTGCGATGGATTCGATCAGGAATGAGGTCTCGAGAGTGATTAATATAAGTTGTACAAACTTGTTTCGCAATCGAGCTAAAATAAATTTGAATAAACTATGTAGGATGGACTGGTAATTCCAAGGATCCAGGTTTGATACCCGCTCCGCCATTAATAGTATTTCGATAAGACTTTAAGTCATGCATAAGACTGGAAGCAGAGGGGACTGCAATGCGCTCCGCCATTAATAGTATTTCGATAAGACTTTAAGTCATGCATAAGACTGGAAGCAGAGGGGACTGCAATGGGGCTACTTCCCAGCATGCATAGCACTGGAAGCAGAGGGGACTGCAATGGGACTACTACCCAGCATGCATAGCACTGGAAGCAGAGTTGACTGCAATGGGGCTACTACCAAGCATGCATAGCACTGGAAGCAGAGGGGATTGCAATGGGGCTACTCCCCAGCATGCATAGCACTGGAAGCAGAGGGGACTGCAATGGGGCTACTACCCAGCATGCATAGGACTGGAAGCAGAGGGGACTGCAATGGGGCTACTTCCCAGCATGCATAGGACTGGAAGCAGAGGGGACTGCAATGGGGCTACTACCCAGCATGCATAGCACTGGAAGCAGAGGGCACTGCAATGGCGCTACTACCCAGCATGCATAGCACTGGAAGCAGAGGGCACTGCAATGGCGCTACTACCCAGCATGCATAGCACTGGAAGCAGAGGGGACTGCAATGGGGCTACTACCCAGCATGCATAGCACTGGAAGCAGAGGGGACTGCAATGGGGCTACTACCCAGCATGCATAGGACTGGAAGCAGAGGGGACTGGAATGGGGCTACTTCCCAGCATGCATAGGACTGGAAGCAGAGGGGACTGCAATGGGGCTACTACCCAGCATGCATAGGACTGGAAGCAGAGGGGACTGCAATGGGGCTACTACCCAGCATGCATAGCACTGGAAGCAGAGGGGACTGCAATGGGGCTACTTCCCAGCATACATAGGACTGGAAGCAGAGGCGACTGCAATGGGGCTACTACCCAGCATGCATAGCACTGGAAGCAGAGGGCACTGCAATGGCGCTACTACCCAGCATACATAGGACTGGAAGCAGAGGGGACTGCAATGGGGCTACTTCCCAGCATGCATAGCACTGGAAGCAGAGGGGACTGCAATGGGGCTACTACCCAGCATGCATAGCACTGGAAGCAGAGGGGACTGCAATGGGGCTACTACCCAGCATGCATAGCACTGGAAGCAGAGGGGACTGCAATGGGGCTACTACCCAGCATGCATAGCACTGGAAGCAGAGGGGACTGCAATGGGGCTACTACCCAGCATGCATAGCACTGGAAGCAGAGGTGTGGGGTACTCCCAGCATGCATAGCACTGGAAGCAGAGGGGACTGCAATGGGGCTACTCCCAGCATGCATAGACTGGAAGCAGAGGGGACTGCAATGGGCTACTACCCAGCATGCATAGGACTGAAGCAGAGGGACTGCAATGGGGCTACTTCCCAGCATGCATAGACTGGAAGCAGAGGGACTGCAATGGGGCTACTACCAGCATGCATAGGACTGGAAGCAGAGGGACTGCAATGGGGCTACTACCCAGCATGCATAGCACTGGAAGCAGAGGGGACTGCAATGGGGCTACTTCCCAGCATGCATAGCACTGGAAGCAGAGGGGACTGCAATGGGGCTACTACCCAGCATGCATAGCACTGGAAGCAGAGGGGACTGCAATGGGGCTACTTCCCAGCATGCATAGGACTGGAAGCAGAGGGGACTGCAATGGGGCTACTACCCAGCATGCATAGGACTGGAAGCAGAGGGGACTGCAATGGGGCTACTACCCAGCATGCATAGGACTGGAAGCAGAGGGGACTGCAATGGGGCTACTTCCCAGCATGCATAGGACTGGAAGCAGAGGGGACTGCAATGGGGCTACTACAGCATGCATAGGACTGGAAGCAGAGGGGACTGCAATGGGGCTACTACCCAGCATGCATAGGACTGGAAGCAGAGGGGACTGCAATGGGGCTACTACCCAGCATGCATAGCACTGGAAGCAGAGGGGACTGCAATGGGGCTACTACCCAGCATGCATAGGACTGGAAGCAGAGGGGACTGCAATGGGGCTACTACCCAGCATGCATAGGACTGGAAGCAGAGGGGACTGCAATGGGGCTACTACCCAGCATGCATAGGACTGGAAGCAGAGGGGACTGCAATGGGGCTACTACCCAGCATGCATAGGACTGGAAGCAGAGGGGACTGCAATGGGGCTACTACCCAGCATGCATAGCACTGGAAGCAGAGGGCACTGCAATGGCGCTACTACCCAGCATACATAGGACTGGAAGCAGAGGGGACTGCAATGGGGATACTACCAAGCATGCATAGCACTGGAAGCAGAGGGGACTGCAATGGGGCTACTACCCAACATGCATAGGACTAGAAGCAGAGGGGACTGGAATGGGGCTACTTCCCAGCATGCATAGGACTGGAAGCAGAGGGGACTGCAATGGGGCTACTACCCAGCATGCATAGGACTGGAAGCAGAGGGGACTGGAATGGGGCTACTTCCCAGCATGCATAGGACTGGAAGCAGAGGGGACTGGAATGGGGCTACTTCCCAGCATGCATAGGACTGGAAGCAGAGGGGACTGCAATGGGGCTACTACCCAGCATGCATAGGACTGGAAGCAGAGGGGACTGCAATGGGGCTACTACCCAGCATGCATAGCACTGGAAGCAGAGGGGACTGCAATGGGGCTACTACCCAGCATGCATAGCACTGGAAGCAGGGGGGACTGCAATGGGACTACTACCCAGCATGCATAGCACTGGAAGCAGAGGGGACTGCAATGGGGCTACTTCTCTTCATGTATTATCTATCCATCAAACAAAGCAATGTCAAAATCACCGGTGGAAGGAAACCCACCTTTGCGATCTGGCGACCACCGTACAATCTCACATACTTCTCGACCCGAGGATCGAACTCGGGTTGCTTTGGTGAGAAGCGAGCATGCTAACCACTGCGCTAATCGGGGTGGGTGTGGCTTTGTTTTAAATAAATTTAGTTATAACATGAAGAAGAATATGAGGTTCCATTGATATGCAAAATATTGGATTTATGATTTTGAATGTTTATTGTATCAGTGTTGTGTAAACAGGAGATTCTGGAATGGGTCTCTTGTCTGTATCATTGCACTATCCTCCAACAATCTAAAATGACTAATCTCTTCAGGAGGCATCGCTCATATGGGCAACCGGTAGTGACGATAAATAAACATAAAACTCGGGAGGCGTCGCTCATATGGGCAAACGGTAGCGATGATAAATAAACGTAAAACATACAACGTAAACAATGCTTATAGTGTAGACATTGCGAATACCGTTGCTAAATCAGGAAAGCAGTGATTGATAGAGCATACCAAAATACAAAAAACACAAACAGAACTACGTAAATGATCTTGATTGAGTGTAAAAAATGCCTTTGATTTTGATCCAGCCTTACTGGTTAGTGAAAGAGTCTGCCCCCTATTCTAGATGAATGTGCTCCCTATTCTAGATGAATATACCCCCTATTCTATATGAATGTGCCCCCTATTCTAGATGAATGTGCCCCCTATTCTATATGAATGTGCCCCCTATTCTAGATGAATGTGCCCCCTATTCTATATGAATGTGCCCCCTATTCTATATGAATGTGCCCCCTATTATAGATGAATGTGCCCCCTATTCTATATGAATGTGCCCCCTATTCTAGATGAATGTGCCCCCTATTCTATATGAATGTGCCCCCTATTCTATATGGATGTGCCCCCTATTCTATATGAATGTGTCCCCTATTCTAGATGAATGTGTCCCCTATTCTAGATGAATGTGCCCCCTATTCTAGATGAATGTGTCCCCTATTCTAGATGAATGTGTCCCCTATTCTAGATGAATGTGCCCCCTATTATAGATGATGTGCCCCTATTCTATATGAATGTGCCCCCTATTCTATATGAATGTGTCCCCTATTCTAGATGAATGTGTCCCCTATTCTAGATGAATGTGTCCCCTATTCTATATGAATGTGCCCCCTATTCTAGATGAATGTGTCCCCTATTCTATATGAATGTGCCCCCTATTCTATATGAATGTGTCCCCTATTCTATATGAATGTGTCCCCTATTCTAGATGAATGTGCCCCCTATTCTATATGAATGTGTCCCCTATTCTATATGAATGTGCCCCCTATTCTAGATGAATGTGCCCCTATTCTATATGAATGTGCCCCCATTCTATATGAATGTGCCCCTATTCTAGATGAATGTGCCCCTATTCTAGATGAATGTGTCCCCTATTCTATATGAATGTGCCCCCTATTCTATATGAATGTGTCCCCTATTCTAGATGAATGTGTCCCCTATTCTAGATGAATGTGTCCCCTATTCTATATGAATGTGCCCCCTATTCTAGATGAATGTGTCCCCTATTCTATATGAATGTGCCCCCTATTCTATATGAATGTGTCCCCTATTCTATATGAATGTGTCCCCTATTCTAGATGAATGTGCCCCCCTATTCTAGATGAATGTGCCCCCTATTCTATATGAATGTGTCCCCCTATTCTAGATGAATGTGCCCCCTATTCTAGATGATGTGTCCCCTATTCTAGATGAATGTGTCCCCTATTCTAGATGAATGTGCCCCTATTCTAGATGAATGTGTCCCCTAGATGAATGTGCCCCTATAGATGAATGTGCCCCCTATTCTAGATGAATGTGCCCCTATTCTAGATGACCCCTATTCTATGACCCCTGTCCCCTATTCTAGATGAATGTGCCCCCTATTCTATATGAATGTGTCCCCTATTCTAGATGAATGTGTCCCCTATTCTAGATGAATGTCCCCTATTCTATGTGTCCCTATTCTATATGAATGTGCCCCCTATTCTAGATGAATGTGTCCCCTATTCTATATGAATGTGCCCCTATTCTATATGAATGTGTCCCCTATATATGAATGTGTCCCCTATTCTAGATGAATGTGCCCCCTATTCTAGATGAATGTGCCCCTATGTGCCCCCTATTCTGATATGTGTGATGAATGTCCCCTATTCTAGATGAATGTGCCCCTATCCCCCTATTCTGAATGTGATGAATGTGTCTATATGAATGTGTCCCCTATTCCCCCTATTCTATATGAATGTGCCCCCTATTCTAGATGAATGTGCCCCTATTCTAGATGAATGTGCCCCCTGACCCCTATTCTATGATGAATGTGCCCCCTATTCTAGATGAATGTGTCCCCTATTCTATATGATGAATGTGCCCCTATTCTAGATGAATGTGCCCCCATTCCCCTATAGTGATGTGCCCCCTATTCTAGATGAATGTGTCCCCTAGATGAATGTGCCCCTAGATGAATGTGCCCCTATTCTAGATGAATGTGACCCCTATTCTAGATGAATGTGCCCCTATTCTAGATGAATGTGCCCCTATTCTAGATGAATGTGCCCTATTCTAGATGAATGAATGTGCCCCTATTCTAGATGAATGTGTCCCCTATTCTAGATGAATGTGTCCCTATTCTAGATGAATGTGCCCCCTATTCTAATGAATGTGCCCCCTATTCTAGATGAATGTGCCCCCTAGATGAATGTGTCCCCTATTCTAGATGAATGTGCCCCCCTAGATGAATGTGCCCCCTATTCTATATGAATGTGCCCCTATTCTATATGAATGTGCCTATTCCCCTATTCTATATGAATGTGCCCCCTATATGAATGTGCCCCTATGAATGTGTCCCCTATTCTAATGAATGTGCCCCCTATATGAATGTGATATGAATGTGCCCCTATTCTATATGAATGTGCCCTATTCTATATGAATGTGTCCCCTATTCTGAATGTGCCCCTAGATGAATGTGCCCCTATTCTATTCTAGATGAATGTGCCCCTATTCTATGAATGTGCCCCTATTCTATATGAATGTGCCCCTATTCTATATGAATGTGTCCCCTATATATGAATGTGCCACCTTTCTATATGAATGTCCCTATATGAATGTGTGAATGTGTCCCCCTATTCTAGATGAATGTGCCCCCATGCCCCTATTCTGAATGTGTCCCCTATTCTATGAATGTGCCCCCCTGAATGTGTCCCCTATCTATGATTGAGATGTGCTATATGAATGTGCCCCTATTCTATATGAATGTGCCCCCCCCTATTCTATATGATGTGTCCCCTATATGAATGTCCCCTATTCTAGATGAATGTGCCCCTATTCTATATGAATGTGCCCCCTATGAATGTGATATGAATGATGAATGTGCTATATGAATGTGCCCCTATGAATGTGTCCCCTATTCTATGAATGTGAATGAATGTGCCCCCTATTCTATGAATGTGTCCCCTATATGAATGTGCCCCTATTGAATGTGCCCCTATTCTATGAATGTGCCCCTATTCTAGATGAATGATGAATGTGCCCCCTATTCCCCTATTCTAGATGATGTGCCCCCTATTCTATATGAATGTGTCCCCTATTCTATATGATGTGCCCCCTATTCTAGATGAATGTGCCCCCTATTCTAGATGAATGTGCCCCCTAGATGAATGTGCCCCCTATTCTAGATGAATGTGCCCCCTATTCTAGATGAATGTGCCCCCCTATTCTAGATGAATGTGTCCCCTTCATATGAATGTGCCCCCTAGATGAATGTGCCCCCTATTCTAGATGAATGTGTCCCCTATTCTATATGAATGTGCCCCCTATTCTAGATGAATGTGCCCCCTATTCTAGATGAATGTGTCCCCTATTCTAGATGATGTGTTTTTGTGTGTGTTTTGTGATGTGTCCCCTATTCTAGATGAATGTGCCCCCTATTCTAGATGAATGTGCCCCCTATTCTAGATGAATGTTCCCATATTCTAGATGAATGTGCCCCCTAGATGAATGTGCCCCCTATTCTAGATGAATGTGCCCCCTATTCTATATGAATGTGCCCCCTATTCTATATGAATGTGCCCCCTATTCTAGATGAATGTGCCCCCCTAGATGAATGTGCCCCCTATTCTATATGAATGTGCCCCCTATTTCTATATGAATGTGCCCCTATTCTAGATGAATGTGCCCCCTAGTGAATGTGCCCCTAGATGAATGTGTCCCCTATTCTAGATGAATGTGCCCCCTATTCTATATGAATGTGTCCCCTATTCTAGATGAATGTGCCCCCTATTCTAGATGAATGTGTTTTGTTGTGCCCCTATTCTAGATGAATGTGCCCCCTATTCTAGATGAATGTGCCCCCTATTCTAGATGAATGTGCCCCCTATTCTAGATGAATGTGCCCCCTATTCTAGATGAATGTGTCCCCTATTCTAGATGAATGTGCCCCCTATTCTATATGAATACCCTAATTGCTTTCCTTTGACACTGGATCAGTGAGAGACTGGGGAAATCGATACATTCCATGCTGGTTTAGTGAACACCAGCTCATTCCAGGCAAAACATATCCCTGCTTTATTTCAATTTCATGATCAGGTTACTACTAAAATAAGCTAGTTCCTGGTTACCCTATTTTCAATGCATTGCTTGTGTGTGTTTTTACGTTTATTTATCGTCGCAACCGGTTGCCCATATGAGTGACGCCTCCTGAAGAGATTAGTTATTTTAGATTTTGGAGGATAGTGCATGATACAGACAGAGACCCATTCCAGAATCTCTCTTGGTCTTTTACGTGCACGGTGTAAAGCACCGACACGAGACCTCGGTTTAACGTCCCATCTGAAAGACTTTTAATTTTATTAGGGTCAGACGGGGGATCAAACCTGCGATCCCTGGATTACCAGTCCAGCGTGTTACCACTGGACTACAGATCCGTCTGCATTGCTTGTTTGTTGTACCCATGTTTTTAACCAAAGTGGGGGGTGGGGGTGGGAGATTTTATTATATTTTTGTTTAGTTTAAGTTTTTTTTCCTCTAAATTTGAGGAGGATTCTTCGAGGGCAGGAAGGTGTAGGGGTGACAATTTAACTAATAATTATATTTTGGCCTAAATTAATTCTTGTTATTTAATTTTTTTGCTATAATGTCCATTGTGACACTGTTTTTTTTTGACTGTTAAAAATATTTTTTTTTAACTTTATTTCTTTTACAACGATTGCGAAGCCAGTTTTAACAACTTATATTAATCACTCTAGTTGGCGCGGATGAATGCGTAAATGTGGTATTTCGTGTGGGAGGAAACCGGAGTACCCGGAGAAAACCCACCTCTCCGATCTGGCGACCACCGTACCATCTTACATACATCACGTTCCGAGGATCGAACCCGGGTTGCATTGGTGAGAAGCGAGCGCGCTAACCACTGTGCTAATCGGACAGCCATTCTGCTACATTCTGTAGATACTGCTTCTACTAAATTAAATAAATCATGTTGCGTATTTTTTTAAAAATTTTTTTACAATACAATAATTTTAAATATATTTGGTCTATTGTAATACTTGGAGTATAAAAAACCTATTCTACTATTTCTAATATTTGTATGACTTGTGGTTTCATGAAATTGTTTGTATTTAATTAATTAAGTTGTTGTTGTATTTAATTATTTAAGCGATATTTGCATGTAATTAATTAAATCATGAATTTATAAATCATTATTTAAGCGATATTTGCATGCAGTATTTATATTTCTTTGCCATATTAAAACTATTAATTAATAGCTAATCAGGGATCATTCTAGAGGGCGATGTGGGCGAAATTGTCGCCCTAGGAACCCTGACATCGCCCTCTGGGGGCCCACCCACTTCTCCCTAAAAAAATAAAATTGTTTTTTGGTTTTTACGATTTGCAAACAAAATTTTGTCTAGTAAGATACACTGGCCCATTATAAAGCACTCCTTCTATTCAAATGTTGTATTTAATGGTTGTACTATGCATTTTAACCCTATTTTGCAGAAGTATATTAAAGAACACCATTTAAGGAAGCGATCACGCGCTTTCTCACTTCTCCCAAAAATTCTGACCTAGAATGAACCCTGGCTAATGGCCAAAAGCATGTATATTGCTGATTTGCTGAATAAACTTTAAAACTTTGATTAATTAAATCTTCTTAAACTTTCTCTTAGTCTGTGCGAAATATACTGTCTTACGCGTCAATACTTCAAACCGTATTACTGTCGTTGGCCAAATTTACATAAGTTTGAAATTTTAATGTCTGCAAACTCGACTAAAGTAATAGATGCTGTTTCGAAATATATATTTAATGCATTCAAATTGAGAAATGATGATACTAATAAGTGTCTATTATAATGCTACAATATACAGCTGTGGTGCAACTTTACAAATTGCTAATTATAATATGATATGTATACATGTATTGCCAATTGTTATGAATCACATTCTCTGGAAAGTCATGGTTTTCACTATTTGCAATGTTTCTTGTATTGTTTGAGGCCATAAATATGTAAATGTTTAATGCCAATAAACTCTATGTTAAACTTTGATTAATTAAATCATGATTTTATATAATTATGTCATGTTTCTAATTAATTAATGACTTGTGATTGTATGTATTTAATCATGTCCTGTTTATATTCACACTAGAAGACTAATTAAACAGGCGGATCTGTAGTCCATGGTTAACACGTTGGACTGGTAATCCAGGGATCGCAGGTTCGATCCCCCGTCTGACCCTAATAAAATTAACATTCTTTCAGATGGGACTTTAAACTGAGGTCTCATGTCGGTGGTGTCGTAAAAGAACCAGAGGAGACTCTGGAACGGGTCTCTATCTGTATCATTGCACTATCCTCCAAAAATCTAAAATGATTAATCTCTTCAGGAGGCATCGCTCATATGGGCAACCGGTAGTGATGATAAATAAATGTAAAACACACACAAAATTAAACAGAACAGAACAGAAATTTTATCTCGAAAGTCCATTATACATCGTCTTTAGCAAAACTAGTAATACCATAATACAATTTACGATCACGTGACAAGTGAGAGTAATATATAAGATTTGTCTCTTGCACATTTATATTATTTCTAATAACTAAAGATAATTTTATAAATTTGGATAAATTATGTATTGTATTATTATTATCGGAACTCATAAGACTAACAATTAAATTTGTATACAGACGATCTATTGCAATATTGTGTATCAATAAAGTGTTTACGTATGTTGTTATAACATGGATATATACAAATAAAATGATATATATCTTCAATATCTATCGACCCACAATATAAACAATATCTCTCGTTTCCTGCCATATTTATATATTAAATCTTTCAGAGTTTATTATGACTATGGTTAGGAACAGATTTGTTTTCGTGTGATTAGTAACCGTGGTGTAGGGGTTAGCACGTTGGGCTTGTATGCCGTTAGTTTGATCCTGCGTTCCACCATAAACAATATTAGCAATCTGTTGTACTGGACTCAGGGCTAGAATTTAACTTTGCACTGGCAAATTTTTGCGAGTACCTAAATTGTCAACTCGCAATAGTTGAATTTTTCTCGCAATTTTTATAAAATGTCATTTTATTTTTCAATTAGATATACTTGGTCCAACTGTTGGAATAGGGCGAATCAAGTGCGGGCTGTTTCATCACGCTTCGTCTCGGCGTTCACTTTTGTTTTATTGTTTTTGGAGATGAGCAAATTGTCTTTTTAAGGGCAGAATCGCCCAACTAGACTCGGGTACATGCACTTGCGATTGTTGCCTCCTCTCACTCTCGACATTAAAAAATTGGTTATTTAGCTTATTTTATACATTTCGTCTTGGAATATCTACTGCTAGAGAAATTACACAGACTGGATTTTATTATTGACTCGGATTTTCAACAAAAACATGCAAATTCGCCCAAAAGGAGCAAAAAGAAAAACCAGTCAAACAGTTGTGTTCTACATCATAGTTTTATGTGTGTTTACAATCAGAAAATGAAAGGAGACAAACAGGAATGTAAATAATACATTTCACGGGACGGTCCGCCTCCGTGGTCGAGTGGTTAAGGTCGCTGACTTGTATACCACTGTAACCTATCATCACTGATGGTCACGGGTTCGAGCCCCGCTCAGGCCGTGTCTCATTCATATGAAAAAGTTGGCAGTTTCTTACGGAGGTTGGTGCACCCAAGTACTGGTTAACCGCTGGAGCCTGCCCAGGAAATGTGTTGTTAGGTAAACTGCCCGCCGGCGATATAGCCGGAAATGGTGCTGATGCAGGCGTAAACCCGAAATATAACATAACATAACATTTCACAGGTTTTATATTGAACTCGCAAAAGTTTGCTAGTGCCAGAAAGTTGAACTGACATTTTTGTGCTAAATTCGAGCCCTGGGACGATGTGCATCGGTTTCAAAATCCATAATCGGAATAATCGGACGGGTAAACCGATTAGATAATTGATTATTAATCGGGCTACTGATATAATTACAAATCAAAATCAATCCATCTAATTTGTGAGTTTAGCAATCTATTTAGTGCTAATAAATTACTACATCTAACTTACATGTTTCTACAAATTAGTTACAAAAGTTATTACATCTGAGTACTAGACTTTAAGTTAGTAGATTGCCACCTGATATACAGTTAGTGTTTAAGTTAATAAGAGGACAGAACGCTTAGTGACATACTAGTGAAAAGTCTAGTACTAGATACAGTTAGAATTTTTGTTGCAAATGTGCAATGCTAATAAAATACAGCGAATAGAAAAATTATGTTTTATTTATTTTATCTATAAACAAACATCAAAGTACGAGACAAAAATAAAAATAAATAAGAATCGTTGATTATAATCGATTCCACATTTTCACAATCGATTATCGCCGATGTCCACACTGGCGACTGATTGTTGGCGACTTAGCGATAATCGGTTTATCACTAACTATGACCCAATGCATCAAGTATCCCTGCTATGCATCAGACATGTGAAAGAACCAGTGATGCTTTTAGTATTGAATTATTGAATTTGTGCATCACTTCTGTATAGATAGTTTATTTTTAGAGTGCAACCTGTACATACAATCAATACAAAACAATGCATAACAACAGCCTGCCTCATGGGCTTACGATGCACTAACATGTAATATCATAATCAGTATAGTGAATGAGCAAAAATAAATCACTTTGTAGTTGCTTTAAAGCAGCATTACATCGTATGAAATAAAATATATTTGAAAAATTCAATTTTTACGTATTGGTAGCAATGCTGCTACACATTCTAACATTATACTTTGTATGCTTATGTTCATTTGGTAAACAGTGTTTTTTTGCGATAAAACAAACTCGAAACCGAAAGTAGAACTTTCCGAGTCGCTCGGTCATGCACTTGTTTACAACCAGAACGCATCGTCCGCACTTGTTTACATTCGGAATGCATCGTCCCCATTTGTCCCACGTTGTCTTTTTTAATTAAATTACTTGATTGACATTTCTACATCCCCGCGAGGGGTTCGACATTAGAGGAAGATAGATATATAGTATTTCATGTTCAAAATATATAAGTTGTTTTCTACATCCTCTGTTGTTTCACGCATACGCGCTGTGCGTGTTTACATTTCGTGTGTTGATAAACAAATTTGCGTATACGACGGTTTAAATTTATTGGAATTTTATCATTTCTGAGCGACTATTTTGATTTTTGTAAACACACACATATTAATTAGTATTTATATTTTACCCAAAACATCCTTTATTACGATGTAATGCTGCTTTAAATATGATGCAAAGAATATTATTATCTTAGATGAACATATAATTGAATGAGCAAATGTAATTTTGGGATGGTATAAATCTGTTATTGCGGGGGCTATTATAAATTAGTTAACGAACAGACATCCAAACTCATATACTGTGCCAACAAACAGCTATACAAGTTAAACATACCCGTGTGGTATATTGAACTATCGTCCAAACGGAATGTGACCAATTTCCACGCTTCATAAATATAACGGAGGTATTGATTCACAGCCACTGTCTGCACACTTCTATATTGAATACAGCTTTCCTGTCATTAAATGGAATTTGTCAATAATTTTAATAATATTTTTATATTAAATTTTAAATGGCTGGAATAACAACAGCCTTGCCCACAAATTCATAGATATGCGAAATTATATTATGTGTGTGGTTGGATTAGCGAAATAAAGAAGCACACGAATATGAATTGATTTACAGTAACGTAGTAGCAGGTTGCATAGTGTGATATTTTGTTGTAAGACAAAACTTTTTGTAGCAGGTTGCATAGGGTGTAAGACAAACGTTCTTTCCAAAGTTTTTAACAGGTTTTAAGTATAATGTCACCACAAACAGCAGAGTGTTTATACAATTGTATGTAGTTGCACAGGGTTCATTCTAGGAGGCCAGACTGTTTGGGAGAAGTGAGAAAGCGCGCGATCACGTCCTTAAATGGTGTTCTTTAACCCATTTCATTCTGGATACCGTTCAAACAGTATTTGCATAGAACATAGAGCCAGATCAGCTGCCACGGAACCTTTCAGTCTGATCAGGTTCTATGCTGTTTGCTATTCAAATGATCGTGCTAAGACACTTGGCTATGTAGCAACCAACATAGATCTTGATCAGCACGCAGCGTCACGCTGCGGCTGATCTGGATCTATGTTGTTTTGCAAAAACCGTTAAATGTATCCAGAATGAAATGGGTTAATACATTTCAACAAAATATGGTTAAAATGCACAGTATGACCATTAACCCTTTCAACCCCAAGTAACAGACATGGACTGGTGCATGATATTTTCAGACCAATAAATTAATAAGAAAATTACCTTTGGACCAGTTCATTTATCAAAATGGGTAATTTTATCTAAAAATAGTAATAATTATTACTGGCAAAAAAGTGCAGATCCTGATGAGACGGCTCGTTACGAGCCGGCTCATCTGGATCTACACTTTTCATAAGCCTATTTAGAGGCCTGTGGGGTTGAAAGGGTTAAATACATGTGAATACGAGTGCTTTATAATGAGCCAGCGTATCTAGCTTACTACTGGACAACATTTATATGAAAATTAAAAAAATTACCGCCAGTGGGCAATGTCAGGGTCTCTATGGCGACTATTTCACTCAAATCGTCCTTTAGAATGATCCCTGGTTGCATGTACATGTATAATGTTTTGATATTTACTGAGTGTATATATGTATGTATTTATCTGTAGGGAGAGGAAATGTATGCAAATGTTCTCCAAATACCAATCGAGGTCAGTTCACATGGTGAAAAACACACTCACAATATAATCCATATATAGAGCTACTTTTCAATACCCCGTTTACATTGTACTAACACAAGATTTGTATTATTTTATCACGTTACAGAAGGTTCTATGTTGTTCATCTGTAGATGAAATGTTGCTGATTGTCATACCATCAAAGTTAACGTAAATGTTCTCATGTACGAACGCTTTCTGTTCTTCGTGCCATCAAAGTTATGTATGAACTCTTTCCGTTTGTCATGGCATCAAAGTTATGTACGAACTATTTCCGTTTGTCATGGCATCAAAGTTATGTACAAATTCTTTCCGTTTGTCATGGCATCAACGTTATGTACAAACTCTTTCCGTTTGTCATGGCATCAAAGTTATGTACGAACTCTTTCCGTTTGTCATGGCATCAAAGTTAACTACTGTTCATGGATGAAATCTTTGCATTTAGCATACCATCAAAGTTAACGTATTCTCATGTACGAACACTTTCCGTTCTTCGTGCCATCAAAGTTATGTACAAACTCTCCGTTTGTCATGGCATCAAACTGATAAAGTTAATATATGTAAGCTTTCCGTTAATCATGTCATCAAAGTTAAATACTGTTCATTTATCATACCATCAAAGTTAACTGGCATTAAATTTTATCATACTGTCAAAGTTAACTGCTGTTTATCATACCATCAAAGTTAACTGCCGTTTATCATACCATCAAAGTTAACTGCCATTAAATTTTATCATACTGTCAAAGTTAACTGCCATTTATCATACCATTAAAGTTAACTGCCATTTATTTACCATCAAAGTTAACTGCTGTTAAAGGATGACAGCTGTCATTTTATCATACCATCAAAGTTAATTGCCATTTTTAATACCATCAAAGTTAGCTGCCATTTATTTACCATTAAAGTTAACTGCCGTTTATCATACCATCAAAGTTAATTGCCATTTTTAATACCATCAAAGTTAGCTGCCATTTATTTACCATTAAAGTTAATTGCCATTTTTAATACTATCAAAGTTAATTGCCGTTTATCATACCATCAAAGTTAGCCTGCCGTTTATTTACCATTAAAGTTAACTGCTGTTAAAGGATGACAGCTGTCATTTTGTCACACCATCAAAGTTAATTACTGTTCATCTTTAGAATATTTTCAGATTTTCTATATATTTTTAGATGTTGATACTTTATAGATATATATAACCTACTGGTACATTATATTTAATTATTCATAATCTTAATTGTATATCTAATAATTGTCCATTCACTTCATTAATTTTCGTCTAGTCGATTAATAAACGTCCAACTAATTAGTATTGTAAAAGTAGGAGTTCTAATTATCTTAGCAGTTTTCTAATTACGGTACATGAATTAAAAAGATTGGATAGTGATATTATACAATGTATGACTACGCCTTATGACTTTATACAAATTTAGTTCTTTCAACTTATATTAATCACGCTCGAGACCTCGTTCCTGATGGAATCCATCGCCATGAAGAGGCATGTGGAATTTATATGCCTTGCCTAAGGGCACAATCGTAACTGCTCCAGCGGGGCTCGAACTCCGGATCTTTCGCACCTGAAGCGAACGTGCATCCACTGCGCTATCACGACTTCCATAAAGCCTTATTGCTGGATGATTAGTGTAGTTAACTGACAATCATTTGCAGACTAATATGTAGTCCAGTGGTTAACATAATGGACTGGGAATCCAGGGATTGCGGGTTCGATCCCCCGTCTGACCCTAATAAATTAACAATCTTTCAGATGGGACGTTAAACCGAGGTATTGTGTCGCTGCTTTACACCGTGCACGTAAAAGAACCAGAGGAGATTCTGGAATGTATCATTGCCGTATCCTCCAAAAATCAAAAGTGACTAATCTCTTCAGGAGGTGTCGCTCATATGAGGATAAATAAATGCAAAACACACTCATTTGCCCTTCACCACTGTCAGTTTGGGGCGTACTGGAGTCTGGTTCATTCCAATGAGGAAAGTGAACATCTGGCTTTCTGAAGATCAGTGGTTCATGCTGGATGCCTGCCTGTGCCAGAAGCAGCACCCTCGTCTTGTTCTTAAGAGCACCTGGGCCTTGCTCTGAGGAGCAATTGCTGGGGCCTTGCTATGAGGAGCACCTGCTGGGGCCTTGCTATGAGGAGCACTTGGGGCCTTGCTCTGAGGAGCACCTGTTAGGGTCTTGCTATGAGGAGCACCTGGGGTCTTGCTATGAGGAGCACCTGCAGTCTTGCTCTGAGGAGCACCTGGGGTCTTGCTATGAGGAGCACCTGGGGTCTTGCACTGAGGAGCACCTGGGGTCTTGCACTGAGGAGCACCTGGGGTCTTGCACTGAGGAGCACCTGGGGTCTTGCTCTGAGGAGCACCTGAGGTCTTGCACTGAGGAGCACCTGGGGTCTTGCACTGAGGAGCACCCCAGGAGCACCTGGCATCTTGCTCTGAGGAGCACCTGGGTCTTGCTCTGAGGAGCACCTGGGATCTTGCTCTGAGGAGCACCTGGGGTCTTGCACTGAGGAGCACCTGGGGTCTTGCACTGAGGAGCACCCAGGAGCACCTGGCATCTTGCTCTGAGGAGCACCTGGGATCTTGCTCTGAGGAGCACCTGGCGTCTTGCTCTAAGGAGCACCTGGGGTCTTGCTCTGAGGAGTACATGGGGTCTTGCTTTGAGGAGCACCTGGGGTCTTGCTCTGAGGAGCACCTGGGGTCTTGCTCTGAGGAGTACATGGGGTCATGCTCTGAGGAGCACCTGGGGTCTTGCTCTGAGGAGTACATGGGGTCTTGCTCTGAGGAGTACATGGGGTCTTGCTCTGAGGAGTACATGGGGGCTTACTCTGAGGAGCACCTGGGTCTTGCTCTGAGGAGTACATGGGGTCATGCTCTGAGGAGCACCTGGGGTCTTGCTCTGAGGAGTACATGGGTCTTGCTCTGAGGAGTACATGGGGTCTTGCTCTGAGGAGCACCTGGCGTCTTGCTCTGAGGAGCACCTGGGGTATTGCTCTGAGGAGCATCTGGGGTATTGCTCTGAGGAGCACCTAGGGCCTTGCTCTGAGGAGCACATGGCATCTTGCTCTGAGGAGCACCTGGGGTATTGCTCTGAGGAGCACCTGGGGTCTTGCTCTGAGGAGTACATGGGGTCTTGCTCTGAGGAGCACCTGGGGTCTTGCTCTGAGGAGTACATGGAGTCTAGCTCTGAGGAGCACCTGGGGTCATTTTCGCACCACTGCGCTATCACGACTTCCACTTAACTATTACACTGGCTGTGAATACGACAATCTTGCATACAGGTGGAGTTAGTGCCTTCCAAGGCAAGTCTTAGAGTAACTATGCTGTGATATTAATCAGATATATTTATATAATATATTGGAATGTGGTTTTGCTTCTATAAATATTTCTGCTATAATGTTTGTGTTTTCCCTCGATGATGTAGAATTTACACAATAATGTCTTAGAGTAACACTGTGTGAGTTGTTTCCCTTTGAAAAATCATATTTCGCACCTACATCACAGTCTACCTTGGTCTGCTTAATTTCCTGCAAAATATTATTGTAGAACTTTCAGTGATTAACAACATTATGTAGTGATTCTATATTAAGTATTACGGTAATGTGCAGTCAGTGTAAATGATTGTTTTAATATATGTTTTAAGAAAAATATTTTGCTTAACGTTAATTAATACTGTATACATGTTCTTTGGGAACTCAATTTGTGACTCATATTTGTTTATATTTGAATTAATTTATTATGATTGTTCTAATAATTACCGTATTTAGCTGTGTATTGTGCGCTACCGTGTATAGTGCGCACCCACGATCTGGCACGAAAATCGGCGGAAAAACTGAGTTCCTATGCGCACGTGAAAAACGCAATTTTCCAAGTCAAAATTTAACATTTCTCAAGAATCGCTAAAAATTGTGCTCCGTGATTTTTACAACTTATATTAATCACTCGAGATATACCTCATCGAGTAACGGTAACGCACTCGGGCACACCTGCTCAAATTTCTCGACACGTTCTCAAACATCTCAACACGTTCTCAAACATGTCAGCAGATGCTCAAACTTCTCAACACGTGAAGCCTACCTAATTAACTGGGACCCATTGTGAAAGGTTTGTCGAAATTAATTATCGCTACAATCAATTGAAATACTGCAGCCAAGAAAGTTTTTTTTTTATGCAATGCATTGTACATTGTACGGCGAAGTACGCGAAAAGTACGGGAAATATTACATACGATAAAACCACGTGATGTTATCAAATCGCCATTTTTTATGCATTTACATTTTCAATTAAATTCATCAAAGTTTGCCAAAATAAACGAAATATATGCTAATTTTGTGGTCTTATTCATTTGATTTATTTATATAGACTATCGGCAACTGGTTTTAATAGCTAGTTTATAACGATTGTCGAATGTAACAACTTATAGAATGACTGTGGGCCGTTCGGGTCGAATTTCAGTTTTTTCACGAAATTTTGGTCCGGAAAAAAATGTCCTGATGTCTGTACTGGTGTATAATGCGCAGTAGATAAAATGGATGAGGATTTCAGTAAGAAATGTGCGCACTATACACAGCTAAATACGGTATATGCTTTAAAAAAATGTTTGCTTAATGTTACGCAATACCGCAAACATGTTCTTTGGCATCTTAACCCTTTCCTTCATAGAGATTTAGGTTAATATACTATTATATCTCCATACAAACGACAGCCATTTAACCCTTTCCTTCATAGAGATTTAGGTTAATATACTATTATATCTCCATACAAACGACAGCCATTTAACCCTTTCCTTCATAGAGATTTAGGTTAATATACTGTTATATCTCCATACAAACGACAGTCATTTAGCTATCATGCAGTGGATAAGTAGTCGCCATATCTATCCCACCTCCATAGATATTACTGGGACTACATAGAGATTTAGGTTAATATACTATTATATCTCCATACAAACGACAGTCATTTAGCTATCATGCAGTGGATAAGTAGTCGCCATATCTATCCAACCTCCATAGATATTACTGGGACTACATGAGATTCCGGCCTTGATTATGAACATTGGTTTGGCTACTACATTGTCAATGTATGTCGTATTGGCAATGGCGTCAAGAGGTGCTTCTATGAGGGAAAGGGTTTATGAACATTGGTTTCGCTACTACATTGTCAATGTATGTTGTATTGGCAATGGCGTCGAGAGGTGCTTCTATGAGGGAAAGGGTTTATGAACATTGGTTTCGCTACTACATTGTCAATGTATGTTGTATTGGCAATGGCGTCAAGGGGTGCTTCTATGAGGGAAAGGGTTAATGTATGTCATATTGGCAATGGCGTCAAGAGGTGCTTCTATGAGGGAAAGGGTTAATGTATGTCGTATTGGCAATGGCGTCAAGAGGTGCTTCTATGAGGGAAAGGGTTAATGTATGTCATATTGGCAATGGCGTCAAGAGGTGCTTCTATGAGGGAAAGGGTTAATGTATGTCGTTTGGCATCAAGAGGTGCTTCTATGATGGAAAGGGTTAATGTATGCCGTTTGGCGTCAAGAGGTGCTTCTATGAGGGAAAGGGTTAATTTATGCCGTTTGGCGTCAAGAGGTGCTTCTATGGGGGAAAGGGTTAATGTATGCCGTTTGGTGTCAAGAGGTGCTTCTATGAGGGAAAGGGTTAATTTGTGACTCATATTTGTTTATATTTGAATTAATTGAAAGTGATTGTCATCTTGTTAGGCTTTCTGTATCTGCATATGAATAAGATGTGAGCATATGTATGTATTAACCATACTGTCTGTCTGTCCGTCCGTCTGTCTCTGCGTCTTCCATACATGCACATACAAACCGACACTTTAGTGGCTCCAGAGCAATAGATTACAACTAGTAACATTTAAAATGTCTTTATTGCGTATAGTTTATGGGGCTGCTTTTGTGTTTGTGTGGATAAACGATCATAAGAAAGAACAGGCGATGTTGCTTAGCCTTTTAAATCTCGAGTTTGTAGAAATGTCCGTCTGTCCGTCTTTCTATTAATGATATTAACAAAGTTTGTTTGTGTGATTCTTGGTGCTTGAATCAGCTATTGCAACAGTACTATGGGTAGTATTGGAGGTTGAAGGTCAGTGCTATAAAGGATTGAGAGTCACAGTTAGGATTAGGGGTCAATTTTGGGACTGACATGGACTTGTGCATGATATTTTTAGACCAATAAATTAATAAGAAAGCAGTTCATTTATCATAATGGGTAATTTTATCTAAAAATAGTAATAATTATTACTGGCAAAAAGTGCAGATCCTGATGAGACGGCTCATCTGGATCTACACTTTTTGTAAGTCTATTTAGGGGCCTGTAGTGTTGAAAGGGTTAAGGAGTCGTATATTTATTCTAGTGAATATCTAAAGGTTACACAGCACTTGTTTCACAGGATTAAAGAAGAATTTGTGGCTATATGTAAAATTATTTCTTTTTATGGCATGCATCTTATGGTGAGAATTCACAGTATCATAAATATAACAGGGTATTTCCGGGAAGGGCCGGAAATAATGTTGCTAGAACTTGTGGTCCGACCCTTTTGCGTTTCTTTAATTTGTCGTATTTTGTATTCACATATATATATTTAAAATGTATATATACATTGTAAGGCGAATAGGGGATGCTCCTCGACCCCTACCTATGACGTGGAAAATAAATTGGGTTACTCCGACAGGATTTTAAATGAATCAAGCAATAAGATATGTTTAAACTAAACAGAGTAATTAACCATTATAACCAAAGTCATAGACTAAAAGTGACTATAAAATTTCTAAGTTCGACCTAGTAGCAAGATTCACACACACCAAACAGCACGTTACTTGGGATATGCATGTTGCCTGTAACCTTATTTATGTCATTATTTAATATTTCACTTTTTTCAGAGATGGTTGGATCCTTTGAAGACGATAAAGAAACAGTGTAGGGGTCCAGGATACGAGTTCTTTTTCCGAGTTAAATTTTATGTCACAGATCCGAGTAAATTAGCGGAAGAGTATACTAGGTATGTGGTGCATGCAGGCATGGTGAGATTGATCTGTAGTCCAGTGGTTAACACGTTGGAATGGTAATCCAGGGATCGCAGTTCGATCCCCCGTCTGACCCTAATACAATTAACAGTCTTTCAGATGGGACTTTAAACCGAGGTCTCGTGTCGGTGCTTTACACCGTGCACGTAAAAGAACCAGAGGAGACTCTGGAATGGGTCTCTGTCTGTATCATTGCACTATCCTCCAAAAATCTAAAATGGCTAATCTCTTCAGGAGGCGTCGCGCATATGGGCAACCGGTAGCGATAATTAAACGTAAATCACACACGCATGGAGAGACAGATATGAATGTTTTTGCATCAGTCATTTGTAATTCCCCGCCATTTCGGCTATGGATATTGTTTTGGTGTCATCCATCCGTCATGCATGCAGGCATGGTGAGACAGATACGAGTGCTTTTGCATCAATCATTTGTAATTCCCTGCCATTTCGGCTATGGATATTGTTTTGGCGTCGTCCGTCCATGGAGCCAGTTCTCAATAACCAATGGGTGTAATTTATGAAGCTTAGAATAATATGTATCGCCAGCACCGTACGTACACTTGTCGTGGGGATGGGCCGAATAACATCAGAGTTGTTTAATTGACTAAAAATCAACAAATATGTCCGACCAGCTCCAGTTCGGCGGCGCTATCAAATCATGAAATTAGTTAATGACGTGGTCATGATTTAGCGTAACAGGAACTACTGCTAATTATAATTTTAGCGCGCGCCTTATGTTGAGAACATCCGGGAATATCACCCGTTATCAACGTCAAATACCCCAGCCCTTATCACCTTTGATGTCTTTGCGGCACATAAAACAGAAATATTCCAGTCAGCGTTACACGTATGTTTATTTACAATAACAAGTTCTGACGGTCACATCAAATTTAAAGCGTGCATTTCGAAGATTTACTGTTTCACGGAAAAAAATGCTTAATCATTTATCTCAGTGAAATCGGACAATCACGGAAACAAACGATCCTAACGCAATAGTATTACTCGGTAACCTACGACAATTTACGGAACATATAAAGTTTCATTTTCACTAATGACATGACCAGCTTTAATTAATAACATTCAAGGCCATTTTATCAGTTTATTTTTTTATTGACAGCTGTGTACATACAATAGAGATTCATGTAGCAGGACTATCGAGATGCTTACTTCGAGCTGACTGACTAACTAATAAAATTTATTTAAAGTCCAGCATACTTACTAGCATTTACTTCGAGCTAGTAAGACCGTGTCATATTTATAACAAATTGTTGCATTTCAGTCATTGAAAAGGCCAGACTTTAATTTGACTAATGACAATGTTTGAACCATTATGTAATATTGTCAATTATTGTGTTTGTTTGAATTGCTAGCCTTGCAAACTGTTGCAGTCTGGTGCAATATTAATAAATCTGCATACATAGTTACTTGTGTCATTGTTATAGTTTTCACACGTATTGTATAACTGACAATGGATAGTATGCATGGCGACTGAAATAACCGATAGCGGCGGAAATAAGGATTAAATTATTACATTTATCAATATTTGATATTGTTTTAGATTTATGAGGTTAATTTCTAATTTGAAAATAATAATACAATTGGACAGACACATGTATATATCTGAGCAATTTATAAGAACTATAATACACAATAAATACGTAATGTTTGCTTTACGTTTATTAAAATTTCAGCTTTGTAACATCAAAATAGGCATTATATTAGCGTAATCATGAAATAGTGCTAAAATTAGAAGTCGGCTAAAATAAATACACGTACAGTACCTCTGCCACCCGGGAATTGAACATTTCACTTAGCTGGGTTACGGTTTGCCAATTGCGACAAAAAAAAATACTGGCGCTAAATTTTGTGAATACAAGTTCCCACGGCAGTCAAAAACACTGATAAAATCTTATCTTGGCAGCCATTTTGACTGGCAAGTTTTACTAACGGCAATTTCATGATTTTACTAGTAATTCTTTAATTGCAATAACTTTATTAATTTTGGTTTCTTAATATAAAATTTGGTATGATTTTAAAGGTATTGAAATGCACTTTTTAAATATTAATTTATTTTTTGACAATGATTATAAATTATAAGAACTTAACTTGCACCTATTTTTGAAAGTCTATTTTCACAGTTGAAATATTAATATACAGGTAACTTATTATGTGTTCGTCATTGATACGAAATTTGTGAAATGATACAAAAAATATGTCCATTGAGAGCTTTCCAACAATGTATGAACCATGGTGATGGGATGAAAAATAAATATTTTATGAAGAAAGCAAAATTACGCTGCTATATATTATATATAATATCTGATCAACTTTGCCAGTCAAAATGGCAGCCACAGTAGGAATGATGACGTCACACGGGAACTATGTATTGGCGAAACTATTTGGTTCTATTATTTTTTTTGCACATGGTTTGTTAAATTCATGGTTTCAGATATTTATCTGTGAACTATACAGTTTTTTATAATTGGCGACAGAAGTTGCGTAGACAATAATTCAGACAGAGGGAATCCTACAATGATAAGAACAGCTTCTTATAGTATTAAGCACAGTCAAACCTGTCTTAAGGGAACCTAAACCAAGGGAATCACAGAAAGTGGCTGCTTAGCACAGGTGGCTGCTTAATAGAGGTCAAATGTATAATAAAACAACATATTAGGAATTGTTACATACATTTATATACAGTCAAACCTGACTTAAGCAGCCAGCCAAAGGAGTATGAGAAAGTGGCTGCATAGCACAGGTGGCTGCTTAATACAGGTCAAATGTATAGTTACAACATATTTGAATCTTGAAACTGGCTGCTTAATACAGGTCGGCTACTTAATGGAGGTGACCACTAATACAGGTTTGACTGTAGAGCAAAAAAATTGTAACCAGTCAAAGATACAATGAACACAGACTGTGTATCGATTTTTCGTTAATTGGAAAGCGCCGTTGTCAATGGTAATAAAACCAGTCAAGTACGAAAGGTTAAAATATGGCACAAACGTTATTTATGCCGATTTTTTGTCCAATTTTCCGAAAATCGCCAAATTAAAATTTTAGGAGCCATTTCTACCGCAAAATCGCCAATTGGCTCTTGTGGCGACTGACAGCGTGGCCTCTGAATTGTTACATTCATTTATATATAGCAATAAAATATTATCAAATCAATTGAATTCTTGTTCCAAGTTTAGCATTGTTTCAATTACTGTTTCAGGTACCATTTTTTCCTTCAAGTTAAACGTGATATAGTAGAGGGCAGATTACATTGTCCAAGGAATACCGCTGCATTATTGGCGAGTTATGCTGTACAGTGTATGTATATATCATTGATTTATATTGTATTTCACCTACTCTTATTATTTCCCACCTTTTCTTATGTTTCGGAGTTAACCCCCCCCCCCCCGCTTTTTCTAAAAAAAATTCTAAAAAATTTAATCTCATTTTCTTTCCACCTTTTCTTATGTTTCGGAGTTAACCCCAACCCCGCTTTTTCTAAAAAAAAAATAATTTTAATCTTATTTTCTCAAGAAGTTTTTACTATTTTGTAATTGTGTTGTCCTGTCCGTATATGTGTCTGTTCAACCAGAGCTCATTCTAGAGGATGACATGGGCGAAATAGACGCCCTAGGGACCCTGACTTCCCCCCCCCAACTTCTCCCTAAAATATTTGTTATTGTTTTATAATTTTGATACAAAATATTTTCCAGTAAGCTACATTGTAAAGGACTTGTTCTGTTCAAATGTTGTATTTAATGGTGATATTTATTTCAAATAACACCATTTAAGGACTGAGTCATGTGATTTCTCATTTCTCATTTGATAAGCAGATGTGACCTAGTTGTTAATGTCGTTGACTTCAAATCACTTGCCTATCGGCACCACGTTCGAAATACCTATGTGTGTGTCTAATTCTTTCATGTGAGGAAGCTATCCAGCTCGCTTGCGGAAGGTCGTTGGTTCTACCCAGGTACTTGTCCGTGTCTGAAATACTTATCTTAGTGGCATGTCGGGTCTTCCTCCACCAATAATAGCTGGAGAGTTGCCATGACCTAAGCTTTAGTTTATATAAATTTATTTTAGCTTGATTGTGAAACAAGTTATTTCAACTTATATTAATCACTCTCGAGACCTCATTCCTGATGGAATCCATCGCCACGAGGGAGAGAGAAGAGGCAACGTGGAATTTAAATGCCTAAGGGCACAATCGTAATGGCTCCAGTGGGGCTCGAACTCCGGACCTTTCGCACCTGAAGCGAACACGCATCCACTGCGCTATCACGACTTCCCACAAGTCCACCTAAGCTTTGATGGGACTTTAGATCCCCAAAACAATCAAACTTGATGGCAGCATCTAAAACACCTTGAGTTTATGACATGCTGTAAGAAACATTAATATGAAGTCGAGTTGTGTAAGCCACTATCTTGTCATTGCTTTGTTGATTTTTTACTGAATTGTGTCCCTTTGAAGGTCTTCAGGGCTCATTCTAGGGGGTGCTTGGGGCGATATAGTTGCCCTAGGGACCCTGACTTGGCCCCCCAGTGGACCCCACTTAAAAACACTTAAAGCGACATTACATAGCAAAAAGCAAATAAAATGTATTTTTTCACCGTCGCGTATAAATGCATTGCTACTACAAATTCTTCCGACTACATTCGAACACTAACATTGAATCAATAAACAGTGTTTTTGTGGTCTACAAACTTTCAAAATTGAAAGTAGGATTTCATATAACGGTCATCCAAGCTCCTGAATTTACGTTTGTTTGTCGTTGGAGTAAGTACTAAATGTGAGATGTCGTTTAGAGATCATTTAACTAAGATTAGTTTACAAATAAATATGCATATGCACAAATGTGAGATATAACGGTAAATCTGTACTATAAATCAGGTTATTCAGAATACACGAGTTGTATTAGGCATGGATGTCGACTCTATTTATATTATTCTGTTATGTCAACAAACCGCGTTTTGTTTATTAGTTGAAATACTCAGTTTTTGAGGCAAATAGTTGGGGAAAAGGTTATACCTTATAATAGGAAAATATATTACGCATACGGTTACGTTTTCACTTGAAATATTCTTAATTTTTTTATTACCATTTTCATACAAAATATTGTCCAGTAAGATGCACTGGCCCATTATAAACACACTCCTGCTATTACAAATTGTCAAATTATGACTTAACCCTATTTTGTTGCAATTGATTAAATAACACAATTTAAGTGTGCAACCACTCACTGTCTAACTTCTCCCACAAATTATGACCTAGAAAGAGCCCTGGTTTTAAAGAGGCTAGCTTGTCGGCACTGGTTACATTAAGCCCCCTGTGTGTATTTCAAACATTGCTTGCAGAGAATGATTAATATTACTAAGCCTAGGTGTTGCATTATGATACTATGTTCTCATTACAAAGATCAAAATAGAATGCACATTGGTTATGCTAAGCCACCTGTCTGTATTTCATCAATAATGCAGACAGTGTAGAGTACCAAGGTAGGGGCCCTCCGTGGCCGAGTTGTTACGGTCAATGACGTCAAATCACTTGCCCCTCACCTCTGTAGGTTCGAATCCCACTGGGGATTTCGAATTCTGTAAAGTGAAGAAGCTATGCAGCTGGCTTGCTGTAGGCCGGTGGTTCTACCAGTGTCCCCTTCTCTATGCCTGAAATACTGTTCAGAAGGTACCCTGGGTCTTCCTCCACCAATAATAGTCGGAGAGTCGCCATATGACCTAAGCTGATGGTGCAGTTTTAAAACCCCAAAAAGCAATCAAACAAAATGTTCTTAAACTTTCTGCCTTAACTTTTCATGCTGGGTAAAATAAATGCTATAAATAGTTTAAATAATTGTAGCAGACGGCAATTCCCATGCTTGGTAAAATAAATGCTATAAATAGTTCAAATAATTGTAGCAGACGGCAATTCCCATGCTTGGTAAAATAAATGCTATAAATAGTTCAAATAATTGTAGCAGTAGCAATTCCCCGTTCATATTTTTGTCTCCTTGTGCTACTGAGCTCAGATTATTTCCGAGTTCTCGCCGTTTGAAGCTTTCCACAGAAAAACCCTTAAAACTTTATATGTTTTACAACGATTGCGAAGCAAGTTCTAACAACTTAATATTAATCACTCTCGTTGGCGCGGATGAAAGTGTATATGTGGTCATTCGTGTGGGAGGAAACCGGAGTATCCGGAGAAAACCCACCTGTCCGATCTGGCATACTTCCCGGTCCGAGGATCGAACCTGGGTTGCATTGGTGAGAAGCGAGCGCGCTAACCACTGCGCTAATCAGACAACCCTTAAACTTGGTCACGTTCAGTAGATTGAGTTTCTTGTTATTGTGATATAGTACTGTATACATACTATTATTGGCGGTTGTTTTATTTTGGCTATATTAGCGGTTTTAGTCTGTAGCGCCAAAATAAATCTACCGCCAATATTATATACAGAAATATATTAACCCTTTCCCTCATAGAAGCATCTCTTGACGCCATTACCAATACGACATACATTGACAAATGTAGCCAAACCAATGTTCATAATAAAGGCCAGAATCGCATGTAGTCCCAGTAATATCTATGGAGGTGGGATAGATATGGCGACTACTTATCCACTGCATGATAGCTAAATGGCTGCTGTTTGTATGGAGATAAAATAGTATATTAACGTAACGTAAGGTTTGTTGTATACTTCCTTAACACCATACATGCAGTCTTGCAGGACTACTGTATGCCTCGGCAACTATAGGGGTGTACTCCAGGACTGCTGTATGCCTAGGCAACTATAGGGGTGTACTCCAGGACTGCTGTATGCCTCAGCAACTATATGGGTGTACTCCAGGACTGCTGTATGCCTCGGCAACTATATGGGTGTACTCCAGGACTGCTAGACTGCTGTATGCCTCGGCAACTATATGGGTGTAATCCAGGACTGCTGTATGCCTCGGCAACTATATGGGTGTACTCCAGGACTGCTAGACTGCTGTATGCCTCGGCAACTATAGGGGTGTACTCCAGGACTGCTGTATGCCTCAGCAACTATATGGGTGTACTCCAGGACTGCTAGACTGCTGTATGCCTCAGCAACTATATGGGTGTACTCCAGGACTGCTAGACTGCTGTATGCCTCGGCAACTATAGGGGTATACTCCAGGACTGCAAGACTGCTGTATGCCTCAGCAACTATATGGGTGTACTCCAGGACTGCTAGACTGCTGTATGCCTCGGCAACTATAGGGGTGTACTCCAGGACTGCAAGACTGCTGTATGCCTCGGCAACTATAGGGGTGTACTCCAGGACTGCAAGACTGCTGTATGCCTAGACAACTGTAGGGTGTACTCCAGGACTGCTGTATGCCTCGGCAACTGTAGGTGTGTACTCCAGGACTGCAAGACTGCTGTATGCCTCGGCAACTATAGGGGTGTACTCCAGGACTGCAAGACTGCTGTATGCCTCGGCAACTATAGGGGTGTACTCCAGGACTGCAAGACTGCTGTATGCCTCGGCAACTATAGGGGTGTACTCCAGGACTGCAAGACTGCTGTATGCCTCGGCAACTATAGGGGTGTACTCCAGGACTGCAAGACTGCTGTATGCCTCAGCAACTATAGGGGTGTACTCCAGGACTGCAAGACTGCTGTATGCCTCGGCAACTATAGGGGTGTACTCCAGGACTGCAAGACTGCTGTATGCCTCGGCAACTATAGGGGTGTACTCCAGGACTGCAAGACTGCTGTATGCCTCGGCAACTATATGGGTGTACTCCAGGACTGCAAGACTGCTGTATGCCTCAGCAACTATATGGGTGTACTCCAGGACTGCAAGACTGCTGTATGCCTCGGCAACTATAGGGATGCACTCCAGGACTGCTGTATGCCTCGGCAACTATAGGGGTGTACTCCAGGACTGCTAGACTGCTGTATGCCTCGGCAACTATAGGGGTGTACTCCAGGACTGCTGTATGCCTCAGCAACTATAGGGGTGTACTCCAGGACTGCTGTATGCCTCGGCAACTATAGGGGTGTACTCCAGGACTGCTGTATGCCTCGGCAACTATAGGGGTGTACTCCAGGACTGCAAGACTGCTGTATGCCTAGACAACTGTAGGGTGTACTCCAGGACTGCTGTATGCCTTGGCAACTGTAGGTGTGTACTCCAGGACTGCAAGACTGCTGTATGCCTCGGCAACTATAGGGGTGTACTCCAGGACTGCAAGACTGCTGTATGCCTCAGCAACTATAGGGGTGTACTCCAGGACTGCAAGACTGCTGTATGCCTCGGCAACTATAGGGGTGTACTCCAGGACTGCAAGACTGCTGTATGCCTCGGCAACTATAGGGGTGTACTCCAGGACTGCAAGACTGCTGTATGCCTCGGCAACTATAGGGGTGTACTCCAGGACTGCAAGACTGCTGTATGCCTAGACAACTGTAGGGTGTACTCCAGGACTGCTGTATGCCTCGGCAACTGTAGGTGTGTACTCCAGGACTGCAAGACTGCTGTATGCCTCGGAAACTATAGGGGTGTACTCCAGGACTGCAAGACTGCTGTATGCCTCGGCAACTATAGGGGTGTACTCCAGGACTGCAAGACTGCTGTATGCCTCGGCAACTATAGGGGTGTACTCCAGGACTGCAAGACTGCTGTATGCCTAGACAACTGTAGGGTGTACTCCAGGACTGCTGTATGCCTCGGCAACTGTAGGGGTGTACTGCAAGACTGCTGTATGCCTAGACAACTATAGGGGTGTACTGCAAGACTGCTGTATGCCTCGGCAACTATAGGGGTGTACTCCAGGACTGCAAGACTGCTGTATGCCTCGGCAACTATAGGGGTGAACTGCAAGACTGCTGTATGCCTAGACAACTGTAGGGTGTACTCCAGGACTGCTGTATGCCTCGGCAACTGTAGGGGTGTACTGCAAGACTGCTGTATGCCTAGACAACTATAGGGCTGTACTGCAAGACTGCTGTATGCCTAGACAACTATAGGGGTGTACTGCAAGACTGCTGTATGCCTAGGCAACTATAGGGGTGTACTCCAGGACTGCAAGACTGCTGTATGCCTCGGCAACTTAGGGGTGTATCCAGGACTGCAAGACTGCTGTATGCCTCGTCAACTGTAGAGGTGTATTCCAGGACTGCAAGACTGCTGTATGCCTCAGCAACTATAGGGGTGTACTCCAGGACTGCCATACTGCTGTATGCCTCGGCAACTGTAGGGGTGTACTCCAGGACTGCAAGACTGCTGTATGCCTCGGCAACTATAGGGGTGTACTCCAGGACTGCAAGACTGCTGTATGCCTCGGCAACTATAGGGGTGTACTCCAGGACTGCAAGACTGCTGTATGCCTCAGCAACTATATGGGTGTACTCCAGGACTGCAAGACTGCTGTATGCCTCGGCAACTATAGGGGTGTACTCCAGGACTGCAAGACTGCTGTATGCCTCGGCAACTATAGGGGTGTACTCCAGGACTGCAAGACTGCTGTATGCCTCGTCAACTGTAGGGTGTATCCAGGACTGCAAGACTGCTGTATGCCTAGCAACTATAGGGGTGTACTCCAGGACTGCACTGCTGTATGCCTCGGCAACTGTAGGGGTGTACTCCAGGACTGCAAGACTGCTGTATGCCTCGGCAACTATAGGGGTGTACTCCAGGACTGCAAGACTGCTGTATGCCTCGGCAACTATATGGGTGTACTCCAGGACTGCTAGACTGCTGTATGCCTCAGCAACTATAGGGGTGTACTCCAGGACTGCAAGACTGCTGTATGCCTCAGCAACTATATGGGTGTACTCCAGGACTGCAAGACTGCTGTATGCCTCGGCAACTATAGGGGTGTACTCCAGGACTGCAAGACTGCTGTATGCCTCGGCAACTATAGGGGTGTACTCCAGGACTGCAAGACTGCTGTATGCCTAGACAACTGTAGGGTGTACTCCAGGACTGCAAGACTGCTGTATGCCTCGGCAACTATAGGGGTGTACTCCAGGACTGCAAGACTGCTGTATGCCTCGGCAACTATATGGGTGTACTCCAGGACTGCTAGACTGCTGTATGCCTCAGCAACTATAGGGGTGTACTCCAGGACTGCAAGACTGCTGTATGCCTCGCAACTATATGGGTGTACTCCAGGACTGCAGACTGCTGTATGCCTCGGCAACTATAGGGGTGTACTCCAGGACTGCAAGACTGCTGTATGCCTCGGCAACTATAGGGGTGTACTCCAGGACTGCAAGACTGCTGTATGCCTGTTGGGTGTTGGTGTGTCCTCGGCAACTATAGGGGTGTACTCCAGGACTGCAAGACTGCTGTATGCCTCGGCAACTATAGGGGTGTACTCCAGGACTGCAAGACTGCTGTATGCCTCGGCAACTATAGGGGTGTACTCCAGGACTGCAAGACTGCTGTATGCCTAGACAACTGTAGGGTGTACTCCAGGACTGCTGTATGCCTCGGCAACTGTAGGTGTGTACTCCAGGACTGCAAGACTGCTGTATGCCTCGGCAACTATAGGGGTGTACTCCAGGACTGCAAGACTGCTGTATGCCTCGGCAACTATAGGGGTGTACTCCAGGACTGCAAGACTGCTGTATGCCTCGGCAACTATAGGGGTGTACTCCAGGACTGCAAGACTGCTGTATGCCTAGACAACTGTAGGGTGTACTCCAGGACTGCTGTATGCCTCGGCAACTGTAGGGGTGTACTGCAAGACTGCTGTATGCCTAGACAACTATAGGTGTGTACTGCAAGACTGCTGTATGCCTCGGCAACTATAGGGGTGTACTCCAGGACTGCAAGACTGCTGTATGCCTCGGCAACTATAGGGGTGAACTGCAAGACTGCTGTATGCCTAGACAACTGTAGGGTGTACTCCAGGACTGCTGTATGCCTCGGCAACTGTAGGGGTGTACTGCAGGACTGCTGTATGCCTAGACAACTATAGGGCTGTACTGCAAGACTGCTGTATGCCTAGACAACTATAGGGGTGTACTCCAGGACTGCAAGACTGCTGTATGCCTCGGCAACTATAGGGGTGTACTCCAGGACTGCAAGACTGCTGTATGCCTCGGCAACTGTAGAGATGTATTCCAGGACTGCAAGACTGCTGTATGCCTCAGCAACTATAGGGGTGTACTCCAGGACTGCAAGACTGCTGTATGCCTCGGCAACTGTAGAGATGTATTCCAGGACTGCAAGACTGCTGTATGCCTCAGCAACTATAGGGGTGTACTCCAGGACTGCAAGACTGCTGTATGCCTCGGCAACTGTAGGGGTGTACTCCAGGACTGCAAGACTGCTGTATGCCTCGGCAACTATAGGGGTGTACTCCAGGACTGCAAGACTGCTGTATGCCTCGGCAACTATTGGGGTGAACTGCAAGACTGCTGTATGCCTCGGCAACTATAGGGGTGTACTCCAGGACTGCAAGACTGCTGTATGCCTCGGCAACTATAGGGGTGTACTCCAGGACTGCAAGACTGCTGTATGCCTCGGCAACTATTGGGGTGAACTGCAAGACTGCTGTATGCCTCGGCAACTATAGGGGTGTACTCCAGGACTGCAAGACTGCTGTATGCCTCGGCAACTATAGGGGTGTGTACTGCAAGACTGCTGTATGCCTCGGCAACTGTAGGGGTGTACTCCAGGACTGCAAGACTACTGTATGCCTAGGCAACTGTAGGGGTGCACTGCAGGACTGCAAGACTGCTGTATGCCTAGGCAACTGTAGGGGTGTACTCCAGGACTGCAAGACTGCTGTATGCCTAGGCAACTGTAGGGTTCCACTCCTGTGCGTGAGCATTACTCTTTCTTCAAGCCCTTTGATAATATGATTAATAGGCCCCCCCGTCTTTAAGAAGGAATGAGGGTACTTTTAACATATAAATATTTCATTTACACATGAGCCCAGCACGTTATTCCATATAGATGTTTCTTTTACAGCCGAGCTTGGGGACTTTAATCCAGATGAGCATCGAGACGGGTATTTATCAGAGTTTCGTTTTGTACCGGGACAAGATGAAGAGTTTGAAAAGGAAGTAGCAAAACACCATCAGTCTCACAGGTTTGTTGTATACTTCCTGTAGTACCATACATCTTGCAGGTTTGTTGTATACTTCCTGTAGTACCATACATCTTGCAGGTTTGTTGTATACTTCCTGTAGTACCATACATCTTGCAGGTTTGTTGTATACTTCCTGTAGTACCATACATCTCGCAGGTTTGTTGTATACTTCCTGTAGTACCATCCATCTCACAGGTTTATCTTGTATACTTCCTGTAGTACCATCAGTCTCACAGGTTTGTTGTATACTTCCTGTAGTACCATCCATTTCACAGGTTTGTTGTATACTTCCTGTAGTACCATCAGTCTCGCATGTTTGTTGTATACTTCCTGTAGTACCATCCATCTCACAGGATTGTTGTATACTTCCTGTAGTACCATCCATCTAACAGGTCTGTTGTATACTTCCTGTAGTACCATCCATCTCATAGGTTTGTTGTATACTTCCTGTAGTACCACTCATCTCACAGGTCTGTTGTATACTTCCTGTAGTACCATCCATCTCACAGGTTTGTTGTATACTTCCTGTAGTACCATCAGTCTCATAGGTTTGTTGTATACTTCCTGTAGTACCATCAATATCACAGGTTTGTTGTATACTTCCTGTAGTACCATCAGTCTCACATGTTTGTTCTATACTTCCTGTAGTACCATCCATCTCACAGGTTTGTTGTATACTTCCTGTAACACCATACATCTCACATGTTTGTCTTGTTGTATACTTCCTGTAGTACCATCCATCTCACATATTTGTTGTATACTTCCTGTAACACCATGCATCTCACGTGTTTGTCTTGTTGTATACTTCCTGTAGTACCATGTGTACCTTATTAGGGTCAGACGGGGGATCGAACCTGGGATCCCTGGATTATCAATCCAGCGTGTTACCACTGGACTACAGATCAGTCTGTAAACTGTTGAGCCTGGCTTATGCCATGTTTTATATGTGTGGGTCTGTACCTTAAATTGTAGTGGCCTCTTTGTTATTTTGTAGGGGTCAGACTCCGGCTGATGCAGAATACAACTATCTGGACAAAGCCAAACGTCTAGAGATGTATGGGGTGGATCTACACAAAGCTAGGGTAAGCTATCTAAAGTTACTCACAAATGAGATTAGTTTATACAAATTAATTTTAGCTCGATTGCGAGACAAGTTCCTACAACTTATATTGATCACTCTCGAGACCTCATTCCCGATGGAATCCATCGCCAAGAGGGAGAGAGAAGAGGCAAATTTTATTTGAATTCTGATTCAAATGCTATGTAAAGTCGGTAGATCAGATCAGATAGAATATAGACTTTTTATAGTTTTTTTGTCGATTTGATAGGATGATAGGACAGATAGAGAGAATAGACTGGTTCTGGTAGTTCTGATAAATAGGACAGAATACACCAGTAGTCTGGTTTTCTTATATACAAATTTATTTTAGCTCGATTGCGAAACAAGTTCTTATAACTTATATTAATCACTCTCGAGACCTCATTCCTGATGGAATCCATCGCCACGAGTGAGAGAGAAGAGGCAATGTGGAAATTAAATGCCTTGCCTAAGGGCACAATCGTAACGGCTCCAGACTGGTTTTGTTGTTCTCATAAGAAGATAGAACAGACTAGCCTTGTTTTTGTAGTTTTTGTAGAGAGATTGGACATAATCTAGACTGGATTTTATAGTTAGGAATATAATCTTGTTTTTGTAGTTCTTGTAGAGAGATTGGACATAATCTAGACTGGATTTTATAGTTAGGAATATAACCTTGTTTTTGTAGTTCTTGTAGAGAGATTGGACATAATCTAGACTGGATTTTATAGTTAGGAATATAATCTTGTTTTTGTAGTTCTTGTAGAGAGATTGGACATAATCTAGACTGGATTTTATAGTTAGGAATATAATCTTGTTTTTGTAGTTCTTGTAGAGAGATTGGACATAATCTAGACTGGATTTTATAGTTAGGAATATAATCTAGTTTTTGTAGTTCTCATAGAAAGGCAGAACAGAACACTGGCTTTGATTGGATAGAATATAGGCTAGTTTTGGTAGTTCTGATAGAGAGATAGGACAGAAGATATACTGGTTTTTGTAGTTCTGATATAGAGAGGCCAGAATATAGACTTGTTTGGGTAGTTCTGATAGAGATAGGACAGAAGATAGACTGGTTTTTGTAGTTCTGATATAGAGAGAGGCCAGAATATAGACTGATTTTTGTAGTTCTGATAGAGAGATAGGACAGAAAATAGACTGGTTTTTGTAGTTCTGATAGAGAGATAGGACAGAAAATAGACTGGTTTTTGTAGTTCTGATATAGAGATAGGACAGAAGATAGACTGATTTTTGTAGTTCTGATATAGAGATAGGACAGAATATAGACTGGTTTGGGTAGTTCTCATAGAGATAGGACAGAATATAGTTTGGGTAGTTCTCATAGAGACAGAGGGCAGCCTATAGACTTGTTTTTTGTAGTTCTGATAGAGACATAGGAGAGAAAATAGACTGGTTTGGGTAGTTCTCGTAGAGGAATAGGACATACTATAGACTTGTTTTGGTAGTTCTGATTAGAGGACAGAATATAGACTGGTTTTGGTAATATTGGCAACCTAATAATTTCAAATTAGTATTATGAAATAAGTTTTTAATGACACAAATCTGTATTTATTCAGATAATTTCACTATTAAGATTGGTAAGTTTTTGTTGATCAGTCAAGTTTTCATTGTTCTGAGATATTTCTAGGATTTTACTTTGCTTTTCAAGTTTGTGGTTTACTTGTTCATTTTAATTATGGTCAAAAGTTTCATCATCTATAGACTTTGGTTGAAGTTTTCATCTGTAGTATCATTTATTTGAAGTGTGGGTTCTAAGGAAATTTAAAAACATAACCAGACTAAGTTAGGAATGGGTGTTTTGATTTTGCTTTATTTGTTGTAATAAATTATCCATAAAATTTAAAAAGGAAATGAGATGTTCTGTGAAGATGACTGCATGATAGATAGGATATGTAGGCGGGTATGATGTTCTGTGAAGATGACTGCATGATAGATAGGATATGTAGGCGGGTATCACAGGTTGGCTGTATCAGACCTCAGTGGTGGCTGAGTGGTTACGGTCGTTGACTTTAAATCAGTTGACCCTCACCGCTGTATGTTCAAATCTCACAGTGGTGTCGAATTATTTCATGTGAGAAAACTATCGAGCTGGCTTGTGGAAAGTCGGTGGTTATACCCGGGTCTGTGCCTGAAATATGCTCAGAATGGCATCTGAGGTCTTCCTCCACCAATAACAGCATGGCGAGTCGACACATGACCTAAGATGTCAGGTTGACTTTCGTTCATTCATTCCGCCCTTTCAATCGGCTTTTATGAAACTTCACCCAGCCTTGTGGAAGTACACATGTTTGCCTAGTCCTTGTGGAAGTACACATGTTTGCCTAGTCCTTGTGGAAGTACACATGTTTGCCTAGTCCTTGTGGAAGTACACATGTTCACCCAGCCTTGTGGAAGTACACATGTTTGCCTAGTCCTTGTGGAAGTACACATGTTTGCCTAGTCCTTGTGGAAGTACACATGTTTGCCCAGCCTTGTGGAAGTACACATGTTTGCCCAGCCTTATGGAAGTACACATGTTTGCCCAGCCTTGTGGAAGTACACATGTTTGCCCAGCCTTATGGAAGTACACATGTTTGCCCAGCCTTGTGGAAGTACACATGTTTGCCCAGCCTTGTGGAAGTACACATGTTTGCCCAGCCTTGTGGAAGTACACATGTTTGCCCAGCCTTATGGAAGTACACATGTTTGCCCAGCCTTGTGGAAGTACACATGTTTGCCCAGCCTTGTGGAAGTACACATGTTAACCCAGCCTTGTGGAAGTACACATGTTTGCCTAGTCCTTGTGGAAGTACACATGTTTGCCTAGTCCTTGTGGAAGTACACATGTTAACCCAGCCTTGTGGAAGTACACATGTTCACCCAGCCTTGTGGAAGTACACATGTTCACCCAGCCTTGTGTAAGTACACATGTTTAGCCTTGTGGAAGTACACATGTTTGCCCAGCCTTGTGGAAGTACACATGTTCACCCAGCCTTGTGGAAGTACACATGTTCACCCAGCCTTGTGGAAGTACACATGTTTGCTCTGCCTTATGGAAGTACACATGTTTGCCCAGCCATGTGGAAGTTCAAATATTGAAATTTCTTGCAACATTTGTTTGCAATTGGTTCACATGAAATATTACCCGTCAAGCAATCACTTAACCTGTGTCCTACGTGTATGCATACACACTCTGAGATATGTATTCTTAAATTATTTTTATCAGATAACTTTGCTTGTATTCAGTGTAATACAGTCATCTCATAATTTGTTATATGTACACACGTGTAATGACACCTGAAAGGATTCTGATTTGTTGAGAAAATAATCCTTACAAATTGTAAATTAAACTGTAAAGTATGCATATTTCTAGGGGAACAGGTACATAACATTAATGATAAGACAAATGACGGTTGAAAAGAAATCTCAATGCAATTATAATGCTGTTTAAAATATAACGCTGCTTTGCATAGTGACGTCATGAATAGTTGCGATGATACTTGGCGCGAAAATGAAAGTATCAACGTTATTTATTAAAACGACCGCGTTATGGTAATGTGATAAATTGATCTTACACTCGTCGCGATTTCATACCATATTTTATGAAACTCGATTTTGAATTTTGTTAAAATATAAATTATGAAATCACCACTCATGTAGTATATATATACTGTAGATAGATATTTGTTTATACCGTATTTAGCTATGTATAGTGCGCTATCGTGTATAATGCGCACCCACGATTTGGCACGAAAATCGGGGGAAAAACTGAGTTCCGATGTATACTGCGCACGTGAAAAACGCAATTTTCCAAGTCAAAATTTAACATTTCTCAAGAATCGCTAAAAATTGTGCTCCGTGATTTTTACAACTTATATTAATCACTCGAGATACCTCATCGAGTAACGGTAACGCACTCCGGCACACCTGCTCAAATTTCTCAACACGTTCTCAAACATCTGAACACGTTCTCAAACATGTCAGCAGATACTCAAACTTCTCAACATGTGTAGCCTACCTAATTAACTGGGACCCATTGTGAAAGGTTTGTCGAAATTAATTATCGCTACAAACAATTGAAATACTGCAGCCAAAAAAGTTTTTTTTATGCAATGCATTGTACATAGTAAATATTTCCCGTAAAAATAACCAACACATCGTGTCTTTAATCATGTCGTATTTAAAAACATACGGTATATTAAATCAAATAAACTATTATTACAAAGATTCTTTATCTCTATGATATCGTACATATGCTGGTCGCTTTATGCGGCGAAGTACGCGAAAAGTACAGGAAATATTACATACGATAAAACCACGTGATGTTATCAAATCGCCATTTTTTTTATGCATTTACTAATTTCAATTAAATTCTTCAAAGTTTGCCAAAATAAACGCAATATATGCTAATTTTGTGGTCTTATTCATTTCATTTATTTATATAGACTATCGGCAACTGGTTTTAATAGCTAGTTTATAACGTTTGTCGAATGTAACAAATTATAGAATAACTGTGGGCCGTTCGGGTCGAATTTCACGAAATATTGATCAATTTTGGTCCGGAAAAAAATGTCCTGATGTACTGGTGTATAATGCGCAGTAGATAAAATGGATGAGGATTTCAGTAAGAAATGTGCGCACTATACATAGCTAAATACGGTATTTTTATCAGCTATACATATACATCAGTTAGATGTAGATATCATAAGATAAGATAAGATACTGTAACTTTTATTTTGAGTCGGCAAGACTTTTTTACAATTAACAGGGATCATTTTAGAGGGCGATGTGGGCGAAATAGTCGCTCTAGGGACCCTGACTTCGCCCACTGGGGGCCCCACTTCTCCCTTCTAGTAAGATATACACTGGCCCATTATAAAGCACTCCTTCTCTTCAAATGTTGTATTTAATGGTTACTGTGCATTTTAACCCTATTTTGCAGAAGTATATTAAAGAACACAATTTAAGGAAGCCATCACGCGCTTTCTCACTTCTCCCAAAAATTCTGACCTAGAATGAACCCTGAATTAACATAAGCTCTATGAGCATAGAGCTTTATAACCGACATCAGTTTGTTTTAAGCACATGTTGCTCTAGGACGACGTGTGTGAACAGACTTGTAGCCACTATCTCTCCGTTGCTGGATCAGTGGAGGTGAACAGAACACTTGGTTTTGTGATTGATTATCTCTGTGATTCCAGCATGCATTTTTAAAACGTTATTTATTTTACAACGATTGCGAAGCAAGTTTTAACAACTTGTATTAATCACTCTCGTTGGCGCGGATGAAAGTGTAAATGTGGTCATTTGTGTGGGAGGAAACCGGAGTACGTGGAGAAAACCCACCTGCCCGATCTGGCGACCACTGTACCATCTCACATACTTCCCGGTCTGAAGATCGAACCCGAGTTGCATTGATGAGAAGCGAGCATGCTAATAGTACAGCATGACAGAATTCATCCCATCTCGATCAAGACATGAAACCAAAATTTTGTGTTTGTGTCGGTACCATATTATTAGTGATTTCCTTTTTAAAAGCCAATTAGCTGTCCTATTAGTGCAGTGGTTAGTGCGCTCCTTCTCACCAATGCAACCCGGGTTCGATCCTTGGACCTGGAAGTATGTGAGATGGTACTGTGGTCACCAGATCGGACAGATGGGTTTTCTCCGGGTACTCTGGTTTCGTCCCACACGAATGACCACTTGTACGCTTTCGTCCGCGCCAACAAGAGTGATTAATATAAGTTGTTAGAACTTGCTTCGCAATCGTTGTAAAATAAATAAAGTTTAAAACTAAAAGCCAATTAAGTGTGACTGTTATTGTATCAACAACAATGCTACATTTTGTGACTGTTATTGTATCAACAATGCTACATTTTGTGACTGGTTTCTTAGGTTACTCAGCTGTCTGCGGAGAGAGTTCTGCTCCCTAGAATGACCAAGGCAAGCATTCTTGTGCAACCAGAAATATCCCTAACAACCCAGAATCATACCTGTGTTCTAATACATTATATGAGTAATATATTATTAATATGTGATAAGTACCTGGAAATCAGTGCAGTAATTCCAATAAAATTTAAAAAATGCTGATTTTTTAAAAATAATTAAGTAATGTGTTTAACTCGAATAAACAAACAGGTTCCATTAAGCAAATTGAGTGGACATTTATTTCTTTGAATTGGTGGAGAACAGTTCTAGAGCTTGTTTGCCAGCAGTTATTTGATGCACTGATGCCCAATATAATATTACTAACCATTCCATGCTGGTATAATCATGCAAAGACAGACAGATTATATTAGCAGATATCTGCTTTTCCTCATGGGGATTGATCAGATTTTATTCCATCTGGTGGAGCAATTAAATGTCAATCAGAACTATTGATAGGCTCAAATTCTTTCGCTTTCAGTGTCCACCAGATGAAATAAAATTTGATCATACACTGAAGCAAAACAAATTTTATTTTTATTTTATACTGTTTTGTGGATATTTTAAAAAAGGTGTTTTCCGCTTGTTATAACGTAATAGAATGCTATGCATGAAGAAACGTGACATTACAGCTGTGGTTAATTTGGTTTTAGTCCACCTCCGTGGTCGAGTGGTTACGGTTACTGAATTATATATACCATCGTAACCTATCGTCAATGATGGTGACGGGTCATTCAGACCACGTTTCTATATATGAAAATGTTGTCCAGTTTCTCTACGGAGATTGGTGCACCAAGTATTGGTTAACCGCTGGAGCCTGCCCAGGAAAGGTGTTGTTAGGGAAACAGCCCGTCGCTCATATGGGCAACCAGCAGCGACGTTAAATAAACTTAAATTTTTTTTTGATCTCAGCTGAAATATTTATTTAATTGAAAATTTTCTAATATGCAAAATCAACAATAATCATAAAGTAGAAATGCTTTTTTCAAAATATTTCCACCATTATCCTTTCTGTGGGTTATTGTGTTGAAGAGAATTACTAGTTGTACATGTATGTAGCAATCACTGGGTGGGTACAACTAACCATATCTCATGACCGCTAACAAGTTACATTGATTTGGTTATATGAACTTTGTACATGTGCAAAATGTGAATATGCGATCTCCGGAGTTGTTATTTCTTGTTGAATGATAATCCCTCACTCCCAGTACTGTGAGTTTGAGTTTGGGGGATGATATATTTCAAGTGAGGGAGATTCTTGGCACCTCTCGGTGTCTGAAAGCAATAAGAGGTAAAAATGTTTTTTTACCTCGATTATTCGAAGAATACGGACGGCTATTGTACTCGCCCTGGCGTCGGCCTCACCATTTGATTAAAAGTTTTATAACAAGTAGCTATCTCTATTGAACAATCTACTACATACCATTGAAACTTCACACAATTGTTTCCTATCAAAATGCGACATGTTTCAATCAAGTTCCATAACTCTTGTCATGTAATTTAACAGAATTGTTTCCCTTTTTACACTTAGAAAATCTGGTTGAAAGTGTTTTAGCAACATGGCTTTTCTCCTGAACCACTCATTGCATGCATGCTATTGAAGCTTCACATAGCTGTTTCTTATCAAAATATAAGCTGTATAAATCAAGTTCCATAACTCTTGTCACGTAATTTAACAGAATTGTTTCCCTTTTTACAAAAAATGTGGTTAAATCCACCTACAATGTATGCTAAGGTAAGCATTTTTTTTGTGACATTAACAAGATAACATTGTTTTAAACAACTCTGATCTCACCAACATACAATATAATCTTGCATGACATAATTACTAAGGCCAAAAATAAAAGTACCTGTGTTTTGGGTTTCCCTCCGAAAAAATTAGGGTTTGTAGGTCGGATTGACCTTTTTTGAGTTATTTATTAAAAATTGAGGGGTGCATGCACATCATTCATGTCCAGATTTATAGCAGCCAGGTCTTCAAGCGTGGAATTTCCATGAAGAAAGGGGTGCATGCATGCCCATGAACACATCGTCAATCATGGAATTCATTTGGAATGTTGAGTATGTAGTTGCCCATGTCTCTATGCCTGCCTACACAGGTACTTTATAGCCAGTACGCTGCCAGCTGCAGTTTGTCTGGTAGCCATTGCTGTAGGATCTTGTCTGGTAATCGAATAAACACAGTTTGGTTGTTGTATTTGTATGACAGAGTGCTAGCCTGAGATTTCATGAGATTTGGCAAAACATTTTTTTTTACCACAGATGCCTTTTTTTGTAAATTTGAAAATTTGTGAGTAAAAACCACTAGGGTTGCAGCCAAAAATAGGGTCCGTGAAAAAACACAGGTACCTGTTTTCTTGGCCTAAGATGACTTGAGGAGTTCAAGGTTTCAGGTAGGTTTCGTCTTTATTGGGCAGTTAGTGTTTTTGCATGGTACAGTAAAACCCCTCTAAACTGGACTTTAGAGGGGGTTCCGGATTAGAGGGTTTTTTATATTTAGCACAAAACATATAACAAAGCATAAATATGATGATTTTGTTTAGCGGAGAAACTGAAAACAACAGTTTAAAATGTTCTCATTACTCTATTATTTGATTGGTTGTTGCTAATATCCAATTGTGTTTCCATAGTGAAACACCAATTCCAATCAAGACCAATCAGCATTATCACAACTTTAGGTTACAGTTTACAAACAACCGATCAAAGGGATCAAACACATACCTGTACCTGTTCCGGCAATTATACGTAGTACAAAGTGTGATTTTCACAATGTGTGAAAAACACAGAGGCCGACTCTTGGCAGACATTAATTGATAAACAAAGGAACATTGCCACTTTTATGACAGTACACAAGGATATTTGTTTAACTGGCTCTTTTCATAATTGGCATGTCTGGTTTAGAGGGGTAATTTTGTGTTGAAAATACACAAAATGCTATGAACTTGTGTCCGATTTCCGGAGTAGAGGAGTTACGGATTACAGGGGTTTTTATATTACAATGAAAATAGAAGGGAACAATTCGGTACCGGAAAAAAAGGCCGGTTTGGAGGGGGTCCCGGATTAGAGGAGGTCTAGACCGGTTTAGAGGGGTTACCGTATACCCCCGTTTAAACGCCCCCTCCCTAATAAACGCCCCCCCCCCCATTTTGAACAAAAAAGGGAGAAAAAAAGTTCACCTCAGTGTCCGCTGCTATCGATGTCCGTGCTACTAGTAGTACTGGAATCACACTCATCCATGTCCGATTCCGACAATTCCATATCCAAAGAAGATTTTACTGGCATGGTGTTTACCTTTTTCTTCGGCTAATTTAATAACTTTCAATTTATATCCGGCCGAATACGATCGATGCCCACGTGTTGTTGAATCCATTGTTTTAGTGAAAGTGACGCAGTGACTAATTTGTGTGAAAGCTGCAGACCGGGAACGATCACGTGATATTTATCCCTGAAATTACATTGGCCGGCGGTGAATGACTGATGTTTTTTATCGCCTCAGCCTATGTCCATATATGGAACGCGATGCAAGGTTACTCTACATGTAAAGGGTCTGTGTACTAAAATTGCACGCTTGTCATTTCGTCGCTATTGGATACGCTATACCTGTGTCTTGTAGTGAAATGAGGCTCCCGGCAGGGGCAGTAAAATTGCATAGAAGCGGATTAAAGATAAATTACCGGTAGCTAAATTGGATAATATACAGTGGACTGTTAGGGGGGGGGCGCTTAAAGGAGTCCCAGTCATAGTTTGCATATAATTTTTAGCAAAATGTATCGCCCCCGGGGGCGTTTAAACGGGGGTATACGGTATACTGTATATATTTCTTCCTCAAAGAACGTTCTGAAAAGAATTCTACTCGGGTGAGCGTCCACAGTACTGTTAGAAGGGGTAACGGGGTCTTCCTCCACCAATAATAGCTCGAAAACTGCCATATGACCTACGCTGTTGATGTGACAAACACCAAAAACAAACAAGGAATGAGCAACGTTGTGGGTGACATCTTGTAGTATTTTTATGATGCGAACTAAGTACTGGTGCTTATTACTCTTTTTTTTATGTATTTATGCCCCCGATGAACTTTCTTCTTCTGGGCATATAGTTTTCGCACTGTCAGTCTGTCCGTGTCAATATTTCCGGTCTGGGTTGTATGTAACTCCATATCAATATTTCCGGTCTGGTTGTAACTCCATATCAATATTTCCGGTCTGGGTTGTATGTAACTCCATATCAATATTTCCGGTCTGGGTTGTATGTAACTCCATATCAATATTTCCGGTCTGGGTTGTATGCAACTCCATATCAATATTTCTGGTCTGGGTTGTAACTCCATATCAATATTTCCGGTCTGGGTTGTAACTCCATATCAATATTTCCGGTCCGGGTTGTATGCAACTCCATATCAATATTTCTGGTCTGGGTTGTAACTCCATATCAATATTTCCGGTCTGGGTTGTATGTAACTCCATATCAATATTTCCGGTCTGGGTTGTAACTCCATGTCAATATTTCCGGTCCGGGTTGTAACTCCATATCAATATTTCCGGTCTGGGTTGTAACTCCATGTCAATATTTCCGGTCCGGGTTGTAACTCTGTGTCAATATTTCCGGTCTGGGTTGTAACTCCGTATCAATATTTCCGGTCCGGGTTGTATGTAACTCCATATCAATATTTCCGGTCCGGGTTGTAACTCAAATACTTGCCATATCTTAGTGATGTATATCGTACACAAGACCCGGGTCCGTAGCTTCAAGGTAAAATATAGGTACAATGATGAAAATCACTAATCTCTTCAGGAGGCATCCCTCATGTGGCCAACCGGTAACGACGATAAATAAAAGTAAAACGGACAATATTTCCTGTCCAGAATGTAAACTACATGTACCGGTATGTCTTTTTCAGGTCACCTCAAACATGCAAATTCTGACAGCCGGCGTTCTTCAATTTCGTTCATATTTCTTGTTTTACTGTTATTACTGTTGTAACTGTCGAAGTCCAAATGTGATATTGTTCTTTTTACTGTTAATGTTCGAATATGTTAACTTTGTTTTCACTATGAATGTTCTAATTTGTTTCAGTTTTTACCTCAAATGTTCTAATTTGTTTCAGTTTTTACCTCACATGTTCTAATTTGTTTCAGTTTTGACCTCAAATGTTCTAATTTGTTTCTGTGTTTACCTCAAATGTTTTAATGTTTTTGCTACTGCTTTTGTTATAATGTTCTAATTTGTCAGTGCCGTTTGTTTCAGGATCAGAGTAATCTGGAGATCCAGCTAGGAGTGACGTCTGTCGGTCTCGTAGTCTTTCAAAATAACATGAAAATAAATACATTCCCTTGGTAAGTACGAAGTATTATATTTTATGCTGCTGTTAACTATTAGACAATATCTTGGCTGATATGAATGATGAAATGAAACTGTGTTGAATAGTTTGGTAGTTTATACAAATTTATTTTAGCTCGATTGCGAAACAAGTTCTTACAACTTGTATTAATCGCTCTCGAGACCTCATTCCTGATGTAATCCATCGCCATGATGGAGAGAGAAGAGGCAATGTGGAATTTAAATGCCATGCCTAAGGACACAATCGTAACGGCTCCAGCGGAATAGTTTGGTGATAAGAGTACACAGTTTTTAGCGTGTCGATGAAGGATATCCGCATGATTCACCAGTTATGTCTTACCGGTACAACACTGCCTGCGAAGGGTGGTGAGATGGCTGACTGGCTAGCGATCTGGACAACCAATCCAAATGTTGTGAGTTAGATCACTAGTGAGAGTTTATCGACATTTCCCACTCTTACAAGTCACTCAGTTCAGACTATTGACCACGGTCTAGTATATCGTGCAGTACACAGGAATGTTAAAGAACCAGAGGGTCTAATCAACACATGTAGATATTTAAATGTATAAAGTGGAAGTTGCTTCAGGTGCGAAAGGTCCGGAGTTCGAGCCCCGCTGGAGCTGTTACGATTGTGCCCTTATGCAAGGCATTTAAATTCCACATTGCCTCTTCTCTCTCCCTCGTGACGATGGATTCCATCAGGAATGATGTCTCGAGAGTGATTAACATAAGTTGAAAGAACTTGTTTCGCAATCAAGCTAAAATAAATTTGTATAAATTAAATGTATAAACTATTTATTTTAACGATTGCGAAACAAGTTTTAACAACTTATATTAATCACTATCGTTGGCATGGACGAAAGTATATGTGGTCATACATGTGAGAAGAAATAGGGAGTACCCATAGAAAACTCACCTGTCTGATCTGGCCACCACCATACCATCTCGCAAACTTTCCCAGTCTAAGGATCAAACTCGAGTTACATTGACACGAAGCGAGCGTGCTAACCACTGCGCTAATCAGACAACCCGAGTAGATATTACACCCATGTCACTCTGTATCCACCGCCTCTCCCTAGAAACAGTGTGATAGGCCATAAAACCAAAATCAGACATAGCAATAACAAAACATTGTGCCTTGTCGTACACTCAATTCGTTTTGTATAATTTCCATTTCAGGTCCAAAATAGTGAAGATATCCTTCAAAAGGAAACAGTTTTTCATCCAATTGCGCAGGGAACAGGTAGGAGAATAATATGCTTTGGGTTGAAAATTCAATGAGAGACATCTGTAATTTTCTATTACCTCCCTTGACAGATCAAGTCTGATTTATTCCAATATGTGAATAGGTCCTTTTAGTTAGAATCCTTTGTTTTTACTGTTGTGCCATAACCAGATGTTGCGGTATGGTAAATGTGATTTTATCAAAAACGTGTTAATTAAGTGATCACATTATTTTACTAATAAGTAGCCATTGCATATACTGTAGGAGATCTGTTGAGCTATAGTACTTCAATAATCATAATAAGTAATAGTGATATAAAATTGTTAGCATGTTGTGCAAAGGAAACAACGATAAAAACAGAGGAAAACACTTAATAGAACCTATCTACTTTTAGGGAGTATTCAGGGGCAGTAACTGACCGATGTCTCTCATTACATGTACTATTTCCTTCAACTGCAAATAAAATGATATTGTATAAGTTTATCTAAGCTATGTTAATCTTCTGTTTATGTTAATCTCAATGCAATGGGAGATCATGTTATGTATGATCCAGAATTCGCTATCGAGGATTTTTTTTTTTATCGCCAATTAAATGTATAATGGCGGCACAATTTACCCAAATATACACAAATCCATCCAAATATACCCCTATATTACTTAAATACATCTATATATTACTCCCAACACTGAGTATGACTGGGAGGCACTTGTCATGGACAGTGGTTAAAAATGTCAAGACGGAGAGTGTTACATATAACTACATACTAAATAAAGTGTTTTCTATTTATTTAAGCTTATTTAGCGTCGCTACCGGTTGCCCATTTGAGCAACGGGCAGTTTACCTAGCACCTAACCTGGGCAGGCTCCAGCTGTTAACCAGTACTTGGTGCACCAACCTCCGTAAGAAACTGCCAACTTTTTCATATAAAGATACAGTCTCTGAGTAGGGCTCGAACCCGTGACCATCAGAGATGATGTGTTACAGTGGTATGCAAGTCAGCGACCGTAACCACTCGACCATGGAGGTGGTCAAATAAATAGGTTGTTCTTGAAGATTTATATATCAATATTGGGATACATTCCACACGATTAACAGACGGATCTGTAGTCCAGTGGTAACATGCTGGACTGGTAATCCAGGGATCGCAGGTTCGATCACCCGTCTGACCATAATAAAATTAACTGTCTTTCAGGTGGGACGTTAAACCGAGATCTCGTGTCGGTGCTTTACACCGTGCACGTAAAAGAACCAGAGGAGACTCTGGAATTGGTCTCTGTCTGTATCATTGCACTATCCTCCAAAAATCTAAAATGACTAATATCTTTAGGTGGCTTCGCTCATATGGGCAACCGGTAGCGACGATAAATAAACGTAAAACTCGGGATGCGTCGCTCATATGGGCAACCGGTAGCGACGATAAATAAACGTAAAACTCGGGAGGCGTCGCTCATATGGGTAACCGGTAGCGACGATAAATAAACGTAAAACTCGGGAGGCGTCGCTCATATGGGCAACGAGGAGCGACGATAAATAAACATAAAACACAAATGATCAATCAATGACGCAGTAAGTGAAAACTGGAGTGAAAAATTAAAATGAAGCACATCATTATTAACCTGTTTTTATTGTGTATGTTTACAGAATGATACAGTGGAAAACCTTATAGGTTTCAACATGGTTAGCTATCGTTCTTGTAAGAATATGTGGAAATCGTGCGTAGAACATCATACCTTCTTTCGTTTACACACGCCAAACCCGCCGTCAAAGAAGATGTTTTCTCTTGGGTCAAAATTTAGGTACAGGTATGTATTAAAAATGTTCATTAACCCATTCAACACCAAGTAACTCACATGGACTGGTCCATGATATTCATAAACCAATAAATGAATCAGAAAATCACATTTGGACAAGTTCATTTATCAAAATGGGTAATTATGTCTAAATATAGTCATATCACTGGCAAAAAGTGCAGATCCTGATGAGACGGCTCGTCACGAGCTGGCTCATCTGGATCTACACTTTTTGTAAGCCTATTTAGAGGTCTGTGATGTTGAAAGGGTTAATTGCACAAGTGTTTCACTTTTAAGTATATACATGTAGCTGGATAGTATACTTTGGTGTGTTTTTCTTATTTGATTTTTAACTGAGGGCTCCAAATGAGTTTTAGTGACCAAGATCGACTATTCAGTGTCGTTGATTGTTGGTCGCTTGCTGAAGGTGCGAGTACTCCTTATTGCCCATTACATGTTGTGTTCTTCTTTACAACAGGCTGACTGGATTATTGTTATAATTGGAAAATGATTTTTGGCCAGTTTCAGAAAAAAAATATATTAAGGGGGTGGGTGGGGCATCGACTAAGTGATAAGCAAGCACATAGCATATAGCAGTCAGGGGCCGAGCAACTAAAGTGATCCAAAGTATGGATTAGCAACCACATAGCAGTCAGCATGGGGGTATTGTGTGTGAGACAGCTATTTAGGTGGTAGGCGAGGAGGGGCAGGGGGTCTGGCCCAGTCTGCTCCAGTGCATGTCAGTGTCTGAAACAAAGATTGGTTGAAGTGCTCCAGTGCCTGTCAGTGTCTGAAACAAAGATTGGTGGAGTTCCTGGAGACCTTCCTCGAGTAAATACAGCAGAGAGTAACTATATACTCATAGCTGTGGGTGCGACTCGAAATGCAGTAAACAACCGGTCATATGTTACTAGAGTAATCACCAATGTTAAATGCATTGGTTAAATGATATTATAAATGTTTGAAAAAAATGTATAATTCACATTCTTATCACTTAACACTTACTGTGCTGGAAACGAGTATACCGTAATCGTTTGAGTATAGGTCGCACTGGAGTATAAGACGCAGTTAAAAAACGGAGAAATTCCAGGGAAAAAACTTATTTGCTGTATAAAACGCATCTTTGAAGAAAAGGACCAAATGTCGCGAAAACTAATAATAAATATATGAACACTAAATGCGATTTATAAGCGTTACTAGTTGTGATAATGACTCTGGTGTATGACCACTAAATCGTTAATATGCCATATTCTCTCTCTGAGCACGGCTCTGTGTACCCATGTGCTTCGACGTAGGCGGCTAACATCCTATTCGCCGATCATCTGCTCATGACTTCATTTATGCAATCAGTATAATAGCATGTTTGTGTCAGTGAGTGAGTAAATCTCAACAAGTTGTAGTATTTAAAGTGACATAATTTCATCATGTCAACACCTAGTCAAACTTGTCAATCTCAAAGCATTAACAATGATAATTAGGGTCACATACGCCAAACAGCAGTCGGTAATTGGTTGTTTGCAAAACTTGATAAATGTGAACCATGATTAATTTTCCTTCAATAAAAGTTGTTGATTTTAATATTTTTTAATAATCTATTTTCTAATTAGATTTTTTATCATAAATTAAATAACATACTTTGAATGATTTTCCACACGATATGGATATATAGACTCGAATGAAATCCGGAACAAATACGGAATGTTACGGGACTTAGAGAAAAATAGTATGGAACATTTATTTCACGCCATTTGTCGTTTTTGAGTCTTTGAAACATGGAATTTAGTTCTAAACTGGAGTATAAGACGCACCAGACTTTTGGATACTATTTTGGAGGAAATTAAGTGCGTCTTATACACAAACGATTACGGTATTTGTTATTTTGCAAATAACATGGAGCCGGATCAGATGGTACAGAATGTGCCATCTGATCAGGATCTATGCTGTTTGCTATTCGGATAGTTGAGCTAAACATTTTGCTGAACAGCACACTTCTTATCATGATCTATGTTGTTTGCACATTCCTTCTAATTTATTCAGCATTTTAAGGGTTAATAACATGATTGTATGAAGTTGTACTGTTAATTTTACGTGTTTTCTTGTACGGTTAAAGTTACGTGTTTTCTTGTACTGTTAATGTTATGTGTTTTCTTGTATTGTTAAAGTTACGTGTTTTCTTGTACGACCAAAGTTACGTGTTTTCTTGTACAATTAAAGTTATGTGCTTTCTTGTAATGTTACAGTTACGTGTTTTCTTGTATTGTTAAAGTTACGTGTTTTATTGTACTGTTCAAGTTACGTGTTTTCTTGTACAATTAAAGTTATGTGTTTTCTCGTACTGTTAAAGTTACGTGTTTTTGTACTGTTCAAGTTACGTGTTTTCTTGTCTCTTGCGGTATTATTGTGTATGATGTGATGTGAAATGAGATGATTTAGTTTGATGGTATTACTGGTGGAGATTTTTTATGATTTGTAATATTTGACTATCCTCTACTAACACTTGTTTCTCGACCTTGACCCAACCAGGCATCTGACCCGATGTATCAATATCTGCTTATTGTCTTCATTTTGTCCCTTGCTCTCGTTTCTCAATTTCTTCGCCATTTTGTTGCACTAGAATCGTTTGTTAGCTTGCATGTGGATAGTAAATATATTTCAGTTAGTTTTCAGATTTTTTTAAACATGCCTGTTACATATTGTTACAATTATTTTCCATGCTTGAATCTCTAAAACTTGCACAAATACAATGTTGAAGGGTGTTGTTTATTCCTTGTGCAGTCTCCATGCCATACACAGAATTCAGCTTTATTTTATGTTTTCTGATGCAGCTTGTTAAATTTTGTTGCAATTGACTATTCGGCATTACAATTTTACTACATACATGTATGTTAGCTACATATATTTTTAACTATCTTGTATACAATATACTTTACCCAGCGCGATATAGCCTGAACTGTGCTGATCAATCAAATAATCACTCACTCACTCAACATTTCCGTTGAAATATAGAAATTATCAGTGATATAAAAATGTGTTATTCTACCATTTGAAAGCAGTGGAATAACAAAATGTATACTTAGATATGAATTTTAGCCTATTTTTTGCCGTTATTTGCCTACCACAACACTGTCTACCACCACCCAGGTTGATAATCTGTGTTTTCCAGTCTGATATTACGTTTGCTGGTTTGATACGGTCACGAGCCCGTATCAAACCAGATAAAGCCGTATCATAACTCATTCCTTCTAAAATGCATGCACACCCGGTGCTAGTTTGTTTACTTCCTGTAGCATCCCAGTTTGTCAAATTTGACAGATAACAGATGTTTGTAATTTTGTTGTAATATTTCAATCATTTTCGTGTATCTAATTCGGTAATTGTGATTTATTACTGATAAATAGATAACGGAGAGCATGATTTCGATTATTAAATGTTCAAATTCATATCAAAGTAATAAAGACGTTATTACGCAGCTAGTTTCACTTGACGTTCGGTCTCAGGCTGATATCAAATTACCTCAGGTCGATACCTAGACTGATGAAACTAGTCACGTAATAACCTATAATTATTTCTCGCTGCATTATGGTTAGTTTAAACATATTTATTTTCTGTCAATACATGATTATTTACAACAATTGATATAAGGAATTGGACAGAAAGCTGTAATTACGCAGCTAGTTTCACTTAACGTTCGGTCTCAGGCTGATATCAAATTACCTCAGGTCGATACCTAGACTGATGAAACTAGTCACGTAATAACCTATAATTATTTCTCGCTGCATTATGGTTAGTTTAAACATATTTATTTTCTGTCAATACATGATTATTTACAACAATTGATATAAGGAATTGGACAGAAAGCTGTAATTACGCAGCTAGTTTCACTTAACGTTCGGTCTCAGGCTGATATCAAATTACCTCAGGTCGATACCTAGACTGATGAAACTAGTCACGTAATAACCTATAATTATTTCTCGCTGCATTATGGTTAGTTTAAACATATTTATTTTCTGTCAATACATGATTATTTACAACAATTGATATAAGGAATTGGACAGAAAGCTGTATAGCTTATGATTGTCCTCTCCTTTCTAAATAATATACACAAACATTTAATGGCATAATAGTTTACAATTTCATAAATCAATGATTTTTCTTTAGGAAAAATGTAATGTTTTAGAATGATAACATATATGTACTTACATATAACATTACTAAACTTAATTCATAATATTTATGTAAATATGTAATGCTTAAGAGTACAGAACATGACAGGTTTTGAAAATTAAATGAAAGAGAAACAACAATTAGAAGATGAGAAACAAAAAGTAAATGAACATAGAGAAGGAGAAAAGAGATATACAGAATGAATGAACAACACTCCGCCATGATTCTTGGAAGCATTATGGTTATGGTCCCTAGCCACTGAAGTATGTAATATTGTCAATGTGAACATTTTCGGACTCAAGCCATCTTAGTGTAATTTATGACATCGACTAAATGCAAAGGTCTAGACAAAAAAATATTTCAGCCTAAAATAAAAAGACAATTTGTTTGTTTCACCCTTTCCCTCATAGAAGCACCTCTTGACACCATTACCAATACGACATACATTAACCCTTAACCTCACAGAAGCACCTCTTGACACCATTACCAATGCGACATACATTAACCCTTTCCCTCATAGAAGCACCTCTTGATGCCATTACCAATACGACATACATTAACCCTTTCCCTCATAGAAGCACCTCTTGATTCCATTACCAATACGACATACATTAACCCTTTCCCTCATAGAAGCACCTCTTGACGCCATTACCAATACGACATACATTAACCCTTTCCCTCATAGAAGCACCTCTTGACACCATTACGGCATACATTAACCCTTTCCCTCATAGAAGCACCTCTTGACACCATTACCAATACGGCATACATTAACCCTTTCTCTCATAGAAACACCTCTTGACACCAATACAACATACATTGACAATGTAGTAGCCAAACCAATGTTCATAATAAAGACTAGAATCTCATGTAGTCCCAGTAATATCTATGGAGGTGGGATAGATATGGCCACTATTTATCCACAGCATGATAGCTAAATGGCTGTCGTTTGTGTGGAGATATAATAGTATATTAACCTAATTCTCTGTGAAGGAAAGGGTTAAATGAATGATCAAATTATATTCCATTATGAACATAGAAAACTATCGTAATAGATATTCTTGTGTGATATGCTTGAAATCGCCTGAAACTAAAACCTTGCGATGCTAAACCCAGAAAACAAATGAAGTAACACGGAGCTTAATTTGGAATTTCATAACAAATGGATAAATTATTGTTACAGAATATATGACCTATAGCAGTAATAAACTTTCTTAAAGTTATATACAGTCAAACCTGTTTATAAAGGCCACCCTCGGGAAAGTCCAAAAGTCCTTTGTTGGCAAGGGGCCTCTCAATAGAGGGTTAAAATGCATTGAGAATGGCTCGACGGGAGAGAAAAATGGTGGTCTCTAGAGACAGGTTTTTCATATGCGACCTTTATTCGGAGGTGGCCTTTAGCACAGGTTTGACTGTACCTGTATTTGCCTTTTTGTATTTGAAATCTGTGTGCACTAATTAATCACAGTCATAATTTCTAGAAGGGTTTCAAAATTAATATGACCCAAACATTTTCATGTAGGTTATCTCCCATATTTCTAGTATATGACAGTTTGTTTGGCACGGAGAATGTATAGGGTGTAGACAATATCGTGCTACAGTGCTATTTCCAATTTGATGATTTTGTTTGGCACGGAGAATGTATAGGGTGTAGACAATATCGTACTACAGTGCTATTTCCAATTTGATGATTTTGTTTGGCACGGAGAATGTATAGGGTGTAGATAATATCCGTACTACAGTGCTATTTCCAATTTGATGATTTTGTTTAGCACGGAGAATGTATAGGGTGTAGATAATATCCGTACTACAGTGCTATTTCCAATTTGATGATTTTGTTTAGCACGGAGAATGTATAGGGTGTAGATAATATCCGTACTACAGTGCTATTTCCAATTTGATGATTTTGTTTAGCACGGAGAATGTATAGGGTGTAGATAATATCCGTACTACAGTGCTATTTCCAATTTGATGATTTTGTTTAGCACGGAGAATGTATAGGGTGTAGATAATATCCGTACTACAGTGCTATTTCCAATTTGATGATTTTGTTTAGCACGGAGAATGTATAGGGTGTAGATAATATCCGTACTACAGTGCTATTTCCAATTTGATGATTTTGTTTGGCACGGAGAATGTATAGGGTGTAGATAATATCGTACTACAGTGCTATTTCCAATTTGATGATTTTAATCTTAAGAAAAATGTAATAATAAACAATTCTCGCTTGGCTGTCAAAAAAAGTATGACATGTTTTCATGCAGTCTTGAGCATAAAACATTTTGCAGAAGAAATGTGAAAAAGAAGGAGCTGTTAAATGTATATATTATAATAGTCTTACAAAGAAGCTTACACTTTACAATGCTCATTCTAGAGGGCGACTTAGGCAAAATAGTTGCCCTAGAGACCCTGACTTCACCCCCTGAGGGGCCCCACTTCTCCCTAAAAAAAATAATTGTGTCCTGTGATATACACTGGCCCATTATAAAGCACTCCATCTATTCAATTGTTGTATTTAAATGTCATATTTGGTCTTTTAACCCAATTTTGTTGAAATTTATTAAATAACAACCATTTACGGACGTAATCACATGCTTTCTCACTTCTCCCAAAAATGATGACCTAGAATGAGCCGTGCACTTTGAACTTAACACTCGTTACATTTTGATTATTACGTTACACTAAATAAATGAAAGCACCAACCAATATCTAGATGTTTTATAACTGACTTAACCCATTCAACCCCAAGTAACTGACATGGACTGGTCCATGATATTTTTAGACCAATAAATTAATAACAAAATTACAATTGGATCAGTTCATTTATCAAAATGGGTAATTTCTTTTCTAAAAATAGTTATATTACTTGAAAAAAGTGCAGATCCTGATGAGACGGCTCGTCACGAGCCGGCTCATCTGGATCTACACTTTTTTGTAAGCCAATTTAGAGGTCTGTGGTGTTGAAAGGGTTAACTATATTTAGGAAGTTGGTAAGGTTTGATCTCCATTTCTTATTTTCTGTTAAATTGGATGCTTGATTTGTCCGCTCAGCATTTTGGAGGGAGGGAGGGAGATATGGTATTTGTTTTCTGTTAAATTGGATGCTTGATTAATTTGTCCGCTTGGCTTTTTTGGAAGGAGGGAGATGTGGTCATTGTTTTCTGTTAAATTGGATGCTTGATTTGTCCGCTCGGCGTTTTGGAGGGAGGGAGATATGGTATTTGTTTTCAGTTAAATTGGATGTTTGATTTGTCCGCTTGGCTTTTTGGAGGGAGGGAGATATGGTATTTGTTTTCTGTTAAATTGGATGCTTGATTTGTCCGCTCGGCGTTTTGGAGGGAGGGAGATATGGTATTTGTTTTCTGTTAAATTGGATGCTTGATTTGTCCGCTCGGCGTTTTGGAGGGAGGGAGATATGGTATTTGTTTTCTGTTAAATTGGATACTTGATTAATTTGTCCGCTCAACGTTTTGGATGGAGGGAGATGTGGTCATTGTTTTCTGTTAAATTGGATGCTTGATTAATTTGTCCGCTCGGCGTTTTGGAGGGAGGGAGATATGGTCATTGTTTTCTGTTAAATTGGATGCTTGATTTGTCCGCTCGACGTTTTGGAGGGAGGGAGATTTGGTCATTGTTTTCTGTTAAATTGGATGCTTGATTTGTCCGCTCGACGTTTTGGAGGGAGGGAGATATGGTATTTGTTTTCTGTTAAATTGGATGTTTGATTTGTCCGCTTGGCTTTTTGGAGGGAGGGAGATATGGTATTTGTTTTCTGTTAAATTGGATGCTTGATTGATTTGTCCGCTCGGCGTTTTGGAGGGAGGGAGATATGGTATTTGTTTTCTGTTAAATTGGATACTTGATTAATTTGTCCGCTCAACGTTTTGGATGGAGGGAGATGTGGTCATTGTTTTCTGTTAAATTGGATGCTTGATTAATTTGTCCGCTCGGCTTTTTTGGAAGGAGGGAGATATGGTCATTGTTTGCATCCACGTGTCAGTCTGGTTGCTCAACTGGTTACATACGCAGCAAGCATAACTCTAGTAACAATAAGAGTATTTAGTTTATACAAATTTATTTTTAGCTAGATTGCGAAACAAGGTTTTTCAACATTAGATTAATCGCTCTCGAGACCTCATTCCTGACGGAATCCATCGCCATGAGGGAAAGTTTGACACCAGCATATATCACAATTATACCAAAATATTTTGTGCTATATAAGGAAGGTGTTTGGTGCCGTTAGAGTTAATGTTTCAGTGAAGTTTGATTGAATTTGCAAATGTGTGCAACATGCGAACATCGTTGGTTATGTAACATCCTTTAGACTAATCTGTCTCGAGACAACATAGTACAGACATCATTTAGACTAATCTGTCTCGAGACAACATAGTACAGACATACTTTAGACTAATCTGTCTCGAGACCACATAGTACAGACATCCTTTAGACTAATCTGTCTCGAGACCACATAGTACAGACATACTTTAGACTAATCTGTCTCGAGACCACATAGTACAGACATTCTAACAAGTAACTATCAAGGTTATATTCTTAGAAAAACATATTTTCAACTCTTTTTTTTTTATTTCATATGTTTTCAATGAAGCAGACAGAATTAGCATTTTCACATGTAAATACCTATCATTCTAAATGACATAACACATAATAAAATGTTATATATCAGCATAATTATATAATTAGCAATTAGTACAAAACAAAGAGGAGCGACTATCTGGGTGTATTTCTGAGTAAATTTCTTGTATGCAATTCTACATACATACTCTAAGCCGGTTTTGAACGTATATGAAATATCTGGAGCAGCACCTCCGCATACCCTCTCGGCTAGAACCGAATGCGATCCAAATCTCTGGAGCAGCACCTCCACATACCCTCTTGGCTAGAACCGAATGCGATCCGTTATCCCAGAAAGTTTAAAATTTTGTAATTGATTTTGAAGTTTCAATTATTTAAAATGGCATTAATTTGTATATTTGTACATAAAAATAGTAGTCAGATAGCAAACTGTTTATTTTAACATTAAACAATAAAACACCGAAAAATAGCGAGACTCTCTGTCTCATTTGTTCGTCAATCCATGTCACATCCATGTCATGTACACATATGCATCATGTTAGCCTGGGAACAGGCGTCGATATATTTTGCCTGGTCAGTCAAATAAATATATTTTAACACCGAGACTATTAATTGGGCCGTATTGAGTTTTTGATCATATCAACGCCTGGGGAGAAGAGGAGGATTGTCCGTGTAGTTATTGACTCGCATTAATCCTATTAATAGGCCTATTAGCACGTGACTTAATTAATGACGTACTTGAATCGAAAGCGAGGCACTGCAATGTTGATAAATAACACTTTATAATTGGCCGCCATTGTTTATGGGTCAACGGAACGATAAATAGTTTTTAAAAGTACAATGTGCGTCTGATTTGACATATTTACTCAATATTTAAGTCGTCCTTAGTTCAATTACACCCAATCGATCCATTACCATCTAAATGTAATATTTAAAATCCGCCATCTCGTCAAAACGGGATATTATATGTTTGCAATGTAAATGAGTCTACGGGAGCATTCGTGTATATTCTGGAATGATCGTGCATAATCGTGCCTGTTCGGAGATTTCCGATAGAATTCCGTTTCTATATTTAACGATATTATCTTGTAGAGAAGAGTTGTCGTTCTTCAAATCTACATCCTCATAAATGAGGGTTTAAGTAGATGGCTCTATGATCGGAAATCCAGTTTGCCCAGGCTGTCCTTTTGCCAGAAATTAAAAAGTGAAAAATCGACAGACTGGAACCCAGGCTAGCATCATGCAAGCAGAAGCTGTTGCTACAGCTAGAGCAGTTGATGCCAAGCAGTTAACTTTTTTCATTTTTTTCACAACACCAAATGCTCTAGCTGCACTGAGAAAATCTACTTCTTTTCAACCTTTTAGCATCATTGTATTTTATTGGGACTCTGGCTTTGCGATTCATCCGAGTCGCTTTTCTCCGTAGCAGACGATTCATCCGAGTCGCTTTTCTCCGTAGCAGACGATTCATGAGTCGCTTTTCTCCATAGTAGACGATTCATGAGTCACTTTTCTCCGTAGCAGATGATCCATCCGAGTCGCTTTTCTCCGTAGCAGACGATTCATCTGAGTCGCTTTTCTCCGTAGCAGACGATTCATCCGAGTCACTTTTCTCCGTAGCAGACGATTCATCCGAGTCGCTTTTCTCAGTAGCAGACGATTCATTCGAGTCGCCTTTCTCCGAAGCAGACGATTCATCTGAGTCGCTTTTCTCCGTAACAGACGATCCATTCGAGTCGCTTTTCTCCGTAGCAGACGATTCATCTGAGTCGCTTTTCTCCGTAGCAGACGATTCATCCGAGTCACTTTTTTCCGTAGCAGACGATTCATCCGAGTCGCTTTTCTCTGTAGCAGACGATTCATTCAAGTCGCTTTTCTCCATAGCAGACGATGCTGATGTGTAGAAGCGTGACTGCGCCATGTCTAATAATATCATCTTCAGACTGGTTTACAATAATCCGAGAAAATTATTGTTTCGTACCCGCTTCAGTGGATTCGTACTCAAACATTGATTGTAATTTTCGATGCACATTAAAGATTTTTGTACACAAAATTGGTCAAACTCAAAAATATTACCCTTGGCGCAATCATTATTTTATTCAAAAGTTGTGACACAATGTCGGAATAGAAATAATTCAGTTGCTGAAAATCTGCGGCAAAAATGCAGGTTTCCTGTGCCAGTGAAAAAAAAACCTGCATATGGACTGTTCATATTTATTGGAAGTGCTTTTGCGATGGTGTTGCTACACTAACAGACGTTTCCAATTTTAAGTACACAATATTACCTGTACTAAGGCTAATGTATGCGAGAAAGGTTCAATGCGTTTTATGTTGAAAGTGGGAATAAATCAATAAAAATAGCTGCTTATATTCTTTGCCAAAAATATAGATTTTGTTAATATGTAAACTTGATCCCAGAAATAACTAAATTGATGTAATGACATACTTTATAATCTCTCTATAAACTTATATGAGCACATTATTTTGGAAGCTCCATTTCTTGGACTGGTAATCCAGGGATCGCAGGTTCGATCCCCCGTCTGACCCTAATAAAATTAAAAACAGTCTTTCAGATGGGACATTAAACCGAGGTCTTGTGTCAGTGCTGTACACCGTGCACGTAAAAGAACAAGAGGAGATTCTGGAATGGGTCTCTGTCTGTATCATTGCACTATCCTCCAAAAATCTAAAATGACTAATCTCTTCAGTAGGCGTCGCTCATATGGGCAACCGGTAGTCGATAAATAAACGTAAAAAACAAAAGCTCCATTTCTTGTAATGTCAGTTTTTTGTAGTTTTGTCCTGCCTTGGTTCATATTGCACTGTGTTTTACCAGCCTATCTGTACATTATTGTTATTTAGTTGGAAGTGCTGCATGTGTTTTACAACCCTACCAGTATAGTATTTGTATAAGCACTTTTGATGTTGTTTGTTCTCTCACAAAATCTGACAAATTTTCCTCTTCAGTATTTTTTGTAGCCTCATTTCATTGTTTACCAGTTTGCAAACCTTGCACATAGATCATGTGTGTGCCTTGTTCCCAGCTTGCAAACCCTGCACATAGACCATGTGTGTGCCATGTACCCAGCTTGCAAAACCTGCACATAGACCATGTGTGTGCCTTGTACTTGGCTTGAACATAATTAAATACAGGAATGATTTAGAAAAAAACATTCATTTACATTAATAATCAAGATCTGACAAACGTGTGTGTAAGAGTTACATCCCTTGATGTAATTAGAATGGCATGTACAGTAACTCTTTGTGATCACTGCATACATGCTTGTAAGAGTTGCATCCCTTGATACAATTAGAATGGCATGTACAGTAACTCTTTGTGATCACTGCATACATGCTTGTAAGAGTTGCATCCCTTGATACAATTAGAATGGCATGTACAGTAACTCTTTGTGATCACTGCATACATGCTTGTAAGAGTTGCATCCCTTAATACAATTAGAATGGCATGTACAAGTTGCATCCCTTGATACAATTAGAATGGCATGTACACATTCCTTGATACAATTAGAATGGCATGTACAGTAACTCTTTGTGATCACTGCATACATGCTTGTAAGAGTTGCATCCCTTGATACAATTAGAATGGCATGTACAGTAACTCTTTGTGATCACTGCATACATGCTTGTAAGAGTTGCATCCCTTGATACAATTAGAATGGCATGTACAAGTTGCATCCCTTGATACAATTAGAATGGCATGTACAAGTTGCATCCCTTGATACAATTAGAATGGCATGTACAGTAACTCATTGTGATCACTGCATACATGCTTGTAAGAGTTGCATCCCTTGATACAATTAGAATGGCATGTACAGTATCTCATTGTGATCACTGCATACATGCTTGTAAGAGTTGCATCCCTTGATACAATTAGAATGGCATGTACAGTAACTCTTTGAGATCCCTGCATACATGCTTGTAAGAGTTGCATCCCTTGATACAATTAGAATGGCATGTACAAGTTGCATCCCTTGATACAATTAGAATGGCATGTACAGTAACTCATTGTGATCACTGCATACATGCTTGTAAGAGTTGCATCCCTTGATACAATTAGAATGGCATGTACAGTATCTCATTGTGATCACTGCATACATGCTTGTAAGAGTTGCATCCCTTGATACAATTAGAATGGCATGTACAGTAACTCTTTGAGTTCCTTGCATACATGCTTGTAAGAGTTGCATCCCTTGATACAATTAGAATGGCATGTACAGTAACTCTTTGAGATCCCTGCATACATGCTTGTAAGAGTTGCATCCCTTGATACAATTAGAATGGCATGTACAGTAACTCTTTGAGTTCCTTGCATACATGCTTGTAAGAGTTGCATCCCTTGATACAATTAGAATGGCATGTACAGTAACTCTTTGAGATCCCTGCATACATGCTTGTAAGAGTTGCATCCCTTGATACAATTAGAATGGCATGTACAGTAACTCTTTGAGATCCCTGCATACATGCTTGTAAGAGTTACATCCCTTTTCAGTGGTAGGACAGAGTTTCAAAGTGTTGAGGAGTCGAAGCGCCGGGCTAAAATAGACCGCTGTTTTTGCAGGTGAGGATCTGTATGGTACATTATTACATAGCACAAGTACCGTGAACATTATACTGCATATATCCCTTCTTTCTTTTGCAAGTCAACTGTCATAGAGTAGACTCCCTCATTTTCCTGATTTCACACTCCATTTTATGCATGACATCCCGATTTTATTTCGTGCAAGCTCACCATTATAAAGACCATTTTAATATAAATCTACATCTGAACAATAATGGAAATAAAAATTGAGTTAAAATTGGATTGCTGTGTGTACGTTAAAGCGACACTACATCGGTGAAAACATAAATTTCTACAAAATGTAGATTCCTATTATATGGTATAATTTCTTTCCAAATGTTTGCGTATTTCAAGTAATAAACAAAACGTCGTATACGCGGTTTGTTGACATAACAAAATAATGTAAACATACATGCGTAATACAACTAGTGTATCCTGAATAACACGATTTATGGTACAGGTTTACCGTTATATCTCATATTTGTGCCTATTTATTTGTAGACTATTCATAGTTAAATTATCTCTAAGCGACATTACCTCGCGTTAAGTATTGACTCAGATGACAAACTAACGTCAATTCAGGAGCATGGATGACCGTTATATGAAATCATACTTTCAATCCACAAAAACACTGTTTTATTGATTCAATGTTAGTGTTCGAATGTATTCGGAAGAATTTGTAGTAGCAATGCATTTATACGTGAACAAATGCATTTTATTTGCTTTTTGCGATGTAATGTCGCTTTAAGCTAAAACTAGAAAGCAGACGTGGGTTATTATTTGGAAATAGCGTAATTTTCTATTAGTTCTGTCTAGCGTGATTGTGAAATAACATCAGATAGCGTACGGTTAAATATGGAAAACGTGTTTATGTTACAATAATGTTTCTAGCGGTAAAGGGAGGAAGAAAACATAATTGATAGAAATGAGCAAATCTTAACCAAGCTGCTTTAATGAGGACATGAGACATTTCTGCATAGAATGAGAGATTTCCGCATAGAATGAGACATTCCCGCATAGAATGAGACAATTCCCCATAGAATGAGACAATTCCCCATAGAATGAGACATTTCCCCATAGAATGAGACATTTCCCCATAGAATAAGACAATTCCCCATAGAATGAGACAATTCCCCATAGAATGAGACAATTCCCCATAGAATGAGACATTTCCACATAGAATGAGACAATTCCCCATAGAATGAGACATTTCCGCATAGAATGAGACAATTCCGCATAGAATGAGACAATTCCCCATAGAATGAGACATTTCCCCATAGAATGAGACATTTCCCCATAGAATGAGACAATTCCCCATAGAATGAGACAATTCCCCATAGAATGAGACATTTCCACATAGAATGAGGACATTTCCACACAGAATGAGACATTTCCACATAGAATGAGACATTTCAACACAGAATGAGACATTTCCACATAGAATGAGACATTTCAACACAGAATGAGACATTTCCACACAGAATGAGACATTACCCCAGACAGTTCACCGCAGAATAGAACATTTCCCATATGGCTAGCCTTGCGCGATCATTTATTGTGATCATAACATTTATTTGGACCAATGTCAATGGTAGTATTTGTTAATCTGCATTTTATGAATTCTCAACTTTATAAGCATAGACACTGTGGTGAGTTTGTCTCCTAGTTATTCCAGATGCTGCAAATAGTCTCCCATATCTACTGCTTTAGTTTTGATGCCGCTGTTTCTGGAAACGTTATTGTCATGGCTTGGTTGGTGTCCGTCCGTCTGAAAACTTTAATGTTGGCCTTTACTTTCGTCATATTTCTTTGGCACCAAGTACTCCATATTGGCATAGGAATTTTAACATACTATTTTCAGTTTCAAATTTTGAAAATGATATTGGGTTATGACCTTTTTCAAGGTCAAGAATATAGGTCAAATTATTGATCCATCAAATTCCAGCTGATGCTTGTGTTTTTGGGTGAAAATAAGAATGTGATTAATTTACCTAAGCGTTTTACGAAATGTAACATGGAGCTTGAACCATTGACAAAAAAACCCATACACTCCCACTTGAAATCCTGGACCCTACAGTGTGTGGGCTGTAAATAATTGAAATCCTGAACCCTACAGTGTGTGGGCTGTAAATAATTGAAATCCTGGACCCTACAGTGTGTGGGCTGTAAATAATTGAAATCCTGGACCCTACAGTGTGTGGGCTGTAAATAATTGAAATCCTGGACCCTACAGTGTGTGGGCTGTAAATAATTGAAATCCTGGACCCTACAGTGCGTGGGCTGTAAATAATTGAAATCCTGGACCCTACAGTGTGTGGGCTGTAAATAATTGAAATCCTGAACCCTACAATGTGTGGGCTGTAAAGTATTGAAATCCTGGACCCTACAATGGGTGGGGCGTAAAGTATTGAAATCCTGGACCCTACAATGTGTGGGCTGTAAAGTATTGAAATCCTGGACCCTACAATGGGTGGGGCGTAAAGTATTGAAATCCTGGACCCTACAATGGGTGGGGCGTACAGTATTGAAATCCTGGACCCTACAATGGGTGGGGCGTAAAGTATTGAAATCCTGGACCCTACAATGGGTGGGGCGTACAGTATTGAAATCCTGGACACTACAATGGGTGGGGCGTAAAGTATTGAAATCCTGGATCCTACTGCAGGGTACTGTAACGTATAATGTACTGCAGGGCACTGTAATGTATAATGTACTGCAGGGCACTGTAACGTATAATGTACTGCTGGGCACTGTAACGTATAATGTACTGCAGGGCACTGTAACGTATAATGTACTGCAGGGCACTGTAACGTATAATGTACTGCAGGGCACTGTAACGTATAATGTACTGCAGGGCACTGTAACGTATAATGTACTGCAGGGCACTGTAACGTATAATGTACTGCAGGGCACTGTAGCGTATAATGTACTGCAGGGCACTGTAGCATGATTATACAGGGCACTGTAATGTATAATGTACTGCAGGGCACTGTAACGTATAATGTACTGCAGGGAGCTGTAACGTATAATGTACTTCAGGGCACTGTAACGTATAATGTACTGCAGGGCACTGTAACGTATAATGTACTGCAGGGCACTGTAACGTATAATGTACTGCAGGGCACTGTAGCATGATTATACAGGGAGCTGTGTATTACTATATGTTTGATATGTCCAGTCCATAGCGCTTAAATACTTGCAGTTAGAATTATTCGACTTGTTTCCTTTAAAGTCGTGATAGTGGAGTGGTAGCGCGTTCGCTTCAGGTGCGAAAGGCCCGGAGTTTGCGACCAGCTGTCGCTGTTACGATTGTGCGCTTAGGCAATGCATTTAAATTCCACATTGCCTGTTCACTCTCCCTCGTGGCGATGGATTCCATAAGGAATGAGGTCTCGATAGTGACTAATATTAAGTTGTAAGAACTTGTTTCGCAATCAAGCTCGAATTAATATGTCGTATTCCTACAGATTGAAGGTTACATTTCTGAACAATGTTTTTGGGGCCAAAAAAGGGTATTTAAATGAACATTTATTTGGTAATAGTATGAAAGGTATTATTTTACATGGTGTCATGTTTCAACAAATTTTTACCTGTTTTTGTCTCATTTTACTCTTGTTTCTCTTTTGGCAGATAGCTTCTGCTATGGTAAATATTTACACCGGAGCGCGTGTAGGACGTCACCAAAAATATCGCGATACTATAAGAAATAGTACCGGAATTAGGACACTCACGGAATGTCAACCTTCAATGCTATATATAATCTTAATTAGGACACTCACGGAATGACGACCTTCAATGCTATATATAATCTTAATTAGGACACTCACAGAATGACGACCTTCAATGCTATATATAATCTTAATTAGGACACTCACGGAATGACGACCTTCAATGCTATATATAATCTTAATTTGGACACTCACAGAATGACGACCTTCAATGCTATATATAATCTTAATTAGGACACTCACGGAATGACGACCTTCAATGCTATATATAATCTTAATTAGGACACTCACGGAATGACGACCTTCAATGCTATATATAATCTTAATTTGGACACTCACAGAATGACGACCTTCAATGCTATATATAATCTTAATTAGGACACTCACGGAATGACGACCTTCAATGCTATATATAATCTTAATTTGGACACTCACGGAATGACGACCTTCAATGCTATATATAATCTTAATTAGGACACTCACGGAATGACGACCTTCAATGCTATATATAATCTTAATTAGGACACTCACGGAATGACGACCTTCAATGCTATATATAATCTTAATTAGGACACTCAGGGAATGACGACCTTCAATGCTATATATAATCTTAATTTGACCAGGACATTATTTTCCCTTCGATTCTCTTCGTACCGTATATACCCGGCCATAATTCGAGGGTCAAATTTTGTATCAATATGCTGAATTTAAGCTGGGTCCTTTCATAAGTCGAGGGTACTTTGGACTAATGCATTTGTTGAGGCAATGGTTTTTATCTCATTTTTGGATGAAACTGAGCTCAATTTGAGATATCTGGTTGACTTTATTTCATTGAAAATAATGCAAAAATGCACAATAATTTCGTTTGTTTATCATCTTTTCTATGTATTATAATGTAAATAATTGTCTAAGCAAATTGTTATAATAGAACAAACAAAGATACATAAATAAAGTAAAAAACAAATTATGATATTATTATTATCAAAATTGTATTTTGCTTGTTTCGCACCCATAAGTACTAGACCTAGTAGACCTAGTACTTTCATCATATTTGTGGATGTGAAAAAGGTCGACTCATGTCCGGGAATATACGGTAACTCCGTTCCTCCGTAACAAATCGTAACAGCAATGCAATTAATGTGCATCACTTTTTGAATGTTCTATTAAAATTGGTGGCTTAATTTAAACTTTATTTATTTTACAACGATTGCGAAGCAAGTTTTAACAACTTATATTAATCACTCTCGTTGGCGCGGATGAAAGCGTAAATGTGGTCATTCGTGTTGGAGGAAACCGGAGTACCCGGAGAAAACCCACCTGTCCGATCTGGCGACCACCGTACCATCTCACACACTTTCCGGTCCGAGGATCGAACCCGGGTTGCATTGGTGAGAAACGGCTTAATTGGTGGCTTAAAAACCTGGACACCAGCATTATAATGCAATTTCATTTTTTAAGTGGGATTATGACTTTAATCAAAAGAAATTTACCGTGCACAATTGAGTGGTAGATCTAGCGCATTCGCTTCAGGTGCTGAAGGCCCCGAGTTCGAGCCCCGCTTGAGCCGTTACCATTGTGCCCTTAAGCACAAGGCATTTAATTTCCACACGCCTCTTCGCTCTCCCTCGTGGTGATGGATTCCATCAGGAATGAGGTCTCGAGAGTGATTAATACAAGTTGTAATAACTTGTTTCGTAATCAAGCTAAAATGAATTTGTACAAACTAACTAAACAGTAGATAATAAGATTGTTAATTTACATTGCCATTAAATTACAGTACGTTTGTGCTACTCAAATTTCACTTTAATAGCTGGGTCATTGTTCCCATCCTAGTATTCAATCGTACTTTACATCATTTTATTATGTAATGAACTTGTAAATTGCATAGATGTATTGATAAATATTAGTCCCTTTATTAATGGTTTAGATGTTGGATAAATACTGATTATGTCACGATATTATATGAATTTGGAACATGATAGGATTATTTGAAGTTTATATTAATGTGTACGGGTTATTTGAAGCATTAATCGAGCGATATGATTGCATGATATGATCTGTAGGATACCTCCAACGGCCCTATGCTGTATTGATGTAGACTGTGCTGTATGCACATTGAGAGATATCTAGTACAGTATAGACTGTGCTGTATGCACATTGAGAGATATCTAGTACATTATAGACTGTGCTGTATGCACAGTGAGAGATATCTAGTACATTATAGACTGTGCTGTATGCACAGTGAGAGATATCTAGTACATTATAGACTGTGCTGTATGCACAGTGAGAGATATCTAGTACATTATAGACTGTGCTGTATGCACATTGAGAGATATCTAGTACATTATAGACTGTGCTGTATGCACATTGAGAGATATCTAGTACATTATAGACTGTGCTGTATGCACATTGAGAGATATCTAGTACATTATAGACTGTGCTGTATGCACAGTGAGAGATATCTAGTACATTATAGACTGTGCTGTATGCACAGTGAGAGATATCTAGTACATTATAGACTGTGCTGTATGCACATTGAGAGATATCTAGTACATTATAGACTGTGCTGTATGCACATTGAGAGATATCTAGTACATTATAGACTGTGCTGTATGCACATTGAGAGATATCTAGTACATTATAGACTGTGCTGTATGCACAGTGAGAGATATCTAGTACAGTATAGACTGTGCTGTATGCACAGTGAGAGATATCTAGTACATTATAGACTGTGCTGTATGCACATTGAGAGATATCTAGTACATTATAGACTGTGCTGTATGCACATTGAGAGATATCTAGTACATTATAGACTGTGCTGTATGCACATTGAGAGATATCTAGTACATTATAGACTGTGCTGTATGCACAGTGTGAGATATCTAGTACAGTATAGACTGTGCTGTATGTACAGTGAGAGATATGTAGTACATTATAAACTGTGCTGTATGCACAGTGAGAGATATCTAGTACATTATAGACTGTGCTGTATGCACAGTGAGATATCTAGTACATTATAGACTGTGCTGTATGCACAGTGAGAGATATCTAGTACATTATAGACTGTGCTGTATGCACATTGAGAGATATCTAGTACATTATAGACTGCTGTATGCACAGTGTGAGATATCTAGTACAGTATAGACTGTGCTGTATGGACAGTGAGAGATATGTAGTACATTATAAACTGTGCTGTATGCACAGTGAGAGATATCTAGTACATTATAGACTGTGCTGTATGCACAGTGAGATATCTAGTACATTATAGACTGCTGTATGCACAGTGAGAGATATCTAGTACATTATAGACTGTGCTGTATGCACAGTGAGAGATATCTAGTACATTATAGACTGTGCTGTATGCACATTGAGAGATATCTAGTACATTATAGACTGTGCTGTATGAACAGTGAGAGATATCTAGTACAGTATAGACTCTGCTGTATGCACATTGAGATATATCTAGTACATTATAGACTGTGCTGTATGCACATTGAGATATATCTAGTACATTATAGACTGTGCTGTATGGACAGTGAGAGATATCTAGTACATTATAGACTGTGCTGTATGCACAGTGAGAGATATCTAGTACAGTATAGACTGTGCTGTATGCACATTGAGAGATATCTAGTACATTATAGACTGTGCTGTATGCACATTGAGAGATATCTAGTACATTATAGACTGTGCTGTATGCACATTGAGAGATATCTAGTACATTATAGACTGTGCTGTATGCACATTGAGAGATATCTAGTACATTACAGACTGTGCTGTATGCACAGTGAGATATATCTAATACATTATAGACTGTGCTGTATGCACATTGAGAGATATCTAGTACATTATAGACTGTGCTGTATGCACAGTGAGAGATATCTAGTACAGTATAGACTGTGCTATATGTACAGTGAGAGATATATAGTACATTATAGACTGTGCTGTATGCACATTGAGAGATATATAGTACATTATAGACTGTGCTGTATGCACATTGAGAGATATCTAGTACATTATAGACTGTGCTGTATGCACAGTGAGAGATATCTAGTACAGTATAGACTGTGCTGTATGTACAGTGAGAGATATATAGTACATTATAGACTGTGCTGTATGCACATTGAGAGATATTCTAGTACATTATAGACTGTGCTGTATGCACATTGAGAGATATATAGTACATTATAGCAGATCATACACAATACTCCATGGCTAAGTGATAATGGTCCTTGACTACAACATTTACGCTTTCATCCGCGCCAACGAGAGTAATTAATATAATTGTTAAAGCTTGTTTCGCAATTGATTAGTGATGTGATCATTATGCCATGAGCTACATTGCCTCAGGTGGTTTAGAGCATTGCACACCTGCCTGATATCAACATTGCCTCAGCTGGTTAGAGCATCGCACACCTGCCTGATATCAACATTGCCTCACGTGGTTAGAGCATTGCACACCTGCCTGATATCAACATTGCCTCAGGTGGTTAGAGCATCGCACACCTGCCTGATATCAACATTGCCTCACGTGGTTAGAGCATTGCACACCTGCCTGATATCAACATTGCCTCAGGTGGTTAGAGCATCGCACACCTGCCTGATATCAACATTGCCCCAGCTGGTTAGAGCCTCGCACACCTGCCTGATATCAACATTGCCTCAGCTGGTTAGAGCATCGCACACCTGCCTGATATCAACATTGTCCAGCTCAGGCCGTGTCTATTTATATGAAAATTTGGAGGGTGGGGAAACCAAGTACCGGTACTTGTTAACCGCTGGAGCCTACCCAGGAAAGATGTTGTTAGGTAAACTGCCCATTGGCGATATAGCCCAAAATGGTGTTGATGAAGGTGTAAAACCCAAACAAACAAACAAACAAACAAACAAACAAACAAACAAACAAACAAACAAACAAACAAACAAACAAACAAACAAACAAACAGACAATATATTGATTAACATCTGCACACACATGAATTAGTTGTACATCGTTGTTTATTATCCCCCGCCAAATGGGGAGGGATATTGTTTTGGCGTTGTCTGCCGTCCGTCCGTCTGTCTGTATATTGGGTAGTTGTTTTGTTTTCTGTCAGTTCTTGCGGTACTTTATGTGGCTAGAAAAATTGTTGGCTGGAATTAAATAATATTTAGTACAAGTATGTGTCCCCATATAGTTTGTGTCTAGCCAAATACTCAGTACATTATGAGTGTCTTCACATAGTGCATTCATTTTGCAGGCCTCACTCTAGAGGCGACTTGGGCAAAATCGTCTCCCTAGGGACCCTGACTTCTCCCTAGCAAATAAATGTTGTTTTTTTACAATTTAAAGTTAGTTTATACAAATTTATTTCAGCTCGATTGCGAAGCAAGTTATTTCAACATATATAAATCACTCTCGAGACCTCATTCCTGATGGAATCCATCGCCACGAGTGAGAGAGAAGAGGCAACGTGGAATTTAAATGCCTTGCCTAAGGGCACAATCGTAACGGCTCCAGTGAGGCTCAAACTCCGGACCTTTCGCACCTGAAGCGAACGCGCATCCACTGCGCTATCACGACTTTAAAGTTAAACCTGTCTTAGTGGTCACCTCTATTAAGCAGCCAGTTTCCAGATTCCCAATATGTTGTTTTATTATACATTTGACCTCTATTAAGCAGCCACCTGTGCTAAGCAGCCACTTTCTGTTATTCCCTTGGCTGGCTGCTTAAGACAGGTTTGACTGTATTTACAAAATTTTGTCCAGTAAAATACACTGGCCCATTATAAAGCACTGCCTTTTATTCAAGTGTTGTATTTAATGGTGATATTGTGTAATTTAACCCTATTTTCATGAAATTATATTAAATAACACCTTTTAAAGACGTAATTTGCGCACTTTCTCACTTCTCCCAAAAATGCTGACCTAGAATTAGCCCTAATTTTGTATTTCTAAAATTAGGGATGGCAACGAATATTCGCTCGAACATCCGAATATCCGAATACTATTCCAGTATACCACCCGCTCAGTCACACGTTTGGAAATGCTTGAATCGCTCTGAGAATAAGAAAACTGCTAGGTGTAATCTATGCAAATTGGATTTAACATATTCGGGTACAATATCAATCTGAATAATCATTTGAAGACGATGACGTTTATGCGTAAAACAGAAATTAGGTTTGGCAATATGTTTTGAGTGATTTTGAGTTTTAGATGGAATTCTATCGAATATTCGAATACATTCCCGACCGAATATTCGAATAGTATAATCGCTATTCGTTGCCATCCCTACTAAAAATCATATTATTACTTCCATAATTCTATAAATAACCGAACCTCTATGGCGGACGATATTTATTCAGCAAATTTCTTGTTTCTTTAAATTTCATGCAACACACCTAATATTTGAAATGAAATATTAGCTTTGTAGTATGGTCCGCCTCAGTGGTCGAGTGGTTAAGATCGCTGACTTGTATACCACTGTAACCTATCATCACTGATGGTCACGGGTTCGAGCCCCGCTCAGGCTGTGTCTCATTTATATGACAAAGTTGGCAGTTTCTTATGGAGGTTGGTGCACCCAAGTACTGGTTAACCGCTGGAGCCTGCCCAGGAAAGGTGTTGTTAGGTAAACTGCCCACCGGCGATATAGCCCAAAATGGTGGTGATGCAGGCGTAAAACCCGAAATATAGCATAAGCTTTGTAGTATGCTGCCAATGCAAATTAGTCGGTCCTTTAATTGTAATTTGATGCAACAAACAGCCTGCAATCTCCCGTGCACTTGTCTATTATGTGTAACCTTGCTAAAACTAAAACTGGGTCAGAGACACAAGCTCTTGCTTCGATGAGATTCATGGTTTTAGTTGTTTTAGCAGCATGATTTTAGGCCCACTAACAATTATAACCCATCTTAGTTTATCTTATTTTGCATGTGGTTTAGTGAATTGTTCATTGTTGAATGTTTTAATTGTCAACTGTCAATTTGAAATACGTATGGGATAGATCACGAATTGGCCCGTCTTTAACGAAATATACACCGAGCGAAGCGCATATGGCAGGAAAACATTAAATGCTTATAGCTGGAAATAAAATGTCACACAGATAGAGAGAAGCGAGGTGTATATTTCGTTAAGACGGGCCAATGAGTTGATCTATCTGACTTAGACAACGTACATAAGTAGGTCGCGTCTATATGATTTAGAAGCGAGAAATGTGGCTTTCATTGGACCATGTGACTTGTTGTCTAATGGAGCCATATACAGTATGTTTGATGCACCGACGATTTCAGTTCACTCTTAGTTTATTGATAGAAACTACGTTTATACCTGCTGTAATAGTATACAATTATTTCAATAATTGTTTTATTACCTCACATACTATCAGGGATCAGTTTAGAGGGCGATGTGACTCTGACTTCGCCCTCTGTGGGCCCCACTTCTCCTTTTTACCATTTTCAAACAAAATTTTGTCTAGTAAGATACACTGGCCCATTATAAAGCACTCCTTCTATTCAAATGTTGTATTTAATGGTTGTACTGTGCGTTTTAACCCTATTTTGCAGAAGTATATTAAAGAACATCATTTAAGGAAGCGATCACGCACTTTCTCACTTCTCCCAAAAATTCTGACCTAGAATGAACAATGACTATATATAGAATTTTGCAATTCGTTGTTTTTTTTACTGTTTTGGCTAGTTTCGGGAGCATTTATCATTCGTAATTTCTTCACCAAATCTGGCCATTTTCACAGCGTTTGTCTGCGGAAGATCTGGTCAGTGTTTGTTGGAGTGGTGGAATCTATGCTCAACGTAAATCCCACATATAATGGCCAGTAAAAAATGTTAATTGCACTTGCCGTATATTATTATTTTATTTATTTATTATGATAACAACTTTCAAGAAACTCTTTTTGACAGATTTAGCTTCATCATCTAACCTTGCTGCTCAATTCAGCTATCGCAACGGCATCTGTTTATATGAGGAACTTGAGGCACCTATGCACGGTTTACTTGTTATTTTTTATTTATGCACCAGATCTTGTTGAATATCTTATTTTGATATAGTAACATCATTGAATAAAAACCCTTAATGGTGTTAATCCAAAATGGTAGAAAAACTATTTGTCGGTTTAGTTGTAGATTTTTAATTCGGATAGCTACCCGAATTGCTCATCAGTTTCAGTGGAAATATTCTCTCAATGATTTGTTTGTTTATATATCGTCTGCTGTACCAGTCACATCAGGCTACCGATACACGCTATTGAACCATGCTTCAGCTCTGTCAGCGAAATAAGCCTAGAACTATACAAATATTTTAAATACGGATATAAATGGACAAATACGCCGAGCATAGGAATACGCTGAGCAGCTGAGCATAGGTTCCACCACTCTACGTTGTTTATATTATGTTGGCTAGACTAGCAGGAGGTTGTGATTCAGATGCATTTGACAATGATTATGAAATTGACCTGGTGTGAATTGACATCTATAAGTTGTTTCTTTCAGATCTCCAAGTAAAAGATATGCCCGGCGAACAGTTGGAGGAATTACTAGAAATGTGATCTTAGTTGAGAAAAATACTATAGATGGGTATAGAAACATACCCAAATCAAAAACATTTTCGGGTTCAAGTCATCATCAGTCATTTCATCGTTATGATGGAACCAATCATCAGCAACGTGCAACGTTACCACATGATTATAAGGTCGGATCATCTTCACAAGGGTCGCTGCATTCAGAAAAATCTGACGAGTAAGTAGTACTGTTTAGTTTATATAAAGTTATTTTAGCTCAATTGCGAAACCAGTTCTTATAACTTATATTGATCACTCTCGAGACCTCATTCCTGATGGAATCGATCGCCACGAGGGAGAGAGAAGAGGCAACGTGGAATTTAAATGCCTTGCCTCGTAATGGCTCCAGCGGGGCTCGAACTCCGGTACTGTTTAACAACTATGTAAAGTATTTTTTGTGTGTGTGTGTCGAGTTTCATTTATTATATATAGGAATAAATACGTATTTGCCCGTTACAAAACGTATTTCCATAGAATGAAACATTTCCATAGATTGAAACATTTCCATAGAATGAAACATTTCCATAGATTGAAACATTTCATTGAAACATTTCCATAGATTGAAACATTTCCATAGAATGAAACATTTCCATAGATTGAAACATTTCCATAGATTGAAGCATTTCAATAGAATGAAACATTTCCATAGATTGAAACTAGATTGAAACATTTCCATAGATTGAAACATTTCCATAGAATGAAACATTTCCATAGATTGAAACATTTCCATAGATTGAAACATTTCCATAGAATGAAGCATTTCCATAGATTGAAGCATTTCAATAGAATGAAACATTTCCATAGATTGAAACATTTCAATAGAATGAAACTAGATTGAAACATTTCCATAGATTGAAACATTTCCATGGAATGAAACATTTCCATAGATTGAAACATTTCAATAGAATGAAACTAGATTGAAACATTTCCATAGATTGAAACTAGATTGAAACATTTCCATAGATTGAAACATTTCCATAGAATGAAACATTTCCATAGATTGAAACATTTCCATAGATTGAAACATTTCCATAGAATGAAACATTTCCATACATTGAAACATTTCCATAGAATGAAACATTTCCATGGAATGAAACATTTCCATATATTGAAACATTTTGTTATGCACAGGTAGGTGTGTTTTATTCTCGAATGTCATAAACAGTATGACACACTTGAACATCACTTAAATGTGAATGGAACTCAAAGGAACCCCCTGTGCAGAAACGTGTGAAATTTACAACAGTTTGTGTAAACAGTCTATTCATTAAAATACACAGCATAAATTATGTAAGATACTTCAAAACCCATGTTATATAAGTATTTATGATATAACTCTGGAGTGGTTCTTGGAATCAAGTTCATTTAGAACTGAGAGCAATACCGATGTATGTGGGAATCCAGATCATTTAGAACTGAGAGCAATACCGATGTATCAGGGAATCCAGATCATTTAGAATTCAGAGCAATATCGATGTATCAGGGGAATCCAGGTCATTTAGAACTGAGAGCAATATCGATGTATTGGGGAATCCAGATCATTTAGAATTCAGAGCAATATCGATGCATCAGGGAATCCAGATCATTTAGAACTGAGAGCAATACCGATGTATCCGGGAATCGAGATCATTTAGAATTCAGAGCAATATCGATGTATCAGGGGAATCCAGATCATTTAGAATTCAGAGCAATACCGATGTATTAGGGAATCTAGTTCATTTAGAATTCAGAGCAATACCGATGTATCAGTGAATCCAGATCATTTAGAATTCAGAGCAATACCAATGTATCAGGGAATCCAGATCATTTAGAATTCAGAGCAATACCGATATGTCTTAAATATCTGAAAGTACTTGAACATTTTGTTTTGCGTCTCTTTTAATTCCATCTGCTATGTTTTGGGTTCCATATCTGATCTCTTTATCTTGTTATAATGAAATTTGAACCCAACATGTTTAATTCTCTCTGGCACCGTGTGACCTGGATCATATTGTTAAGTTGAATCTCAAACTTTTTATGATTGTAGCTTAAGCTTTTCGGTATAATTATCCGTTTTAGTTTTGGTTTGGACATTTATATCTTGCATTGCATTCTTTAGGTAATAATAGTCCATTACAAATACATTAGAAATATCTGTTTGCTAATATATCATGTTGATCTGGGTATTTAATACCCTGCATGCAGGGGTTGTTTGCATTTCAATTATTTGTCACATGCATTAAATGGTCCATATATGGTTATATTACCGAGTATTAATTATTGCATAGAAGTGACAGTAAACTGTGTGTGCATTATTTGTTCATTATTTATGGTAAATTCTCCGACTACCTAACTCATTGGTTACTGTAATACTTTGGGGGGCTTTAAAACATATACTTTGTAACGGTAAACTGTGTGTGCATTATTTGTTCATTTACGGTAAATTCTCCGACTACCTAACTCATTGGTTACTGTAATACTTTGGGGGCTTTAAAACATATACTTTGTAACGGTAAACTGTGTGTGCATTATTTGTTCATTATTTACGGTAAATTCTCCGACTACCTAACTCATTGATTACTGTAATACTTTGGGGGGCTTTAAAACATATACTTTGTAACGGTAAACTGTGTGTGCATTATTTGTTCATTATTTACGGTAAATTCTCCGACTACCTAACTCATTGGTTACTGTAATACTTTGGGGGGCTTTAAAACATATACTTTGTAACGGTAAACTGTGTGTGCATTATTTGTTCATTATTTACGGTAAATTCTCCGACTACCTAACTCATTGGTTACTGTAATACTTTGGGGGGCTTTAAAACATATACTTTGTAACGGTAAACTGTTTGTGCATTATTTGTTCATTATTTATGGTAAATTCTCCGACTACCTAACTCATTGGTTACTGTAATACTTTTGGGGGCTTTAAAACATATACTTTGTAACGGTAAACTGTGTGTGCATTATTTGTTCATTTACGGTAAATTCTCCGACTACCTAACTCATTGGTTACTGTAATACTTTGGGGGGCTTTAAAACATATACTTTGTAACGGTAAACTGTGTGTGCATTATTTGTTCATTTACGGTAAATTCTCCGCCTACCTAACTCATTGGTTACTGTAATACTTTGAGGGGGCTTTAAAACATATACTTTGTAACGGTAAACTGTTTGTGCATTATTTGTTCATTATTTATGGTAAATTCTCCGACTACCTAACTCATTGGTTACTGTAATACTTTTGGGGGCTTTAAAACATATACTTTGTAACGGTAAACTGTGTGTGCATTATTTGTTCATTTACGGTAAATTCTCCGACTACCTAACTCATTGATTACTGTAATACTTTGGGGGGCTTTAAAACATATACTTTGCATACATTTGGTAACAGTAAACTATATTGTAGCATTTGTACATCATTTACTGTAAATTCTCACGCATGAGAGAGGAGGCACCGTGGAATTTGGAATCGAGCGGTCCCGGGTTCGATACTCTGTCAGGCCAAGTATGTAGTGTCATTGGGCAAGGCACCTCACACACATTGCTTAGTACTGGTTAGCCACTTAGGTCGGCTAAGCCTGCCCAGGAAAACATGTCTAGGTCCCCTGCAAGGGGTTTGACATTAATGGAACATACATACATACATTTACTATTGTTTTCAAATTCACCTACAGATGTGTTGTTTTTATGATACTTGTATATCAAATGTTGTAATTCAATCACACACTTAACCCTTTCAACACCGCAGACCTCTAAATTGGCTTACAAAAAGTGTAGATCCAGATGAGCCGGCTCGTAACGAGCCGTCTCATCAGGATCTGCACTTTTTGCCAGTGATATGACTATTTTTAGACATAATTACCCATTTTGATAAATGAACTTGTCCAAATGTGATTTTCTGATTCATTTATTGGTTTATGAATATCATGGACCAGTCCATGTGAGTTACTTGGTGTTGAATGGGTTAACAACAAACAAGATTTTCATTTTTTAGTGTAGGCTTGGAAATGTTTATTTGTTCATCAAATGCTACCACTTTTATGTTTAACCCATTTAACACCAACACCCGACATGGACTGGTGCATGATATTTTTAGATCAATAAATTAATAAGAAAATGACATTTGGATCAGTTCATTTATGAAAATGGGTAATTTTGTCTAAAAATAGTAATATTACTGGCAAGAAGTGCAGATCCTGATGAGATGGCTCAGCTCATCTGGATCTACACTTTTTGTAATCCTATTTTAGAAGTATGTGATGTTAGATAGATTTCTTTAGTTATAGAGGGTGACCTAATTATTTCTGAACTTCTGAACTAATCTTCCTCATATTGAAAGTGTTAATGGGGGCTTGGGTCATTTTTTCATTTATGTAAAATCATTGACAGATGGATCTGTAGTCCATTTGTAACATGCTGGACTGGTAATCCAGGGATCGCAGGTTCGATCCCCCATCTGACCCTAATAAAATGAACAAACAGTCTTTCAGATGGGACTTTAAACCGAGGTCTCGTGTCGGTGGTGCTGTACATCGTGCACGTAAAAGAACCAGAGTCGTCGCTCATATGCACAACCGGTAGCGACGATAAATACAATACAATAAGTTTATTGCATAAAACAGTATACATGTTTGTAGCAAAAACGTAAAAACAGGCAGTGACATGGAACTTTACAAAAGTCAAATATATGTGTAAAATATGCGTTAGTTTCGTTGCTTAATTGCAAAATATATAAATTTGGAAAGACCAATGGTGATTTTTTTTTGATTTGCATGACAAAAGATTAATAAATTTCTGTACATAAATAAACGTAAAACACACACATGATAAATGAAGTGAGTGGCAGATAGAGCATGAGATAGAGTATGAAATCATTCTCTTTGATGCTATTTTAAATTGTTGAACCAACTGCACAAAGCAACATGTGATTCAAATCTCTTCATTTCTATGACGACATTCACTGTTCTCTGTCTCATTGATAAAATTCCATAATTCTTACGCAAAGCATAAAAGAAGTGACTGTTTTCTAATGAATTATGAAATTACGGTGTGGCTGGAAGGCCGTGCAACATAGAGTATATAGACCATTAGATGAATAATTCACTTGTTTTTCAGGGTAATATATTCTAGCTTTGGAATTTAATTCTTTGGAGTGTCGTATATCGAGTCATTAATATTGCTGAATCAACAAATTATTGGGATTCGAATTTTTGTAGTATTTGACACACATTGTGTTCCGGTGTGAATGCTGCTTGCCCTCGTGATATGGGGAGACATATTGTTCTTGATCTGGTTAGACGTTTATTCATCCATCCGTCTGACCGTCTGTCTGTCCTTTACAAACCTTGTCCACTCCCATAACCTTTGAACCATTTCAAGGAATTCAGATTTCAGCACATTTACCATATCGAGACAAAGTGCAGACAACACCCGTTTCATAGGGGGGGGGGGGGTCAGAGGTCATGATCGTAGAGTGAGGTCAAATGTCATGAAGTTAGTGGCGTGGTTTCTGTTGTAGTTTGTACAAATTTATTTTAGCTCGATTGTGAAACAAGTTCTTACAACTTATATTAATCACTCTCGATACCTCATTCCTGATGGAATTCATCGCCATGAGGGAGAGAGAAGAGGCAATGTCGAATTTAGATGCCTTGCCTAAGGGCACAATCGTAACGGCTCCAGCGGGGCTCGAACCCCGGGCCTTTCGCATCTGAAGCAAACTGTTGTAGTAATGTCATAAACTTTTGTTGTCCCCACCATTTCGGCGAGGGATTTCGTTTGGCATCGTCATGACTGGAGCCAGTTCTCGGTAACCAGTTTGTGGAATTTTAAAATAAATATATAATTATCATATATTTGTTTGGCTTTGTAGTATCAGAGTTATTGCCCTTTAATAGACTACAATTCACAAATGTGTCCGCCCACCTCCAGTTCGGTGGTGGGTATCAATTCAGAGAATTTGCTTGTCCCTTACCTCTGTGGGTCTGAGTCCTGACTGGAGGAATATGTACTTTCAAGTGAACAAATTATCGGCTATGCTAGTTGAAGTCCGGTTGGTAACTGTACCAGGCATCTGCCCATGTCTGATGTTCTTGGGGGGGTTTATGGAAGTCCAGTGATACTACCTGGGCTCCTGCCCATATCTGATGTTCTTGGGGGGGTTTATGGAAGTCCAGTGATACTACCCGGGCTCCTGCCCATGTCTGATGTTCTTGGAGAGGGTTTATGGAAGTCCAGTGATACTACCCGGTCTCCTGCCCATGTCTGATGTTCTTGGAGAGGGTTTATGGAAGCACAGTGATACTACCCGGGCTCCTGCCCATGTCTGATGTTCTTGGAGAGGGTTTATGGAAGCCCAGTGATACTACCCGGGCTCCTGCCCATGCTGATGGTCTTGGAGGGGTTTATGGAAGCCAGTGATACTACCCGGTCTCCTGCCCATGTCTGATGTTCTTGGAGAGGGTTTATGGAAGCACAGTGATACTACCCGGGCTCCTGCCCATGTCTGATGTTCTTGGAGGGGTTTATGGAAGCACAGTGATACTACCCGGGCTCCTGCCCATGTCTGATGTTCTTGGAGAGGGTTTATGGAAGCACAGTGATACTACCCGGGCTCCTGCCCATGTCTGATGGTCTTGGAGGGGGTTTATGGAAGCACAGTGATACTACCCGGGCTCCTGCCCATGTCTGATGGTCTTGGAGGAAGGTTTTCCTGTCAACTTTTGATGTCACAATAATGCCAATAAACATAACGTACATAATGAGGGACCTCGCTGACTTTTCTATTACCTCCCTTGGTAGATAAAGTCTGATGTATCCCAAAATGCATAGCGGGCCTTTCAGTTGGAATCCTTTGTTTTTACAGTTGTTCCATAACCAGATGTTGCATTATGATAAATGTGATTTTATCCAAATCCTGTGAGATAATTGATTTAAAAAAATACAGATTTGTTACCCATTGGATATACTGTAGGATATCTGTCGAGATATAGTAATATAATAATTATAAAATGAGAAAGTGGAAGAAAATTGATAGCATCTTGTGCAAAGGAATACAACGATAAAAACAGAGGAAACAACTTATGAAGACTTACATACATTTAGGGAGTATTCAGGGGCAGTAACTGACCGCTGTCTCTCAGTGTGTGCTCTCAAAACTGACCGCGTTTGAAGATTGATAACAACTTTATTGTATTCTCTGTAGTTTGAATAGACACTTGAGTGATAATAAGGAACATTGTAGATTTATAATCAAAGATTTATCATTTAAGAGCCCTTGGACTGTTTCATAGAGGTGACACAGAAGTACAGGGGTGATACTTGATCGACACACTTTAATCTTATATCGATTTGCCCATAAAATTTACATGCTTGGGCTACATTGCATATGTTTATAAACCATTTAATAACCAAGTCTGAATAATAATCTGGGTGTTGAATATCAATGAGGTTATGTGTATTGTTACCTTGCCCGGTATAAGATTATCTAGAATATTGAGCAATGCCAAAAACTAATTTAAAAATCTGTAAGGAGTGAGAAATGGTGACCCATGATTATTGATTGATTTCTCGAGATAAAGAATTAATTGATTAATGCATTGTTGTAACTGACAAGTTGTAGTTTTTGTTGATGTTTGTGCCACCCACTTCCTTCACATGTTTTGCATTAAGTTACCACCCGGGTTCGTCATATTTCAGTACCTAAGAAAGTCACCATTTATATTGGCCCGCATCAGTACAATAGACGTCACATGTTTTGTTCATTTCCTCACTATTTCGGATTGTCTATTAACCCTTTTCTTCATAGAGATTTAGGTTAATATACTATTATATCTCCGTACAACGATAGCCATTTAGCTATCATGCAGTGGATAAGTAGTCGCCATATCTATCCCACCTCCATAGATATTACTGGGACTACATAGAGATTTAGGTTAATATACTATTATATCTCCATACAAACGACAGCTATTTAGCTATCATGCAGTGGATAAGTAGTCGCCATATCTATCCTACCTCCATAGATATTACTGGGACTACATGAGATGGCCTTAATTATGAACATTGGTTTGGCTACTACATTGTCAATGTATGTCGTATTTGTAATTGATTCAAGAGGTGCTTCTATGAGGGAAAGGGTTAATTCCAGGTCAAATATGGGTCTGTATAGTCAATTTCTGCTTTTGTACACCATAATATAATGTAAAATAAATAGGTAACTGCGTGTAGACGTAGATGTAACCGTCTCCGTGGCCTAGTGGAGCGGATGGTCGAAGGTTCAAACCTAGTCAGGGGTTCATTCTGATGTGGCCTTTGGTGAGCCGCCAGCTAGTTGTCGGTGAGCCGCCAGCTAGTTAAATAATGGTTACCGATTGCCTATCAGCCACTAGCGAAACAATGTTCATGTTCTCCCCTGCAAAACAATGTTCGTGTTCTCCCCAATGTTTATGTTCTCCCCAATGTTCATGTTCTCCCCAATGTTCATGTTCTCCCCTGCAAAACAATGTTCGTGTTCTCCCCAATGTTCATGTTCTCCCCTGCAAAACAATGTTCATGTTCTCCCCAATGTTTATGTTCTCCCCTGCAAAACAATGTTCGTGTTCTCCCCAATGTTCATGTTCTCCCCTGCAAAACAATGTTCATGTTCTCCCCTGCAAAACAATGTTCATGTTCTCCCCCAATGTTCATGTTCTCCCCAATGTTCATGTTCTCCCCTGCAAAACAATGTTCCTGTTCTCCCCAATGTTTATGTTCTCCCCTGCAAAACAATGTTCGTGTTCTCCCCAATGTTCATGTTCTCCCCTGCAAAACAATGTTCATGTTCTCCCCTGCAAAACAATGTTCATGTTCTCCCCAATGTTTATGTTCTCCCCTGCAAAACAATGTTCATGTTCCCCCAATGTTTATGTTCTCCCCTGCAAAACAATGTTCGTGTTCTCCCCTGCAAAACAATGTTCATGTTCTCCCCTGTGAAACAATGTTCATGTTCTCCCCTGCAAAACAATGTTCATGTTCTCCCCAATGTTTATGTTCTCCCCTGCAAAACAATGTTCATGTTCTCCCCTGCAAAACAATGTTCATGTTCTCCCCTGTGAAACAATGTTCATGTTCTCCCCTGCAAAACAATGTTCATATTCTCCCCTGCAAAAAATATGGGTCTGTATAGTCAATTTCTGCTTTTGTACACCATAATATAATGTAAAATAAATAGGTAACTGCGTGTAGACGTAGATGTAACCGTCTCCGTGGCCTAGTGGAGCGGATGGTCGAAGGTTCAAACCTAGTCAGGGGTTCATTCTGATGTGGCCTTTGGTGAGCCGCCAGCTAGTTGTCGGTGAGCCGCCAGCTAGTTAAATAATGGTTACCGATTGCCTATCAGCCACTAGCGAAACAATGTTCATGTTCTCCCCTGCAAAACAATGTTCGTGTTCTCCCCAATGTTTATGTTCTCCCCAATGTTCATGTTCTCCCCAATGTTCATGTTCTCCCCTGCAAAACAATGTTCGTGTTCTCCCCAATGTTCATGTTCTCCCCTGCAAAACAATGTTCATGTTCTCCCCAATGTTTATGTTCTCCCCTGCAAAACAATGTTCGTGTTCTCCCCAATGTTCATGTTCTCCCCTGCAAAACAATGTTCATGTTCTCCCCTGCAAAACAATGTTCATGTTCTCCCCAATGTTCATGTTCTCCCCAATGTTCATGTTCTCCCCTGCAAAACAATGTTCCTGTTCTCCCCAATGTTATGTTCTCCCCTGCAAAACAATGTTCGTGTTCTCCCCAATGTTCATGTTCTCCCCTGCAAAACAATGTTCATGTTCTCCCCTGCAAAACAATGTTCCTGTTCTCCCCAATGTTTATGTTCTCCCCTGCAAAACAATGTTCGTGTTCTCCCCAATGTTTATGTTCTCCCCTGCAAAACAATGTTCATGTTCCCCCAATGTTTATGTTCTCCCCTGCAAAACAATGTTCGTGTTCTCCCCTGCAAAACAATGTTCATGTTCTCCCCTGTGAAACAATGTTCATGTTCTCCCCTGCAAAACAATGTTCATGTTCTCCCCAATGTTTATGTTCTCCCCTGCAAAACAATGTTCATGTTCTCCCCTGCAAAACAATGTTCATGTTCTCCCCTGTGAAACAATGTTCATGTTCTCCCCTGCAAAACAATGTTCATATTCTCCCCTGCAAAACAATGTTCATGTTCTCCCCAATGTTCATGTTCTCCCCTGCAAAACAATGTTCATGTTCTCCCCAATGTTTATGTTCTCCCCTGCAAAACAATGTTCATGTTCTCCCCTGCAAAACAATGTTCATGTTCTCCCCAATGTTTATGTTCTCCCCTGCAAAACAATGTTCGTGTTCTCCCCTGCAAACCAATGTTCATGTTCTCCCCTGTGAAACAATGTTCATGTTCTCCCCTGCAAAACAATGTTCATGTTCTCCCCTGCAAAACAATGTTCATGTTCTCCCCAATGTTTATGTTCTCCCCTGCAAAACAATGTTCATGTTCTCCCCTGCAAAACAATGTTCATGTTCTCCCCTGTGAAACAATGTTCATGTTCTCCCCTGCAAAACAATGTTCATGTTCTCCCCTGCAAAACAATGTTCATATTCTCCCCTGCAAAACAATGTTCATGTTCTCCCCAATGTTCATGTTCTCCCCAATGTCTATGTTCTCCCCTGCAAAACAATGTTCATGTTCTCCCCAATGTTCATGTTCTCCCCAATGTCTATGTTCTCCCCTGCAAAACAATGTTCATGTTCTCCCCAATGTTCATGTTCTCCCCTGCAAAACAATGTTCATGTTCTCCCCTGCAAAACAATGTTCATGTTCTCCCCTGCAAAACAATGTTCATGTTCTCCCCAATGTTCATGTTCTCCCCAATGTTCATGTTCTCCCCAATGTTCATGTTCTCCCCTGCAAAACAATGTTCATGTTCTCCCCAATGTTCATGTTCTCCCCAATGTTCATGTTCTCCCCAATGTTCATGTTCTCCCCTGCAAAACAATGTTCATGTTCTCCCCAATGTTTATGTTCTCCCCTGCAAAACAATGTTCGTGTTCTCCCCAATGTTTATGTTCTCCGCTGCAAAACAATGTTCATGTTCTCCCCAATGTTCATGTTCTCCCCTGCAAAACAATGTTCATGTTCTCCCCTGCAAAACAATGTTCATGTTCTCCCCAATGTTCATTTTCTCCCCTGCAAAACAATGTTCATGTTCTCCCCTGCAAAACAATGTTCATGTTCTCCCCTGCAAAACAATGTTCATGTTCTCCCCAATGTTCATGTTCTCCCCTGCAAAACAATGTTCGTGTTCTCCCCAATGTTTATGTTCTCCCCTGCAAAACAATGTTCATGTTCTCCCCAATGTTTATGTTCTCACCTGCAAAACAATGTTCATGTTCTCCCCTGCAAAACAATGTTCATGTTCTCCCCTGTGAAACAATGTTCATGTTCTCCCCTGCAAAACAATGTTCATGTTCTCCCCTGCAAAACAATGTTCATGTTCTCCCCAATGTTTGTGTTCTCCCCTGTGAAACAATGTTCATGTTCTCCCCTGCATAACAATGTTCATGTTCTCCCCAATGTTTATGTTCTCCCCTGCAAAACAATGTTCATGTTCTCCCCTGCAAAACAATGTTCATGTTCTCCCCTGTGAAACAATGTTCATGTTCTCCCCTGCAAAACAATGTTCATGTTCTCCCCTGCAAAACAATGTTCATATTCTCCCCTGCAAAACAATGTTCATGTTCTCCCCAATGTTCATGTTCTCCCCTGCAAAACAATGTTCATGTTCTCCCCTGCAAAACAATGTTCATGTTCCCCCAATGTTTATGTTCTCCCCTGCAAAACAATGTTCGTGTTCTCCCCTGCAAAACAATGTTCATGTTCTCCCCTGTGAAACAATGTTCATGTTCTCCCCTGCAAAACAATGTTCATGTTCTCCCCAATGTTTATGTTCTCCCCTGCAAAACAATGTTCATGTTCTCCCCTGCAAAACAATGTTCATGTTCTCCCAATGTTCATGTTCTCCCCAATGTTTATGTTCTCCCCTGCAAAACAATGTTCATATTCTCCCCTGCAAAACAATGTTCATGTTCTCCCCAATGTTTATGTTCTCCCCTGCAAAACAATGTTCATGTTCTCCCCTGCAAAACAATGTTCATGTTCTCCCCTGTGAAACAATGTTCATGTTCTCCCCTGCAAAACAATGTTCATGTTCTCCCCTGCAAAACAATGTTCATATTCTCCCCTGCAAAACAATGTTCATGTTCTCCCCAATGTTCATGTTCTCCCCTGCAAAACAATGTTCATGTTCTCCCCAATGTTTATGTTCTCCCCTGCAAAACAATGTTCATGTTCTCCCCTGCAAAACAATGTTCATGTTCTCCCCAATGTTTATGTTCTCCCCTGCAAAACAATGTTCATGTTCTCCCCTGTGAAACAATGTTCATGTTCTCCCCTGCAAAACAATGTTCATGTTCTCCCCTGCAAAACAATGTTCATGTTCTCCCCAATGTTTATGTTCTCCCCTACAAAACAATGTTCATGTTCTCCCCTGCAAAACAATGTTCATGTTCTCCCCAATGTTCATGTTCTCCCCAATGTTCATGTTCTCCCCAATGTTCATGTTCTCCCCAATGTTCATGTTCTCCCCTGCAAAACAATGTTCATGTTCTCCCCTGCGAAACAATGTTCATGTTCTCCCCTGCAAAACAATGTTCATGTTCTCCCCTGCGAAACAATGTTCATGTTCTCCCCTGCAAAACAATGTTCATGTTCTCCCCAATGTTTATGTTCTCCCCTGCCAAACAATGTTCGTGTTCTCCCCTGCAAAACAATGTTCATGTTCTCCCCTGTGAAACAATGTTCATGTTCTCCCCTGCAAAACAATGTTCATGTTCTCCCCTGCAAAACAATCATGGTTAACCATGGTGGACCATGCTTTGTCCATTGTTAAGGTGGGTGTTATATGGAGTGTGGGTGTTATAACGAGGTGGGTATTATAGGGAGATGTGTTATAGGGAGGTGGTGTGTTATAGGGAGGTGATGTGTTATAGGAAGGTGATGTGTTATAGGGAGGTGGTGCGTTATAGGGATGTGATGTGTTATAACGAGATGGGTTTTATAGGGAGGTGGGTGTTATAGGGAGGTGAGTGTTATAGGGAGGTGATGTGTTATAGGGTGGTGATGTGCTATTGGGAGGTGGGTGTTAAGGGAGGTGATGTGCTATAGAGAGGTGGGTGTTATAGGGAGGTGGGTGTTTTAGGGAGGTGATGTGTTATAGGGTGGTTATGTGTTTTAGGGAGGTGGGTGTTATAGGGAGGTGGGTGTTATAGGGTGGTTATGTGTTTTAGGGAGGTGTGTGTTATAGGGAGGTGGGTGTTATATGGAGGTGATGTGTTACAGTGAGGTGGATGTTATAGGGAGGTGGGTGTTATAGGGCAGTGATGTGCTATAGGGAGGTGGGGTGTTATAGGGAGGTGGGTGCTATAGTGAGGTGGGTGTTATAGGGAGGTGGGTGTTATAGGGAGGTGATGTGTTATAGGGTGGTGATGTGCTATTGGGAGGTGGGTGTTATTGGGAGGTGAGTGTTAAGGGAGGTGATGTGCTATAGAGAGGTGGGTGTTATAGGGAGGTGGGTGTTTTAGGGAGGTGATGTGTTATAGGGTGGTTATGTGTTTTAGGGAGGTGGGTGTTATAGGGAGGTGGGTGTTATAGGGTGGTTATGTGTTTTAGGGAGGTGTGTGTTATAGGGAGGTGGGTGTTATATGGAGGTGATGTGTTATAGTGAGGTGGATGTTATAGGGCAGTGATGTGCTATAGGGAGGTGGGGTGTTATAGGGAGGTGGGTGCTATAGTGAGGTGGGTATTATAGGGAGGTGGGTGTTATAGGGAGGTGGGTATTATAGGGAGGTGGGTGTTATAGGGAGGTGGGTATTATAGGGAGGTGGGTGTTATAGGGAGGTGGGTGTTATAGGGAGGTGGGTGCTATAGTGAGGTGGGTATTATAGGGAGGTGGGTATTATAGGGAAGTGGTGTGTTGTAGGTTATGCAATAGAAGAGTATTGGAATATTACTACATGAAGGTGTGTGAAGTTGAGATATTATTGTACATACAAAACGTTGCACACCGGGAGTTCTTCTTGTTTCCCCATAGCCTGAATTCCATTGATAGAAACGGTTGAATGGTATAAGTTGTATTCCAAGTATTATATTGCGAAGTTTGATCTTTTTGTCTCGTTGCTATTGAATCTTAGCATAATATACATTAATTACATATAATTGTCCATATTTTCCAAATTATAGTATCGTATAACATGCTTAAATATCTACAAATTGATTAGTTTCTTTTGTATTCGTCATTTTTAAAATCATAAATACTTCTCTAATTATGCATTTAGCTTTCTCTGTTTTCTAACAGAAATTGGGTCTGTGATAAATGCTAGTTTACAATATTAATACAGTTTTTTTCCTTCTCGTAGAATACATTTTTTGTACATTTACTCAGAAATTGCAAGAAAACCTTCCAACTCAGACAGGCTCACAAGGACGGATAGCGCTTGCCCAACTGAATTGCCTCTTTATATAAAGTTGAAATGGATGGGTTGCTAGTTCAAGCCCAGCCAGATCCATTGTGATGATGTCCTTAAATCCACATTTGTTCTTTTCTCTCGCATGGCGATGGATTCCATCAATCCTTAAATCCACATTTGTTCTTTTCTCTCGCATGGCGATGGATTCCATCAGTCCTTAAATCTACATTTGTTCTTTTCTCTCGCATGGCGATGGATTCCATCAGTAATGAGAATCTCTTCAAAGTGATAATACTAATGTTGCAAGAACTTGTTTCGCAGTTGAGCTAAAAGAAATTTGTATAAACTGGAAGTGTCGTGAGAATATGACATAAATTAGTAAGAGTGGGGTGTGAAGCAGAGTGTGTGAATGAAGCAGAGAGTATGAGTGAAACAGAGAGTGTGAATGAAGCAGAGAATATGATTGAAACAGAGAATGTGAGTGAAGCAGAGAATATGATTGAAACAGAGAATGTGAGTGAAACAGAGAATGTGAGTGAAGCAGAGAATGTGAGTGAAGCAGAGAGTGTGAGTGAAGCAGAGAGTGTGAGTGAAGCAGAGAGTGTGAATGAAGCAGAGAGAATGAATGAAGCAGAGCGTGTGAATGAAACAGAGAGTGTGAGTGAAGCAGAGAGAGTGAATGAAGCAGAGAGTGTGAATGAAGCAGAGAGTGAATGAAACAGAGAGTGAAGCAGAGAGTGTGAGTGAAGCAGAGAGTGTGAGTGAAGCAGAGTGTGAGTGAAGCAGAGTGTGAGTGAAGCACAGTGTGAATGAAGTAAAGTGTAGTAAAACAGAGAGTGTGAGTGAAGCAGAGTGTGAGTGAAGCACCGTGTGAATGAAGTAAAGTGTAGTAAAACAGAGAGTGTGAGTGAAGCAGAGAATGTGAGTGAAGCAGAGAGTGTGAGTGAAGCAGAGAGTGTGAGTGAAGCAGAGAGTGTGAGTGAAGCACAGTGTGAATGAAGTAAAGTGTAGTAAAACAATGAAGCAGAGAGTGTGAATGAAACAGAGAGTGTGAATGAAGCAGAGAGTGTGAGTGAAGCAGAGCATGTGAATGAAGCAGGGAATGTGAGTGAAGCAGAGAGTGTGAATGAAGCAGAGTGTGAGTGAAGCAGAGCGTGTGAGTGAAGCACAGTGTGAATGAAGTAAAGTGTAGTAAAACAATGAAGCAGAGTGTGAATGAAACAGAGAGTGTGAATGAAGCAGAGAGTGTGAGTGAAGCAGAGCATGTGAATGAAGCAGGGAATGTGAGTGAAGCAGAGAGTGTGAATGAAGCAGAGTGTGAGTGAAGCAGAGCGTGTGAATGAAGCAGAGAGTGTGAGTGAAGCAGAGAGTGTGAGTGAAGCAGAGTGTGTGAATGAAGCAGGGAATGTGAGTGAAGCAGGGAATGTGAGTGAAGCAGAGAGTGTGAGTGAAGCAGAGAGTGTGAGTGAAGCAGGGAATGTGAGTGAAGCAGAGAGTGTGAGTGAGGGATATTAGGTAGATACTAAAACAGCTAGTATTACAGTTTTCTACAAAATAAATTAATTTGCCAATTTTTTGGTGATATTTTGTGATCAATAATTTCTGGCCTTATCTGTTGTGGATTGGATAATGAAGTTGATGAAAACAAGAGAGTATTAGTTAAGTAAATATTGTCTTTTGATAAAGATTTGACACATTTTGTGAAAATAAATGTAGGATTCATTGTTCAATTGGTTAACTGTATTCGGCCATTGTATAATACAGTCTGGGCCTATGCTTGGAGAGTGTAACAAACACAAGCGAATTGTCTCTATGAAACCTTGTGGCGAAATTGTCCCTCGGTGATTATTTAATAATTAAATATATCAGAAATTGTTGGAACGTTACAAGAAATTCAAAATGTATGTAAGTGGCTACCTACCCCAATGTTCTCTCATTGGATATATTAGCCACGTAAATGCATTTATAACCACATAACATGTAACCCTAAACAAGGTTGTGAGTGAACCAGATGAAGATTAAATGCTGACCTTCCATCAGGACTACTGTCTGATAACATTGTTGATTTTCCAAAGTCAAATATCCATCCTGGAGTGGAGGACATTTTTTAACCAATTGTTAAGACAATAGACCTATTATTTAGCTCACCTGTGCAAAGCAATGTGTCCCTCCGTCGTCATCCGTGAACATTTTTAAGCATCTTCTCCTCAGTAGCCATTGGGTCTATAGCCGCCATTTATTGTCATGATACTTGTATGCGTGGGATTACATAATTGTTAAAATCACGTAATTTCGTAATCCAAGCTTGCCACTGTCTAAAAATAACACAAATTCTTAAAAAATCGTCTTCTCAGGAACTGCCTGGTAAAGTTTGACGAAACTTTGTAGGAATGATCAATGTACAATGCTCTTTCAGTTTTGTCCCCAGAATCAAATGTGTGTGTGGCATGGGAGGTCAATTAGGTGTCAGTTTTATTTTTGAGCGAATATAGTCATATATCAAATTGAAGGTAACTATGAGGCGATCTGTCCGGTGCAATTGTTGTCAAAATCGATATACAATGCTCTTTCAAAGTTGTTAACCCTTTCCTTCATAGAGATTTAGGTTAATATAATATTATATCTCCATACAAATGATAGCCATTTAGCTATCATCAGTAGTCGCCATATCTACCCACCTCCATAGATATTACTTGGACTACATGAGATTCTGGCCTAAATTATGAACATTGGTTTGACTACTACATTGTCAATGTACGTCGTATTGGTAAGGGTGTCAATAGGTGCTTCCATGAGGGAAAGGGTTAATATGGTGACCCTGTGGTATAAAAGGAGTCAGGTGAGCGATACAGGGCCAACATTGCCATCTTGTTTTTATTCTACTAGCCATGTAGTTAACCCATTAATGTGAATGGACTGACAGTCGGAGGGACAAGAAAGGACAGATGGACAATGCAATAAATACATCTCTGAGCCACCCAAATTTTGATTCATAGAATAATCAACTTAGGTTTTAGAATTTTCTGAAGACTCCACGAGCAACAGACTCTCTGTGGCATTGGTTTGTTTGCTTTAAACTTGATTTGTCAATAATCGGTTATCCATTGCAAAATACTCGATGGGCACAGGTAATTCTATGGTGGATATACGACACGCAAATCATTCATCAGAATGCTTAGGACAAAACTTATTGACTTTTCGACAAATACTTAGCTCTTTGTTAGTACAATCAATTGATTCTTCTATGTATGGAGAATTTTTGAAATAGATTGTTTGGATTCAGTATAATCGATGTGATTTGCCCAGACTGGTGAATGTGTGCCTGAGCCTCCGAGAGCGAGTGAGTGTTGTCTGGATTTGGTGTAATTTTGAAATGGTTAGCCCAAGACTGGTGAATGTGTGCCTGAGCCTCCGAGAGCGAGTGAGTGTTGTCTGGATTTGGTGTATTTTTGAAGTGATTAACCCAATGTACAAACACGACTTGATTAGCAAAGTTGTCTACCCGAGTGTCCCCAATTGGATGAAGATCAAATGCTGATCTTCCATCAAGACTACTGTCTGATATAATGTTTATTTGATGTGCCAAAACCTGCTTTAATATTTTAACAGCGTCGTAGTTCTTATCTATGTAAATAATGTGTACATTATTTTATTTGTGAACAAATATTTATGTGATGAACTATGTAAACCCTGTGAATCCATCCATCTCTGATCTGATCAGAGGTGGTTCTGATTACGAAAAACATTCTAATTTGCTTAATAGTGCTCTTTCCCTGTCAGAATCTTAAGAAACAGTATTTTAAATATTTCTTAGTGTCATGATTATCGACTTTTACATAGTTTTTAGAAAGTAAAACCTGTTTAACGTTATTGTAATATTCCATTGTCTCTTATAATTCTCATTGGTAGAATAGCTAGGTCAATGTATGGGTTATAATATAAATTGAAACGTATGTACTGTACATGGATGAGACAGAAATAAAGATATATGTATAATGTCTATCCTGGAGCAGAGGACATTTTATAACCGAACCAATTAACCCATTTCATTCTGGATACATTTAAAGGCTTTTGCAAACAACATAGATCCAGATCAGCCACAGCGTCACGCTGCATGCTGATCAGGATCTATGTTGTTTGCTACATAGCCAAGTGTCTTAGCAAGATCATCTGAATAGCAAACAGCATAGATCCTGATCAGACGGAACGTTCCGTGGCGGTTGATATGGCTCTATGTTCTTTGCAAATACTGTTTGAACGGTATCCAGTATGAAATGGGTTAAAAAGCAATTAAAAACCGATTGGAAAAAAGCTAATGAAAAACTAGACATAGCTAATCAGATGTTCTAGTTGTTTCTGTGGATTGACACATGATATTGACATTAAGAATAGAAGAATATAGCTCTCATTGAGTAATAAATGTATCTGAAAATTGAGAACATGTTCATAACTAAAAGGGTAGGCCAATGAAACAAAACTGTGTGCCCTATATACCATGCAACACAAACATTAATTCCTCCTGCCAAACAGACTTCTTTATTTGAAGCCTAAAATGATCTGAAAGAAATGTCACATTGACTGGTGACTTTTATTTCATGTTCATGAATGATGTAGATGTAGATCTTTTAAATGGCATAATCTATGCCCGTATCAAGTATACTACTTATGTCCAACAGTTTCGAAATCAATTCAAAACGAGATTTTGTTTGTGTTATGTTTGTTTGTATGTAACAATGGTTTAACAATGAAGATTCTATGAAGCGATTGTTGTAAATTAAAAACGGATTGGAATGATTAGCATTTGAATTGTAGTGAAATTTCTATTGTCTACGGATAGAAAAGTAGCGATAGTGGTTTTGAATACCGGTAGTTTGAAAACGTTAATATTGTAATTGATCCGTCCAGCCCCTTTTGTACATAAATGGAATTATCCTTAGTATATATTCTATTGTTCCAGGCTGATCTGGATTAGTTCATTTTAAATATGTATAGGGACAGAGGTTATGGATCAGCAATATTGGTTTAAAGTTTTCACCCGGTGCATTTTGTCAATATGGATCCATGATTTTGAATGTCTCTCAAACCCGATATCTCTCATATTTATATATATTACTGGAATAAACACAACCCTATTAACACTATTTCATTGTCATACTGATTTTAATACATAAAAAAATGGCGAACAGAAATTATAATGAAATTTGGTGATATTTTAAATGCAAGTTTAAGGACCTGACAGGGATTTGATATACAATGGAATTCAATGATATATAATTTGAATGGTTTGTGATTTGTCCGCGGTCATTTCAATAAGCTAACAAATGGATAATGCTCAAATTCATAAATAAACAAATAAACAAAATCACGAAAAAATCAGCTGGAATTGGTTTTTGGATGTGATGTTAGTTAAATATATAATGTTTGTGATACATTAGTAATATAAAGTCAAAAATCAGTGTTTGATCAATTTAAACTGGTGAAATTGTACTTTGTTATAGAACAAGTAAGTTAGTGCAGATTTATGCGGAGGACATCGGACAATATAATTATAATGATGTGTGTAAACCAGTAGATAACCAGTACTTAGTCGTATGTTAAATGTTATCTACAAACAAACAAATATGGAGTTATTGTAAATCAGTCAGACAAAACATATTCAACTGTGTTGAAAATAAATAACAACAAAAGTGGATTTTTAAAAGCATTTAATAAGTTGGTAGAGACAGTAACAGTTGTGGACTTACATGGGTAAAGGTGCCAGTCTTATTTGTGGCAGGTAGGTTTAGTAAAGGTGCCAGTCTTATTTGTGGCAGGTAGGTTTAGTTGTGGACTTACATGGGTAAAGGTGCCAGTCTTATTTGTGGCAGGTAGGTTTAGTTGAAATAAATAATATCACTTAATGTGTATATATAACGTTGGGAAATATTTCTTGTGTTTTGTATATAACGTTGGGAAATATTTCTTGTGTTTTGTATATTTCTGGTAAATATAATTTCCTGTGTTTTGTATATTTCTGGTAAATACAATTTCCTGTGTTTTGTATATTTCTGGTAAATATAATTTCCTGTGTTTTGTATATTTCTGGTAAATACAATTTCCTGTGTTTTGTATATTTCTGGTAAATATAATTTCCTGTGTTTTGTATATTTCTGGTAAATACAATTTCCTGTGTTTTGTATATTTCTGGTAAATATAATTTCCTGTGTTTTGTATATTTCTGGTAAATACAATTTCCTGTGTTTTGTATATTTCTTGTAAATATAATTTCCTGTGTTTTGTATATTTCTGGTAAATACAATTTCCTGTGTTTTGTATATTTCTGGCAAATATAATTTCTTATGTTTTGTATATTTCTGGTAAATATAATTTCCCGTATTTTGTATATTTCTGGCAAATATCATTTCTTGTGCTTTGTATATTTCTGGTAAATATAATTTCTTGCGTTTTGTATATTTCTGGTAAATATAATTTCTTGTGTTTTGTATATTTCTGTTGGGCGGGTGGGGGTTGTGGGTGTGGGTTTATGCCTGTAACGGAGGTCAGTATGTCATCACTTTCCTCAGTATCATTCGTCATGTGATTGAAATTTAACATTTATGCATCTGTATGTCTGTCAATGGGTTATCAACAAGTTCTATACATCCATGTCTTGTCTTTTATATTTCATCCACCAATTCATGTATTAATTGTCATTATATTTCTTCCATACATGCGTTGTGAAACAAATTCCATCCATACATTTATATGTGTTGTCAACAAATTCCATCCATACATGCATATGTGTTGTCAACAAATTCCATCCATGCATGCATATGTGTTGTCAACAAATTCCATCCATACATGCATATGTGTTGTCAACAAATTCCATCCATGCATGCATATGTGTTGTCAACAAATTCCATCCATACATGCATGTGTATTGTCAACAAATTCAATACAGCCATGGTATTGTCAACAAATTCCATCCTTCCATGCATATGTGTTGTCAACAAATTCCATCCATGCATGCATATGTGTTGTCAACAAATTCCATCCATACATGCATATGTGTTGTCAACAAATTCCATCCATACATGCATATGTGTTGTCAACAAATTCCATCCATGCATGCATATGTGTTGTCAACAAATTCAATACAGCCATGGTATTGTCAACAAATTCCATCCATGCATGCATATGTATTGTCAACAAATTCCATCCATGCATGCATATGTGTTGTCAACAAATTCAATACAGCCATGGTATTGTCAACAAATTCCATCCATCCATGCATATTGTTGTCAACAAATTCCATACATCCATGCATATGTGTTGTCAACAAACAGTCAAGAATCACCCATCTATCCATGTGTTAATTCTAATAAGAAATTCTCTCCATCTGTATGTTAATTGTCAACTTATTCCATCCATCAATGTGTTGCAAACAAGTTTTATCCTTGCAAGTATGCGTGTTGACAACAAATTCTCCCCAATTTAGCCATGGGTTGTCAACAAATATCATCCATCTAGCCAAGTGTTGTCAGCAAATTCCATACATGTAGCCATTTAGCTAATTCCATCTCTTATTTGAAAAAGTTGGCAGTTTCTTACTGTCAGGTTGGGGCACTAAATACTGGAGCCTGCTCAGGAAAGGTGTTGTTATGTAAACTGCCCATCGGCGATATAGCCCAAAATGATGCTGATGAAGGTGTAAAACCCGAACAAACAAACAAATTGCATCCATCCTTGTGTATTTCATCCATCCTTGTGTATTTCATCCATCCTTGTGTATTTCATCCATCCTTGTGTATTTCATCCATCTTATCCATGAGGTTGTCAATACATTTCAACCAACTAGCTACGGATTGTTGACATATTCCATCCATCTTCCATCCATCCACATTCATCCATCTTCCCTACATCCGCATTCATCCATCCACATTCATCCAGCCATCCATCCACATTCATCCATCTTCCATCCATCCACATTCATCCATCTTCCAGCCATCCACATTCATCCATCTTCCATTCATCCACCTTCCATCCATCCATCTACTATCTATTCTTTCACATCCATCCATTCATCCACATCCATCAATCCACATCCATCCATTCAGCCACATTCATCCACATACATCAATCCACATCCATCCATTCATCCACATCCATCCACATTCATCCACCTCCATCCATTCATCCACATACATCCATCCACATCCATCCATTCATCCACATCCATCCATCTACCATCTATTCTTTCACATCCATCCACATCCATCCATTCATCCATCCATCCATCCATCCATCTACCATCTATTCTTTCACATCCATCTATTCTTTCACATCCATCCACATTCATCCATTCATCCACATCCATCCACATCCATCCATCCACATCCATCCATCCATCTCCATCCATGCGTTGTCAACAAATTCCATCAATATGCTCGTGTGTTTTCCCGAAATTCTGTCCATCTATGAATTTTATTAGTGTGACGGGAGATTCTAATTGATAGTTAGGTTGACATGAGGATGAGATTTAAGTGTTGGGAGGGTGGTAACGGAGAGTGTGACGGGAGATTCTAATTGATAGTTAGGTTGACATGAGGATGAGATTTAAGTGTTGGGAAGGTAGTAACGGAGAGTGTGACGGGAGATTCTAATAGATAGTTAGGTTGACATGAGGATGAGATTTAAGTGTTGGGAGGGTAGTAACGGAGAGTGTGACGGGAGATTCTAATTGATAGTTAGGTTGACATGAGGATGAGATTTAAGTGTTGGGAGGGTAGTAACGGAGAGTGTGAAGGGAGATTCTAATTGATAGTTAGGTTGACATGAGGGTGAGATTTAAGTGTTGGGAGGGTGGTAACGGAGAGTGTGAAGGGAGATTCTAATTGATAGTTAGGTTGACATGAGGGTGAGATTTAAGTGTTGGGAGGGTGGTAACGGAGAGTGTGACGGGAGATTCTAATTGATAGTTATGTTGACATGAGGGTGAGATTTAAGTGTTGGGAGGGTGGTAACGGAGAGTGTGAAGGGAGATTCTAATTGATAGTTAGGTTGACATGAGGGTGAGATTTAAGTGTTGGGAGGGTGGTAACGGAGAGGTGGGAATGTTATCAGTGTTTCAGCATATCCTTTTGATCTCTGTGAAGTACAATAACTAGCCACAGATATCGCAGAACTTACAGGTGATATTGAATGTGTATATGTTACTACCACATTAGATGAGATCAAATCTAATGCTAATGAATGTGTGTGGGGTAGGGAAATTGAAATGTTATGGTTAAACAAATTGATTTATTCAATTTGAGGAAATCAGTACATGTTATTATAGCACCACGTAGCACCACGTCTGATCAGGATCTATGTTGTTTACTATTCAGCCAACTTTTGTCTCCTATCCAAATAGCGAACAGCATAGAGCCTGATCAGATGGCATGTTCTCATCTGGCACTGTTTGCAAAACAAATATACTTGTTTCCAGCGTAGTAAGGGTTAATTAAAGAATATTGAATTATCTTGATGATATTGTAGGAAATTACAATATGCACACCTGTAAGAAGTCTGTATCAGAACAGGGTCTATGCTGTTTGCTATTCGGATAGTGGAGTTAAAACACATTGCTGAATAGCAAACAACATAGATCCTGATTAAGCACGGCGTTACACCGCGGCTGATCTGGATCTATGTTGTTTGCAATAATGATTATATTTACTCAGCAGGCAAAGAGTCAAAACAAAAAGAACAAAGAAACAAATTAAGCAGACATCCTCCAAATGTTGCACAACAGATACATGAGCTTGAATATGTAATTACATCTGGGTGGATATCCATTGGCAAGACTTCAATTCAATCCAATTTACATAACTTATACGCTTGCAATACTTTTGTTTCAGTTATTTAAGCCAGAGTTTCTTTGGAGGTGTTGAATAAACATCATCTTCTACTACACTGCCTGCCCGCACACATATTCGACTACACTGTCTGCCCACACACATCTACTACACTGTCTGCCCACACACATCTTCTACTACACTGCCTGCCCACAAACATCTACTACTACACTGCCTGCCCACACACATATTCTACTACACTGTCTGCCCACACACATCTTCTACTACACTGTCTGCCCACATACATCTTCTACTACATTGCCTGCCCACACACATCTTCTACTACACTGCCTGCCTGCACACATCTTCTACTACACTGCCTGCCCACACACATCTTCTACTACCTGCCTGCCCACACACATCTACTACTACACTGCCTGCCCACACACATCTACTACTACACTGCCTGCCCACACACATCTCTACTACACTGCCTGCCCACACACATCTTCTACTACACTGCCTGCCCACACACATCTACTACACTGTCTGCCCACACATGCCTGCCCACACATATCTACTACACTGCTGCCCACACACATCTACTACACTGTCCCCACACACACATGCCCACACACATCTTCTACTACAACACACTGCCTGTCCGCACACATCTACTACACTGCCTGCCCACACACTCTACTACACTGCCCACACACATCTTCTACTACACTGCCTGTCCGCACACATCTTCTACTACACTCTTTCTACTACACTGCCTGCCCACACACATCTTCTACTACACTGTCTGCCGCACACATCTCTACACTGCCTGCCCGCACATATCTACTGCCTGCCCGCACACATCTACTACACTGCCTGCCCACACACATCTTCTACTACACTGTCTGCCCGCACACATCTACTACACTGCTGCCTGCACACATCTACTACACTGCCTGCCCCGCACACATCTACTACTACACTGCCTGCCCGCACACATCTACTACACTGCCTGCCCACACACATCTACTACACTGCCTGCCCACACACTTCTACTACATTGCCTGCCCACACATCTGTCTGCCCACACTACACTGTCTGCCCGTACACATCTGCCTGTCCGCACTACACTGCCTGCCCACACAAATCTACTACACTGCCTGCCCACACACATCTTACTACACTGCCTGCCCCACACATCACTCACGCACCCACACCTACACGCACTACACTGCCTGCCCGCACACTCTACTACACTGCCTGCCCGCACACATCTACTACTACTGCCTGCCCGCACACATCTACTACACTGCCTGTCCGCACACATCTACTGCCTGCCCGCACACATCTACTACACTGCCTGCCCGCACACATCTTCTACTACACTGCCTGCCCGTACACATCTACATCTACTACTACACTGCCTGCCCACACACATCTACTACATCTACACACATCTACTACACTGCCTGCCCACACATCTACACACACTGCCTGTCCGCACACATCTACTACACTGCCTGCCCACACACATCTACTACACTGCCTGCCCGCACACATCTACTACACTGCCTGCCCACACACATCTACTACACTGCCTGCCCGCACACATCTTCTACTACATTGCCTGCCCACACATCTACTACACTGTCTGCCCACACACATCTACTACTACTGTCTGCCCGTACATCTACTACACTGCCTGCCCGCACACATCTACTACACTGCCTGCCCACACACATCTACTACACTGCCTGCCCGCACACATCTACTACACTGCCTGCCCGCACACATCTTCTACTACACTGCCTGCACACACATCTACTACACTGCCTGCCCACACACATTTCTACTACACTGCCTGCCTGCACACATCTACTACTGCCTGCCCGCATACATCTACTACACTGCCTGCCCGCACACATCTACTACACTGCCTGCCCATACACATCTACTACACTGCCTGCCCTCACACATCTGCTACACTGTCTGCCCTCACACATTACTACACTGCCTGCCCGCACACATCTACTACACTGCCTGCCCACACATCTTCTACTACACTGCCTGCCCACACACATCTTCTACTACACTGCCTGCCCGCACACATCTACTACACTGTCTGCCCACAGACATCTACTACACTGCCTGCCCGTCTGCCCGCACACATCTACTACACTGCCTGCCCGCACACATCTACTACACTGCCTGCCCACACACATCTACTACACTGCCTGCCCACACACATCTACTACACTGCCTGCCCGCACACATCTACTACACTGCCTGCCCACACACTACTACACTGCCTGCCCGCACACATCTACTACACTGCCTGCCCACACATCTACTACACTGCCTGCCCGTACACATCTACTACACTGCCTGCCCACACACATCTTCTACTACACTGCCCGCACACATCTACTACACTGCCTGCCCACACACATCTTCTACTACACTGCCCGCACACATCTACTACACTGCCTGCCCACACACATCTACTACACTGCCTGCCCACACACATCTACTACTACACTTCCTGCCCACACACATCTACTACACTGCCTGCCCACACACATCTACTACTACACTGCCTGCCCACACACATCTTCTACTACACTGCCTGCCCACACACATCTACTACACTGCCTGCCCACACACATCTACTACTACACTTCCTGCCCACACACATCTACTACTACACTGCCTGCCCACACACATCTTCTACTACACTGCCTGCCCACACACATCTACTACACTGCCTGCCCACACACATCTACTACTACACTTCCTGCCCACATACATCTACTACACTGCCTGCCCACACACATCTACTACTACACTGCCTGCCCACACACATCTACTACACTGCCTGCCCACACACATCTTCTACTACACTGCCTGCCCACACACATCTTCTACTACACTGCCTGCCCACACACATCTACTACATTGCCCTAACTTATTTTCAACCAGAATTTCACTTTCTGTATGGATAATGGAAAGTGAAATATTTGCATAATTAATTTTTTAAAGAAATATCATTTCATGAGTCTCACTGGCCATTTAAAAACTATTTAACGTTGGTATCAAAGTTATGAATTAAGGATGTAATGTTTGGAGGGTAAATATGAGATGAACGGCCCAGTACTTCACGGTCTGTCGATGGTACTCGTGTAGAATGAGACATGTTTCTTGAGGTAATTAGCACCTGTAATCACCTGCATTCAAATTCTGTACAAATAAGATGTGTATTATCCAGGCATAAGTATTAATATCTAATGTTTGGCAACACTTCTCAAGTACAGACGGATCTGTAGTCCAGTGGTAACACGCTGGTTTGGTAGTCCAGGGATCGTAGGTTCGATCCCCCGTCTGACCCTAATAAAATTAACAGTCTTTCAGATGTGACATTAAACCGGAGGCGTCGCTCATATTGGCAACCGGTAGCGACGATAAATAAACGTAAAGCACGCACACTTCTCAGTGCTCATTCTAGGTCAGAATTCCTTATGGAATCCATAGCCACGAGGGAGAGAGAAGGGGCAATGTGGAATTTAAATGCCTTGCCCCAAATGCACAATTGTAATGGCTCCAGCAGGGCTCGAACTCTGGGCCGTTCGGCTACCACTGCGCTCTCACGACTTCCACATAAACTTATAACTCTCGTCAATAAAATGCATATCAATATTGTATTTGTGCACCTGAAGCGAACGTGCTACCACTGCGCTCTCACGACTTCCACATAAACTTATAACTCTCGTCAATAAAATGCATATCAATATTGTATTTGTGCACCTGAAGCGAACGTGCTACCACTGCGCTCTCACGACTTCCACATAAACTTATAACTCTCGTCAATAAAATGCATATCAATATTGTATTTGTGCACCTGAAGCGAACGTGCTACCACTGCGCTCTCACGACTTCCACATAAACTTATAACTCTCGTCAATAAAATGCATATCAATATCGTATTTGTTCTATATGCAATGTCCAAATATAGGCCCGTGATTGAAATCATGCATTTAAATGCCATATGATATTCCTTGTGCTTATTGATTAAACAGTATTTCATGTGTCTATATACAATAATCTGTCATTTATTTGATTAGATATCGATAGGTATTGTTGTGACCCCCAGCGTGGCAAAGTAGATTTCATACCACCAAAATAATGTACATTTTAATCAAGCATTCATTCACACTTAAACCCGAACTATGAATGAATTAAACACATTTAATACTTGTTACTTTTCAAATAGGTGAAAGATTTATGGTTCATCAGTATTGTATACAGGTATTATGACGGGAAATTACAACATTTTACAATATTTCGCTTTATGACTTGTCACGTTAAACACTTAATGCCACCCGCAATGAATGAAATCTTGTTTTGAATTGTATGACCACATCTTCTGCTAAAGTTGTAGACACACTTTATGTATCATCTCATGTTGTGAGGTTTAAATATTTATGATAGAATCTTCGGATAAATTGGACCAAAAAATGAGCTCGAGCAAACGAGCTCATTTTTAAGGTCATCTTGGGAAAAAAAGCAACACAAATTATTTTGCCACAGTGCATTTCTATGATGTCTCCAGTACACCATACTAAAAGTCCCAACAAATCCCATCATGCAAATTTGCATAATTAGCATAAATCCAAGATGGCCGCCAATCTGAAATATTTTCGTTTATTACATTTCACAGATGACATATTGAACACAGCAAAAGTATTATTATTAGTCATATTGATGAATTCCCATTGAAAATTACCTAGTTCCTCTCTCCAGTCCCGCACGCCACTGCCATTCCTTAACCCTTTCAACACCACAGACCTCTAAATAGGCTTACAAAAAGTGTAGATCCAGATGAGCCGGCTCGTGACGAGCCGTCTCATCAGGATCTGCACTTTTTGCCAGTGATATGACTATTTTTAGACATAATTACCCATTTTGATAAATGAACTGGTCCAAATGTGATTTTCTGATTCATTTATTGGTTTAAGAATATGATTCACGAGTCCATGTGAGTTACTTGGTGTTGAATGGGTTAAGCTATAGGTTAATTACAGCAACTACAGACCACTACACGTTTTCCCTTTTTCCAAGAATAATCTACCATTGGAACCATCTTCCTCCTGACATTGTCCATCTCCCTACCATAGAGCAATTCAATACGGAAGTTAGCTGTATTGATCATGCCAGCCCCTAGTTGTTTTCTGCCCAGCTGCTTTTAAACTCTTAACCCAACTTATTTTTCATTACTTTCTTATATTTATGCTTTTAACTACTCATAGAGTGGTGGAACCTATGCTCGGCGTAAATCCCGCATATAATGACCAGTATAAAATGTTAATTGTACTTGCCATATATTATTATTTTCTTAAGTCATGAAAACAACTTTCAAAACACTCTTGTTGACAGTTTTAGCTTCATCATGTGACCTTGCTGCTCAATACAGCTATCGCAACGGTGTCGGTCGGCACCCGTTTATATGGGGAACTGAAGACTTTAGGGCACCTATGCACGGCGTACTTGTTATTTTTTTATTTATCTACCATAACTTGTTGAATATCTTATTTTGATATAGTTCATCATTGAGTAAAAACATTTATTGGTCTTAATCAGAAATGGTATAGAAACTATTTTTCTTGTTAGGTGTAGATTTTTTAAATTTCGGATAGCTACCCGAATTGCTCATACACTGTAACAGTTTCGGTGGAAATATTCTCCCAATTATCTGCTTGTTTATATTCGTATGCTGGAACAGTCACGTGACGGTTGCATCAGCCTACCGATACACTCAACGGAATGCTATTGAACCATGCTTCAGATCTGTCAGCGAAATTAGCCTAGAACTATATAAATATTTTAAATACGAATGAAAATGGAAAATACGCGGAGCATAGGAATACGCCGAGCATAGGTTCCACCACTCTACTTTTAACTTCTTTGCGGTTTTTGACGCGCAACATGTCTACATCCTCGCGAGGGGTTTGACGATAAATAAAATAAACCTGAACAGTGTTTGTGTAACGTAAAACTGAACTGAAAACCAACAACTCTGTACCGGGTATGTCCAGTTTGTGGAAATAAATGGTCAATTTGTATGTTACATCAAGGTATGTGGATGGGGGGAGTGTATTTGAGGATGGATATGGAGGGCTATTTACTAATGTCTTTATAATAGTGCATATAACTGAATCACTGATAGATGCATGTTCTAATTGTACACAGTTTTCAGATTTCCCAGTTGGGACGTTCAATATCACATATATTAGAAGCGAGAAATAAAACACAAACTTAGTGGGAAACAATCTCCCAGTCTCCCAGTGATAGCGCGTTCGCTTTAGGTGTGAAAGGCCCAGAGTTCGAGCCCAGCTGTAGCCGGTACGATTTTGTCCTTAGGCAAGGCACTTAGAATCCACATTGACTCTTCTCTCTCCTTCATGGCGATGGAGTCCATCAGGAATGAGGTCTCGAGAGTGATTAATATAAATTGTAAGAACTTGTTTCGCAATCGAGCTAAAATAAATTTGTATAAACTAATCTGCCTATTTCATAAAAAAATAATGTTTACAATGTTGTTGGGTTATTGAATTCCATTGAATATAAACATGCACATTATATACCATATGATAGCTGACAAACTGGTCTTGTTAAGTTTTCACTTTCATTAGATTAAAATTCCATCAAATCACCCCGTGGCGTTCTTCATTTGTAGGTCAGATCAGAGAGATAGTTGGATAATACCGCTATGCATAATGTAGTTTTAATATATCTTTTTCAAATGATCAATTTGATTTTATTGTTAAATCGGAAAAAATATAAAATATATCAGATCAGACACATCTTTGAAAGATAATTGAGTTTTGAGAAATGCTGTCTGTGTGTCATAGTGATATGGTAAACAGAGGACTATTCCAATATTAGCGGAATGTGACAAGTTGTTGTAACAATAGTATTATTAGATCTATGTTTGGTATGGGGTGAACAAACAAATCCATTTACCCAGTAATGCTGTCTTACTTAGTCACAGTTTGTTTATAGGAATGTATGTGAATATTTGCCCATCTACTACAATGTGCATAATAATGATGCCTTGTACTGTATACAAGATTGACTCAGAGAAAATTAACCCTTTGCCTGCTGAGTAAATAAAATCACTTTTGCAAACAACATAGATCCAGATCAGCCACAGCGTAACGCTGCGTTCGTGCCCCGCTGGAGCTGTTATGATTGTGCCCTTAGGCAAGGCATTTAAATTCCACATTGCCTCTTCTCTCCTTCGCGGTGATGGCTTCCATCAGGAATGAGATCTCGAGAGTGATTAATATAAGTTGTAAGAACTTGTTTCGCAATCGAGCTAAAATAAATTTGTATAAACAAACGCCGCGTCTGATCAGGATCTATGTGGTTTGCTATTTAGCAAAGTATTTTAACTCTACTATCTGAATAGCAACTAGCATAGAGCTTGATCAGACAGCACGTTCTGTTCCGTCTGATCTGGCTCTATGCTGTTGTATGCAAATGTGATTTTTATCTGTCGATAGCGTGCGAAGAGTTAAGAGGATATTTGTTTGTTTCAGTGTATGATCGCATTTTATATACCACTGGATGAACACTGAAAGCATATCATCACAAGTTTATACAAATTTATTTTAGCTCGATTGTGAAACAAGTTCTTTCAACTTATATTAATCACTTTCGAGACCTCATTCCTGATGGAATTCATCGCCACGAGGGAGAGAGAAAAGGCAACATGGAATTTAAATGCCTTGCCTAAGGGCACAATCATAACGGCTCCAGCGGGGTTCGAACTCATAATACTATTATAATAACTTTTTATGTTCATGAGTAAAATATAATTTGATCAATCACTTAAACAAACAAATTTCTTTTTATTTTATGCAGAAAAGTGTTTTTATGATAGAAAAAGATGCAACTGCACTCACTCTAAATTGTGCTAGAACCTTGTTTAGACAACCATAAAATGACGTCACTGACAAGATTGAGACCGAAAAGATTTGTGTTGAAAACATTTCAACATGCAGTGGCTAGGTACCACATGTCTGTGTAAAGCAAAGAAATACAATGTGTTATGAGGGGGTACGGGAGGGTGTGAGGATATAGACCTCATGCAACTAAATGAACACTATACAGACAAATTGATGTTGTATTAGCGGAATAGGACAATACTACAAGTTACCTCCCCTTATACCATTTGTACAGAATACTTGCCTCCCTTGTTTGCAATCGTGACCTCAGGGTGTGAAATTATATTATAGATTTTGAATGCAAATATTTCTTTTCACTGTAAAGTGATGATATTAAGCCGTCTTTGATACTACTAATCCCTTTCTTACATGCATATTAAATTTACGAAAAGTGTTATGAAGAATCAATTCTTCGATGGATTAAGCTTTATTAAAAGATATTTAAACTGCGCACACTCGGCCCAGGTATACTCGAGTACGCAATGAAAGGTATTTGAATCGCCTTGTGTCAAAGTGGTTGATCTTCTGTAGAAGTCAATCAAAAATGAGTAATGTTATTGATCCGACTTTTCGTTTAATGTATGCTTGTATGGTAGGGACATAGTATTTGCAAGAGAAATTTCTTGAAAAGTAACACTTCGCTGCAGATCAAAGATATCAAAGAAGGACTTGTAGCCTTGTTAACTCGGTGTAGGCGGTAGATACTTAATTACCAGAACAATTGAGCTTAGTTTAAACTTTATTCAACAATTTCGAAGCAAGTTTTAACAACTTATATTAATTAATCACTCTCGTTGGCACGACGGAAGAGTTATTCCGATTATTCGTATGGGAGGAAACCGGAGTACCCGGAGAAAACCCACATGTCTGTTCTGGCGACCACCGTACCATCTCACATACTTCCCGGTCCGAGTATCGAATCTGGGTTGCATTGGTGAGAAGCGAACAATTGAGTTTCTACCATCCAAACCAGAATTAACCTGATGCGAGCTGTCAATCAAACCAGCCAGCGATAATCCGATAAGCCAATCAGCGATTGATAAAGCTACACACACCTTCACCAACCGTAAGCGGTATCAAACAGCCGCCATTTTCCTCGACAACTTATAGTTATAATGTGCAGTAAGCATGACTGGCTGGCTCACTGAGATGGTCACTTTGTGAGGTAGATCACTCTGGCTATGGTACGTCGCAGCCCAAGCGTTGACTAAGCCACCAGCGTGGTGATATAATTGTACAGAACAAATGTACTACTCATTCACAAATCTCCTCATCTGTATTCATTGCCATAATGTATGGTAAAAAATCATTCACAAATCTCCTCGTCTGTATTCGTTGCCATAATGTATGGTAAAAATCATTCACAAACTCCTCGTCTGTATTCGTTGCCATAATGTATGGTAAAAAATCATTCACAAATCTCCTCGTCTGTATTCGTTGCCATAATGTATGGTAAAAAATCATTCACAAATCTCCTTGTCTGTATTCGTTGCCATAATGTATGGTAAAAAATCCTTCGCTGGAGCCGTTACGATTGTGCCCTTAGTGGAAAGCATTATTAATTCCATATGCCTCTTCTATCTCCCACGTGGCGAAGGATTCCATCGAGAGTGATTAATATAGGTTGAAAGAACTTGCAATCGAGCTAAAATAAATTTGTATAAACTAAAAAATGCTCGCCAAATTACTAGGTAAACTTGCTAAATCGCAAGTGTCAGCCACTTTGTGTGTTTGTTTTTGTTCACGTCCGTGATATCACGTGACTAGTGGGTGGGAGGAGCTATAGTCTCATCGTCGTCATGTTAATTCTACCCCCCTCCGCCATACACATCCACTGAGTCCACTTATGCAGTCCATCCCCCATCTCTTTACAATCCTAGTCCGTTTATTCAAATTTATTCTAGTTTGATTGCGAATTAAGTTCTTACAACATTAGTCTAATAACTCTCGAGAGCTCACTCCTGATGGAATACATCGCTCTCGAGGCCTCATTCCTGATGGAATACATCGCTCTCGAGACCTCACTTCTAATGGAATACATCACTCTCGAGACCTCATTCCTGATGGAATACATCGCTCTCGAGACCTCATTCCTGATGGAATACATCACTCTCGAGGCCTCATTCCTGATGGAAGACATCGCTCTCGAGAAAAAATATATATTATAAATGTATTTTAAATTTTTTTGGGTGGATAAAGTAGCCGGTGGTTCGGGCGTGAACAGCCGGGTAAAGTAGCCGGTGGTTCGGGCGTGAATAGCCGGGTAAAGTAGCCGTGGTTCGGGCGTGAATAGCCGGGTAAAATACCCGGCCCTTTACGGACAGGCCTGTTATGTGTGATCATGTCATTCATTTGTAATTTCTAATCTCTAACTGGAGGGTTGAATGGGTCTCTGATCTGATCTGGGTCTAGAACCCTAGTTATATCTATATATATATATATATATATATATACAGGAGGGTTGATTGGGTCTCTGATCTGATCTGGGTCTAGAACCCTAGTTATCTATATATATATATATATATATATTATTATACAGGAGGGTTGATTGGGTCTCTGATCTGATCTGGGTCTAGAACCCTAGTTATATCTATATATATATATATATATATATACAGGAGGGTTGATTGGGTCTCTGATCTGATCTGGGTCTAGATTCCTAGTTATATCTATATATGTATACATTTTTATTTATATTTCCATATATTATTGTCATGGGTAAATGTTTAAAATTTCATCTGTAATTGTGAAGCGCAATAGAATAATAATTATTTTTGCGCTATATAAATGCTATGTATTTGTATTTGGATCACTTGCACAGTGCATTATGCCTTTGCATACAAAGTGTGTGCACTTCGTAAGTGGTTTGAGAGAGTTGTGTGCGGCTTATGTTTGCATACTGTTTGGAGACCATGTTTTGTTTTATCAGTGTGTGGATGTTCCTGTACTTGAAAGCTTTTGGTGTGTTTTAGTAGTGATCTTGGAATGTTTACTCACCAAATGGATTTAAATTGATTGTGTACCAAATGGATTTAAATTGATTGTGTACCAAATGGATTTAAATTGATTGTGTACCAAATGGATTTAAATTGATTGTGTACCAAATGGATTAAAAATGATTGTATACCAAATGGATTTAAAATGATTGTGTACCAAATTAATTGTATACCAAATTGATTGGAAGTCGTGATAGCGCAGTGGATGAGCGTTGGCTTCAGGTGCGAAAGGTCTGGAGTTCGAGCCCCACTGGAGCCGTTACGATTGTGCCCTTAGGCAAGGCATTTAAATTCCACGTTGCCTCTTCTCTCTCATTCATGGCGATGGATTCCATCAGGAATGAGGTCTCGAGAGTGATTAATATCAGTTGAAAGAATTTGTTTCGCAATCGAGCTCAAATAAATTTGTATAAACTAAATTGATTGGATACCAAAGGGATTTAAATTGAATGTATACCAAATGGAGTTGCATTTGGATCAGATTGTTTCTGACTGTTGCTTGTAGTAGTTGATGCGTGCTAAGATGATTGATTGATTAACAGTTGACAGAACTATTCTAATACACACATTTATATGCCATATTCATTTTAATACACACATTGATATACCGTATTCATTCTAATACACACATTTATATACCGTATTCATTCTAATACACACACATTTATATACCATATTCATTCTAATACACACATTTATATACCATATTCATTCTAATACACACATTTATATACCATATTCATTCTAATACACACATTTATATACCATATTCATTCTAATACACACATTTATATACCATATTCATTCTAATACACACATTTATATACCATATTCATTCTAATACACACATTTATATACCGTATTCATTCTAATACACACATGTATATACCATATTCATTCTAATACACACATTTATATACCATATTCATTCTAATACACACATTTATATACCATATTCATTCTGATACAAACATTTATATACCATATTACACACATTTATATACCATATTCATTCTAATACACACATTTATATACCATATTCATTCTAATACACACACATGTATATACCGTATTCATTCTAATACACACATGTATATACCGTATTCATTCTAATACACACATTTATATACCATATTACACACATTTATATACCATATTCATTCTGATACACACATTTATATACCGTATTCATTCTAATACACACATTTATATACCATATTCATTCTGATACACACATTTATATACCATATTCATTCTAATACACACACATATATATACCATATTCATTCTGATACACACATTTATATACCATATTCATTCTGATACACACATTTATATACCATATTCATTCTAATACACACATATATACCATATTCATTCTAATACACACATATATACCATATTCATTCTAATACACACACATTTATATACCGTATTCATTCTGATACACACATTTATATACCATATTCATTCTAATACACACACATATATATACCATATTCATTCTGATACACACACATTTATATACCATATTCATTCTAATACACACACATATATATACCATATTCATTCTAATACACACATATATATATATACCATATTCATTCTGATACACACATTTATATACCATATTCATTCTAATACACACACATATATACCATATTCATTCTAATACACACATTTATATACCATATTCATTCTAATACACACACACATATATATACCATATTCATTCTAATACACACATTTATATACCGTATTCATTCTAATACACACATTTATATACCATATTCATTCTAATACACACATATATACCATATTCATTCTAATACACACACATTTATATACCGTATTCATTCTGATACACACATTTATATACCATATTCATTCTAATACACACACATATATATACCATATTCATTCTGATACACACATTTATATACCATATTCATTCTAATACACACATTTATATACCATATTCATTCTGATACACACATTTATATACCATATTCATTCTAATACACACACATATATATACCATATTCATTCTAATACACACATATATATACCATATTCATTCTAATACACACATATATATACCATATTCATTCTGATACACACATTTATATACCATATTCATTCTAATACACACACATATATATATACCATATTCATTCTGATACACACATGTATATACCGTATTCATTCTAATACACACATGTATATACCATATTCATTCTAATACACACATTTATATACCATATTCATTCTGATACAAACATTTATATACCATATTCATTCTGATACACACATTTATATACCGTATTCATTCTAATACACACATTTATATACCGTATTCATTTATCGAACCATGATCTGTTTAAAGACTATAATTCCTTTACATAATTATGGGGGACCTAACAATACATTTCGATTGCAATCTGACAGAACTGTTTAACCCAGTGTAGTTATGTCTATCCTTGTCTATGATGTACTGAACACCTTGGCTTTGTTCCTTCCTTGATGGCTGTATGTCCACTGTCACAGATATGGAAGATTTATGGAGATATCCAGTCGTAATGCATTTGAATGGCCTCTAAAATATTCAGTTGATTGAGAAATAAAAACATTCAGTAGTAGGATATACTGGCATTTGTGGCTTCAATATGTTTTCAGTTATGACTTTGATATATGTCAACCTTTATGACTTAACCCTTCCCTTCATAGAGATTTATGTTAATATACTAGTATTTCTCCATACAAATGACAGCCATTTAGCTATCATGCAGTGGATAAGTATTCACCATATCTATCCCACCTCCATAGATATTACTGGGACTACAGGAGATTCTGGCCGTTATTATGAACATTGGTTTGGCTACTACATTGTCAATGTATGTCGTATTGGTAATGGCGTCAAGAGGTGCTTCTATGAGGGAAAGGGTTAATGTATGTCGTATTGGTAATGGCGTCAAGAGGTGCTTCTATGAGGGAAAGGGTTAATGTATGTCGTATTGGTAATGGCATCAAGATGTGCTTCTATGAGGGAAAGGGTTAAGACTCATTGGTTGGCATTTATGACTTGGAGGATATGGTTGGCATCTATGACTTGGAGGATATGGTTGGCATCTATGACTTGGAGGATATGGTTGGCATCTATGACTTGGAGGATATGGTTGGCATCTATGACTTGGAGGATATGGTTGGCAGTTATGACTTGGAGGATATGATTGGCATCTATGACTTGGAGGATATGGTTGGCATTTATGGTTTGGAGGATATGGTTGGCATTTATGGTTTGGAGGATATGGTTGGCATTTATGGTTTGGAGGATATGGTTGACATTTATGACTTGAAGGATATGATTGGCATCTATGACTTGGAGGATATGGTTGGCATTTATGGTTTGGAGGATATGGTTGGCATTTATGGTTTGGAGGATATGGTTGGCATTTATGGTTTGGAGGATATGGTTGTCATTTATGACTTGGAGGATATGGTTGGCATTTATGACATGGGAGGATATGGTTGGCATTTATGACATGGGAGGATATGGTTGGCATTTATGAATTGGAGGATATGGTTGGTATCTATGACTTGGAGGATATGGTTGGCATTTATGGTTTGGAGGATATGGTTGGCATTTATGGTTTGGAGGATATGGTTGGCATCTATGACTTGGAGGATATGGTTGGCATTTATGGTTTGGAGGATATGGTTGGCATTTATGGTTTGGAGGATATGGTTGGCATTTATGGCTCAGAGGCAATTGTTGGCATTTATCACTTGGGGGCTATAGTTGGGAGGCTTTTGTAATTTATCAGGCTCTATTTTGTTTGCTATTTGGATAGTGGAGCTAAGACCCATGGCTGAATAGCAAACAACATAGATCCTGATCAGACATGGCTGAATAGCAAATAAATAGATCCTGATCAAACTTGGCTGAATAGCAAACAACATAGATCCTGATCAGACGTGGCTGAATAGCAAATAACAATAGATCCTGATCAAACTTGGCTGAATAGCAAACAACATAGATCCTGATCAGATTCGGCATTTTAAGAGTTAATATGTATCCACTATAAATAAGTAAACTCTACCTGTTTGATGATGTTCCTGCATGGTGATGCTCCTGCATGGTGATGTTCCTGCATGATCATGCTCCTGCATGGTGATGCTCCTGCATGGTGACTGCATGGTGATGTTCCTGCATGGTGATGTTCCTGCATGATCATGCTCCTGCATGGTGATGCTCCTGCACGGTGACTGCATGGTGATGTTCCTGCATGGTGATGTTCCTGCATGGTGATGCTCCTGCATGGTGATGTTCCTGCATGGTGATGCTCCTGCATGGTGATGTTCCTGCATGGTGATGTTCCTGCACTCCTGCATGGTGATGCTCCTGCATGGTGATGTTCCTGCATGGTGATGTTCCTGCATGGTGATGCTCCTGCATGGTGATGTTCCTGCATGGTGATGCTCCTGCATGGTGATGCTCCTGCATGGTGATGTTCCTGCATGGTGATGTTACTACATGGTGATGTTCCTGCATGGTGATGTTCCTGCACTCCTGCACGGTGATGTTCCTGCACTCCTGCATGGTGATGTTCCTGCACGGTGATGTTCCTGCACGGTGATGTTCCTGCACGGTGATGTTCCTGCACGGTGATGTTCCTGCACTCCTGCATGGTGATGTTCCTGCATGGTGTGATGCTCCTGCATGGTGTGATGCTCCTGCATGGTGTGATGCTCCTGCATGGTGCGATGTTCCTGCATGGTGTGATGTGACTGCATGGTGATGCTCCTGCATGGTGATGCTCCTGCATGGTGATGTTCCTGCATGGTGATGCTCCTGCATGGTGTGATGCTCCTGCATGGTGTGATGTTCCTGCATGGTGTGATGTGACTGCATGGTGATGTTCCTGCATGGTGATGCTCCTGCATGGTGTGATGTTCCTGCATGGTGATGTTCCTGCATGGTGATGCTCCTGCATGGTGTGATGCTCCTGCATGGTGTGATGCTCCTGCATTGTGATGCTCCTGCATGGTGATGTTCCTGTATGGTGACTGCATGGTGATGTTCCTGCACTCCTGCATGGTGATGCTCCTGCATGGTGATGTGTTCCTGCAGGTGACTCCTGCATGGTGAGCTCTGCATGGTGATGTTCCTGCATGGTGATGTTCCTGCATGGTGATGCTCCTGCATGGTGATGTTCCTGCATGGTGATGTTCCTGCATGGTGTGATGTGACTGCATGGTGATGTGACTGCATGGTGATGTTCCTGCATGGTGCTGTTCCTGCATGGTGATGCTCCTGCATGGTGATGTTCCTGCATGGTGATGCTCCTGCATGGTGATGTTACTGCATGGTGATGTTTCTGCATGGTGATGTTCCTGCATGGTGATGCTCCTGCTTGGTGATGCTCCTGAATGGTGATGTTCCTGCATGATGATGCTCCTGCATGGTGATGTTCCTGCATGGTGATGCTCCTGCATGGTGATGCCTCTGCATGGTGATGCTCCTGCATGGTGATGCTCCTGTGTTCCTGCATGGTGATGCTCCTGCATGGTGATGCTCCTGCATGGTGATGCTCCTGCATGGTGATGCTCCTGCATGGTGATGCTCCTGCATGGTGATGCTCCTGCATGGTGATGTTACTGCATGGTGATGTTCCTGCATGGTGATGCTCCTGCATGGTGATGCTCCTGCATGGTGATGTTACTGCATGGTGATGCTCCTGCATGGTGATGCTCCTGCATGGTGATGCTCCGTGTTACTGCATGGTGATGCTCCTGCATGGTGATGCTCCTGTGTTCTGCATGGTGATGCTCCTGCATGGTGATGTTACTGCATGGTGATGCTCCTGCATTGTGATGTTCCTGCATGGTGATGCTCCTGCATGGTGATGCTCCTGCATGATGATGCTCCTGCATGGTGATGTTCCTGCATGGTGATGCTCCTGCATGGTGATGCCTCTGCATGGTGATGCTCCTGCATGGTGATGCTCCGTGTTCCTGCATGGTGATGCTCCTGCATGGTGATGCTCCTGCATGGTGATGCTCCTGCATGGTGATGCTCCTGCATGGTGATGTTACTGCATGGTGATGTTCCTGCATGGTGATGCTCCTGCATGGTGATGCTCCTGCATGGTGATGCTCCTGCATGGTGATGTTACTGCATGGTGATGTCCTGCATGGTGATGCTCCTGCATGGTGATGCTCCTGCATGGTGATGCTCCTGTGTTACTGCATGGTGATGCTCCTGCATGGTGATGCTCCTGTGTTCCTGCATGGTGATGCTCCTGCATGGTGATGCTCCTGCATGGTGATGTTACTGCATGGTGATGCTCCTGCATTGTGATGTTCCTGCATGGTGATGCTCCTGCATGGTGATGCTCCTGCATCTGCATGGTGATGCTCCTGCATGGTGATGCTCCTGTGTTCCTGCATGGTGATGCTCCTGCATGGTGATGCTCCTGCATGGTGATGCTCCTGCATGGTGATGCTCCTGCATGGTGATGCTCCTGCATGGTGATGCTCCTGCATGGTAATGTTCCTGCATGGTGATGCCCCTGCATGGTGATGTTCCTGCATGGTGATGCTCCTGCATGGTGATGTTACTGCATGGTGATGTTCCTGCATGGTGATGCTCCTGCATGGTGATGCTCCTGCATGGTAATGTTCCTGCATGGTGATGCCCTGCATGGTGATGTTCCTGCATGGTGATGCTCCTGCATGGTGATGTTACTGCATGGTGATGTTCCTGCATGGTGATGCTCCTGCATGGTGATGCCCCTGCATGGTGATGCTCCTGCATGGTGATGTTACTGCATGGTGATGTTCCTGCATGGTGATGCTCCTGCATGGTGATGCTCGGTTGCCAGATTACATGATTGTTTGAGCTGGATCCTCATCGCCATGTTGCATGGTATATGTTATGTTCAGTATACAGGCTATATGTTTGAGCTGGTCACCACCACGTTGCTATGCCTGTATGGTGTAGGTTACATTCAGTATACAGGCTATATGTTTGAGCTGGTCACCACCACGTTGCTATGCCTGCATGGTGTAGGTTACATTCAGTATACAGGTTATATGTTTGAGCTGGTCACCACCACGTTGCTATGGTGGTTATAGGAGAAAGCTCTATTCAAAGACCCCCTGCAAAGTGAAACATGAAACCTGCCTATTGTTGTGGAAAGCTTATCTTTATATTTCAGTTTATTATAGTGAAATTTGATGTGAGGAATTGATCGGCTTTGCCTGTTTGTTCAGCTCTGCTTGTATTGTTGTGTGTGAGGGTGGTTTGAGATCAGTGAATCGATGTAGGGTACAATAACAAGCTTGATGTGCCTATAGACCCGCATAAACTATTTAAAAGAGAGCTTCAAGAACTAAATGCAAGTGCGTGTACATATTGACAGTTGTTTTAGAGATATAATATCATGTGTACTTTAGTGTCTTGAGAAATTGAATAATTTAACGATATTTACATAACTATTTTTTAATAATACAGTCAAACCTGTCTTAAGCAGCCAGCCAAGGGAATCACAGAAAGTGGCTGCTTAGCAAAGGTGGCTGCTTAATATAGGTGAAATGTATAGTAAAACAACACATTGGGAATATGTTAACTGGCTGCTTAATACAGGTTGGTTGCTTAATGGAGGTGACCACTAACACAGGTTTGACTGTAACTATTTTTTAATAATACAGTCAAACCTGTGTTAGTGGTCACCTCCATTATTAAACCCAACCTGTTTTAAGCAGCCAGTTTCCAGATTCCCAATATGTTGTTTTATTATACATATGTCCTCTATTAAGCTGCTGTCTGTGAATCCCTTGGCTGGCTGCTTAACCCTTTACACGCTAGTGACACATAATAATCACAGAATGTGCCGTCTGAGCAGGCTATATGCTGTTTGCTATTCGGATATTGGAGCTAAAAAAGTTGCATTTTATTTTTATATTGATTTTATTTACTCAGCAGGCAAAGGGTTAAGACAGGTTTGACTGTATTGCAAATATACTGTGATAGCAGAGATATGTGTAGCCAGTTGGGAAGGAAGTGTTGTATTGCAATTAATTGTTTTACGACCAAGTGTGTAGCCAGTTGGGATGGAAGTGTTGTAATGCAATTAATTGTTTTACCACCAAGTGTGTAGCCAGTTGGGAAGGAAGTGTTGTATTGCAATATATTGTTTTACCACCAAGTGTGTAGCCAGTTGGGAAGAAAGTGTTGTATTGCAATTAATTGTTTTACCACCAAGCGTGTAGCCAGTTGGGAAGGAAGTGTTGTAATGCAATATATTGTTTTACCACCAAGTGTGTAGCCAGTTGGGATGGAAGTGTTGTAATGCAATTAATTGTTTTACCACCAAGTGTGTAGCCAGTTGGGAAGGAAGTGTTGTATTGCAATATATTGTTTTACCACCAAGTGTGTAGCCAGTTGGGAAGAAAGTGTTGTATTGCAATTAATTGTTTTACCACCAAGCGTGTAGCCAGTTGGGAAGGAAGTGTTGTAATGCAATATATTGTTTTACCACCAAGTGTGTAGCCAGTTGGGATGGAAGTGTTGTAATGCAATTAATTGTTTTACCACCAAGTGTGTAGCCAGTCAGGAAGGAAGTGTTGTATTGCAATATATTGGTTGTAATCTTGATGTGGTTTGAGGGGACACAATGTTGCATAATTTGATGAAACTTGGCGTGACGTTTCTTCATCAATGACTAGGTTATGATGTCAGTCGGATTAATCAATTAAATAAAAAAACAAATTAACCCATTCAACACCAAGTAACTGATATGGACTGGTCCATGATATTTTTAGACCAATAAATTAATAACAAAATTACATTTGGATCAGTTCATTTATCAAAATGGGTAAAAAAATTCTAAAAATGGTTATATTACTTGAAAAAATAGTTATATTACTTGAAAAAAGTGCAGATCCTGATGAGACGGCTCGTCATGAGCCGGCTCATCTGGATCTACACTTTTTTGTAAGCCAATTTAGAGGTCTGTGGTGTTGAAAGGGTTAAGCAGCATCTGAACCCATAAGCAAAATTTAACCAAACTTGGCCTCCTACCTATATTGTCAAATTAGGCCAGTCAATAAAATGTTCCATTCCACGATGTCAAATTAATGTAGCACCTTAACAGACGGATCTGTAGTCCAGTGGTAACACGCTGGACTTGTAATCCAGGGATCGCATGTTCGATACCCCATCTGATCCTAATAAAATTATCAGTCTTTCAGATGGGACTTTAAGCCGAGGTCTCGTGTCGGTGCTTTACACCGTGCACGTTAAAGAACCAGAGGAGACTCTGGAATGGGTCTCTGTCTGTATCATTGCACTATCCTCCAAAAATCTAAAATGACTAATCTCTTCAGGAGGCGTCGCTCATATGGGCAACCGGTAGCGACGATAAATAAACGTAAACACACACACACCTTTTCAGCTGTATTTATTTGAATAAATTTTGTTCTACCTTTATCACCATATCATCTTTGATAGTTCTACCAGGAGAAGCTAGTTATCCAAAGAGGTCTTTCTGTCGTCCGCCTCCGTGGTCGAGTGGTTAAGGTCGCTGACTTGTATACCACTGTAACCTATCATCACTGATGGTCACGGGTTCGAGCCCCGCTCAGGCCGTGTCTCATTTATATGAAAAAGTTGGCAGTTTCTTACGGAGGTTGATGCACCCCCAAGTACTGGTAACCGCTGGAGCCTGCCCAGGAAAGGTGTTGTTAAGTAAACTGCCCGTCGGCGATATAGCCCGAAATGGTGCTGATGCAGGCGTAAAACCCGAAGTATAACATAATCTTTCGTCTGTTTTTAGGAGACTTGATTTTATTTTCTGGCCTTTGTTACAAGTCACCAACAATATGCTATACATGTACACCTGGATAATTCTTAATCCCCGGCCAAAACGTTAATCTCCAGAGATTGTAATATAGACTACAAAAGAATTCTCTCAAATCAGTTTTGTCGGGAATAAATTATGTTTGTTTTATATTTAATACAATTTTGGAAAGAGCTAAGTTTGATTTTGTAATAGATGGTGGAGAAAAGGTAAAATTTGATGATTTCTTTAGATTTATTGTAGTCCATTTTAACCTGTAACCATTTCAACACCACATACCTCTAAATAGGCTAACAAAAAGTGTAGATCCAGATGAGCCGGCTCGTGACGAGCCGTCTCATCAGGATCTGCACTTTTTGCCAGTAAAATTGCTATTTTTAGAGAAAAATTACCCATTTTGATAAATGAACTGGTCCAAATGTAATTTTCTTATTAATTTATTAGTCTAAAAATATGATGCACCAGTCCATGTCAGTTACTTGGTGTTGAATGGGTTAAAATGCTGAACCCATTGAAAGGAAAATGCAAATAACATAGACTCAGGTCAGCTGCGCCGAGGTGTACCGCCGCGTTTGATGATGATCTATGCTGTTTGCTATCCAGCCAAGTGTTTTGAGCTTGACTATCTGAATAGCAAACAGCATAGAGCCTGATCAGACGGAACATTCTGTGACGTCTGATCTGGCTCAATTCTGTTTGCAAAAGCGATTTTTTTCTGCCGCTAGCATGTAAATGGTTGTGGTTTAAAATAAATGCAGAAATGTTTTTTTTTCTGCATATGAATCTGATAAAGAAATGTAACTCTAGTTGACTTGTATAAGAAGTAATGAGAAATGTTAAATTGTGTTGTTGGAGTTGTCTCCCTTCATCATTATAGTTGATGGATTGGATGATAAATCAAGTTAAGTCGATGATGTTGTATATATTCTCTGAAGCCAAGCAGTCTTGTTGTGCGTTCATTATTCAGATTTGTCGCATTACGCCTCCGCTTTCATTCCTTCTTGCTCATTGTTTTACTTGAGAGCACTCCTCAATCTTGTGCAAAAGTCTTTTGTTGTCTTGCAAAGCTGTTAATGGTACTCGGCCTAGAGCTTATTAATTTGGAGCTGTTTTTCTGTCGCAGTCAGCCTATTGTTTATTTTGATCTCTGAGTCATATTCTGCTTCCAAAAACATTCCATTGTGCTCGTTATAAAACTGGCATTATGCAAGTGTTTTAGTAGAGCAGTCCAACCGTAGACCCTATTTGACCCATAACCTGCCAATCAAAATAAAATTCCTTTTGCAAACAGCATAGAGCCAGATCAGACTGGACAGAACATGCTGTCTGATCAGGTTCTATGCTGTTTGCTATTCGGATCATGAAGCTAAAACACTTGTCTGAATAGCAAACAATATAGATCCTGATCCGACATGACGTTATACTGTGGCTGATCTGGATCTATGTTGTTTGCACATTCCGTCCCATTTATTCAGCAGGTTATGGGTTAATGCACTTGAAAAATATATAATGTAGTGTATAGGCTGGGTGTATCAGGTGTACTTGGTTCTAGTGGTGATCTCTAGTCCATTGTGAATTCATTTCATATATAATAATGGTAAAATTCATCGAGTTATGAAAAGATCATATTTCCGTGTATATTAATTAGCCAATTGCAGCATTTATAAATAATATAACCCGATTGCATTGGTTGCTCTTATGGTAATACCATATAAGGTGTACATGTAGGCTTATACTGATATCAACCTCTCAGGCTCGTATGCAGTGGGGCTGTGATGGGTGCATTCACCCCCCACCCCCCCATATCTGCAGAGGTCCGCTTTTTGCCGATATATTTATTAAAATTATTTCGTACTGCTACAAATTCAACTCAATTTCTGATGGTCACCTACCTTCCATACTCTCGCTGTGGGTTTTGGCATGCACTCACCTATAAGACAACTCACCCCTTACTTTGGTCCTGAAAGCTGTTGGTTTTGGCATGCACTCGCCTATAAGACAACCCACCCCTTACTTTGGTCCTGAAAGCTGTGGGTTTTGGCTTGCACTCGCCTATAAGACAACCCACCCCTTACTTTGGTCCTGAAAGCTGTTGGTTTTGGCATGCACTCGCCTATAAGACAACCCACCCCTTACTTTGGTCCTGAAAGCTGTTGGTTTTGGCATGCACTCGCCTATAAGACAACCCACCCCTTACTTTGGTCCTGAAAGCTGTGGGTTTTGGCATGCACTCGCCTATAAGACAACCCACCCCTTACTTTGGTCCTGAAAGATGTGGGGTTTTGGCATGCACTCGCATATAAGACGGGTTAATCAAATGGACACCAGACACAAGTATAAATTGCATGTTTGGCCAGTGCAAGTTGAAGAACGGATGAATCTGTAGTCCAGTGGTAACAGGCTGGACTAGTATTAGTAATCCAGGGATCGCAGGTTCTATCCTCCATCTGACCATAATCAAATTAACAGTCTTTCAGATGGGACGTTAACCGAGGTCTTGTGTCGGTGTTTTACATCGTGCACATAAAAGAACCAGAGGAGACTCTGTCTGTATCATTGCACTATCATCCAAAAATCGAAAATGACTAATCTCTTCAAGAGGCGTCGCTCATATGGGCAACTGGTAACGACGATAAATAAACGTAAAACAAACACACGCAAGTTGAAGACATCTTCAGTATCTGAGTACTTTCTTTTCTAAAACAGCTTATAAGACGGGAAGCCACTTTGTGTGGCCATATTTAGAGGGCCCTAAGTTACATTTTAATACTCGCTTATAAGACGGGAAACCACTTTGTGTGGCCATATTTAGAGGGCCCTAAGTTACATTTTAATACTCGCTTATAAGACGGGAAACCACTTTGTGTGGCCATATTTAGAGGGCCCTAAGTTACATTTTAATACTCGCTTATAAGACGGGAAACCACTTTGTGTGGCCATATTTAGAGGGCCCTAAGTTACATTTTAATACTCGCTTATAAGACGGGAAGCCACTTTGTATGGCCATATATAGAGGGCCCTAAGTTAGATTAGTTCAGAACTAATTAGGTCACCATCTATAAATAAAGAAATCTATCTATAATGTGGTTGTAAAAGAACTGGTATTATAGGCGAGTATGGGTGGTAGTTTTCTATATATTTAAGTAGAATATTTTATACAAGCATTAAATGCGTATAGGCGTTGACGTTTTAAAATAGTCGGATGGAGGGGGGCGGGGGCGGGTGTCAAGCGATGCGGGTCGCACAACACGGTCATGTTTGGTCTGCGTAGGGGCCTACCTCTGTGTTACCGCTTGCTACAATGACACTCCAGAACGGCTCACGGTGTATATAATTAATATCACAGTATCATGTCACTGGGTTTTGGCCATATTCTAAAGGCTGTATTTATGATAGTGTGAATACACAAATACCTGACATTTGAAAAATAATATAAATAATGATACTTTGTGGCATTTCTATTCAATGCCTTTAATTCATGATGTTTTTTAATATGTGCTTTGAAATGAAAAGATGACATTTTGTATGTACCACGAAAATACAATTTTCTCTTAATTTTCAATTTGCCTGAAATTGGAGACAATGAACATGGAGATAGTGGGGGAGTGTTCTCGTCTGCAACAAACATATACTAAATGGGATTGGAATATTTTATGACGTTATTGGCGACCATTTTTAGTAATATTGGATATTGAACGACAGAAGGAATATGTTCTCCGGCTCCATTTGATTCATGGAAAATGTTTCTTGACTAGGATTGGCTGTCAAGTTTATCTTTGGGTTGTCTCATTTTCGCCCCACACTGAAATTCTGAGTGAAATATTGTCTGTTGTACAGAGTTCTAATAATAATTCCAGCAAGAAGATATTGTTAGTGAAACTAGACAGATGTAGCAATAAGTTAAAGTTAAAAGTTAAAGTAGAGTATTGTGTTCATTAAGAAGATATTAGAAGATGTAAGCTAGGATTTGTTACAAAGGGATATTGACAATTGAAATATTGACAGTCAGTCGTTCGCAAGAAGGATATGAACAAAACGACTGTATTAATCATATATCTACTTTCTTTTGATATTTCGGCAGTTCAAACGCTTCTGATTTTTACTGAGTTTTATTTAAACAATTAGAACTAACAGAATGTTCTCGACGTTGATGATGCATTTTGAGAACTTGAGTGTTTCTAAATGTTTGGATTGTTTCAAGTGGAGGAGGAGAAACTCAACCTACGAGGAGTTAGAAGGGTGAGATGTTTACGCTCCGTCCCTCGATGATGTGTTTCTTAGAAATAGGCTCCAAATTTATTTGAGCTCGATTGCGAAACAAGTTCTTACAACTGTTATTAATCACTCTCGAGACCTTATTCCTGATGGAATCCATCATGAATGAGGTCGAGAGAAAAGGCAGTGTGGAATTTAAATGCCTTGCTTGCCTAAGGGCACAATCTTAATGACTCCAGCGGGGCTCGAACTCCGGACCTTATACACCTGGAGTGAACGCGCTACCACTTCGCTATCACGACTTCCATTGATCTGGGTTCCCTTTGGAAATGTCCAATATATGGATTTATATATGGAACTAGTTTATACAAATTGATTTTAACTCGATTGCGAAACAAGTTCTTTCAACTTATATTAATCACGCTCGATATATGGAGTTATATAGTAGTTCTGTATGGAAATGTACAATGCATGGATATATGTATATGGAATTATAATTATAGTAGTTCTGTATGGAAATATACAATGTATAGGTTTATATATATGGAATTATAATTATAGTAGGTCTGTATAGAAATAAGTCCGCCTCCGTGGTCGAGTGGTTAAGGTCGCTGACTTGTATACCACTGTAACCTATCATCACTGATGGTCACGGGTTCGAGCCCCGCTCAGGCCGTGTCTCATTTATATGAAAAAGTTGGCAGTTTCTTACGGAGGTTGGTGCACCCAAGTACTGGTTAACCGCTGGAGCCTGCCCAGGAAAGGTGTTGTTAAGTAAACTGCCCGCCGGCGATATAGCCCAAAATGGTGCTGATGCAGGCGTAAAACCCGAAATATAACATAACTGTATAGAAATATACAATGTATGGATTTATATATATATGGAATTATATAGTAGTTCTGTATAGAAATATACAATGTATGGATTTATATATATATGGAATTATATAGTAGTTCTGTATGGAAATATACAATGTATGGATTTATATATATATGGAATTATATAGTAGTTCTGTATGGAAATATACAATGTATGGATTTATATATATGGTAGTTCTGTATGGAAATATACAATGTATGGATTTATATATATATGGAATTATATAGTAGTTCTGTATGGAAATATACAATGTATGGATTTATATATATGGTAGTTCTGTATGGAAATATACAATGTATGGATTTATATATGTGGTAGTTCTGTATGGAAATATACAATGTATGGATTTATATATATATGGAATTATATAGTAGGTCTGTATGGAAATATACAATGTATGGATTTATATATATATGGAATTATATAGTAGGTCTGTATGGAAATATACAATGTATGGATTTATATATATATGGAATTATATAGTAGTTCTGTATGGACATTTACAATGTATGGATTTATATATATATGGAATTATATAGTAGGTCTGTATGGAAATATACAATGTATGGATTTATATATGTGGAATTATATAGTAGGTCTGTATGGAAATATACAATGTATGGATTTATATATATATGGAATTATATAGTAGGTCTGTATGGAAATATACAATGTATGGATTTATATATATATGGAATTATATAGTAGGTCTGTATGGAAATATACAATGTATGGATTTATATATATATGGAATTATATAGTAGGTCTGTATGGAAATATACAATGTATGGATTTATATATATATGGAATTATATAGTAGTTCTGTATGGAAATATACAATGTATGGATTTATATATATGGTAGTTCTGTATGGAAATATACAATGTATGGATTTATATATATAGTAGTTCTGTATGGAAATATACAATGTATGGATTTATATATGTGGAATTATATAGTAGTTCTGTATGGAAATATACAATGTATGGATTTATATATATATATATATATATATATATATATATATATATATATATATATATATATATATATATATAGTAGTTCTGTATGGAAATATACAATGTATGGATTTATATATATATGGAATTATATAGTAGTTCTGTATGGACATTTACAATGTATGGATTTATATATATATATATATAGTAGTACTGTATGGAAATATACAATGTATGGATTATAATATATGGACATTAATTTTATAGTGTCCGCACACAAATGTACACAGTATTGTATTATATATTACGATTGTGCCCTTAGGCAAGGCATTTAAATTCCACATTGCCTCTTCTCTCCCACATGGCAATGGATTCCATCAGGAATGAGATCTCGAGAGCGAATAATCTAATCTTGTAAAGACTTGTTTCGCAATCGGTCAGAAATAAATTTGTATTATATGGAAATTTACAGGTTCCATAATTATACAATATTTCACAGTTATACTTGGAGATTTGTGTTGGTAATTAATTTATTATGTATCTGGCTTTTTAGGTGTCTCATAAGTCAGTAATGGCTGGCCCTTTAAATAGGGGTGACACTCTAATAAACAAACGATCACAGGTTCGATCCCCTGTCTGACCCTAATAAAATTAAGACTTTCAGATGGGACTTTAAACCGAGGTCTCGTGTCGGTGCTTTACATCGTGCACGTAAAAGAACCAGAGGAGACTCTGGAATGGGTCTCTATCTGTATCATTGCACTATCCTCCAAAATCTAAAATGACTAATATCTTCAGGAGGCGTCGCTCATATGGGTAACCGGTAGCGACGATAAATAAACGTAAAACACGCACAAATAAACAAACACTTCACTTTAGGTGCTGATTGTCTATAATTTGGAACAAATAGATATTATGAGGACTGGATGATGAGCATACAGTAATAGAAACTATACTATTTAGCTGACATATTAAGTTTACCAGCAATTGCTGTCTATAATAAATCTAAATAATTTCCTGGGTTGTTTATACACAAGTGATTGACTAGCTTGCATGAGTCATGTTTAAAAGCCAGTCATTTTTGAGAAAGATCATTGATAAAGAGATGGAAATGTGTTGTATCTATTCTCTGCTGGTCTTAAAACTGATAACTACTGGATGCCTGCCAATAGTTGCCAATAGTTGGTGGGTACATTATACAAGCCAACCATTTCAAGAGGCAAAAGGGATACACCTCATTTCAAAGGGTTACACCTCATTACAGATTTTGATGAATCTTGGTAGGAATGTTCGATGTGCAATGCTCTTTCAAACCATTAATGAAATAGATGAGCTAATACAACCATTAATGAAATAGATGAGCTAATACAACCATTAATGAAATAGATGAGCTAATACAACCATTAATGAAATAGATGAGCTAATACAACCATTAATGAAATAAATGAGCTAATACAACCATTAATGAAATACATGAGCTAATGCAACCATTAATGAAATAGATGAGCTAATACAACCATTAATGAAATAAATGAGCTAATGCAACCATTAATGAAATAGATGAGCTAATACAACCATTAATGAAATACATGAGCTAATACAACCATTAATGAAATACATGAGCTAATACAACCATTAATGAAATACATGAGCTAATACAACCATTAATGAAATAAATGAGCTAATACAACCATTAATGAAATACATGAGCTAATGCAACCATTAATGAAATAGATGAGCTAATACAACCATTAATGAAATAGATGAGCTAATACAACCATTAATGAAATAAATGAGCTTATACCATTAATGAAATAGATGAGCTAATACAACCATTAATGAAATACATGAGCTAATACAACCATTAATGACATAAATGAGCTAATACAACCATTAATGAAATACATGAGCTAATACAACCATTAATGAAATACATGAGCTAATACAACCATTAATGAAATAGATGAGCTAATACAACCATTAATGAAATACATGAGCTAATACAACCATTAATGAAATAGATGAGCTAATACAACCATTAATGAAATAGATGAGCTAATACAACCATTAATGAAATAGATGAGCTAATACAACCATTAATGAAATAGATGAGCTAATACAACCATTAATGAAATAGATGAGCTAATACAACCATTAATGAAATAGATGAGCTAATACAACCATTAATGAAATAGATGAGCTAATACAACCATTAATGAAATACATGAGCTAATACAACCATTAATGAAATACATGAGCTAATACAACCATTAATGAAATACATGAGCTAATACAACCATTAATGAAATACATGAGCTAATACAACCATTAATGAAATACATGAGCTAATACAACCATTAATGAAATACATGAGCTAATACAACCATTAATGAAATACATGAGCTAATACAACCATTAATGAAATACATGAGCTAATACAACCATTAATGAAATACATGAGCTAATACAACCATTTATGAAATAAATGAGCTAATACAACCATTAATGAAATAGATGAGCTAATACAACCATTAATGAAATAGATGAGCTAATACAACCATTAATGAAATAAATGAGCTTATACAACCATTAATGAAATAGATGAGCTAATACAACCATTAATGAAATACATGAGCTAATACAACCATTAATGAAATAAATGAGCTTATACAACCATTAATGAAATCGATGAGCTAATACAACCATTAATAAAATCGATGAGCTAATACAACCATTAATGAAATAGATGAGCTAATACAACCATTAATGAAATAGATGAGCTAATACAACCATTAATGAAATAGATGAGCTGATACAACCATTAATGAATTTGATGAGCTAATACAACCATTAATGAATTAGATGAGCTAATACAACCATTAATGAAATACATGAGCTAATACAACCATTAATGAATTAGATGAGCTAATACAACCATTAATGAAATACATGAGCTAATACAACCATTAATGAAATACATGAGCTAATACAACCATTAATGAAATACATGAGCTAATACAACCATTAATGAAATACATGAGCTAATACAACCATTAATAAAATAGATGAGCTAATACAACCATTAATGAATTAGATGAGCTAATACAACCATTAATGAATTAGATGAGCTAATACAACCATTAATGAAATACATGAGCTAATACAACCATTAATGAAATACATGAGCTAATACAACCATTAATGAATTAGATGAGCTAATACAACCATTAATGAAATACATGAGCTAATACAACCATTAATGAAATAGATGAGCTAATACAACCATTAATGAAATACATGAGCTAATACACCCATTAATGAATTAGATGAGCTAATACAACCATTAATGAAATAGATGAGCTAATACAACCATTAATGAAATAGATGAGCTAATACAACCATTAATGAAATACATGAGCTAATACAACCATTAATGAAATAGATGAGCTAATACAACCATTAATAAAATAGATGAGCTAATACAACCATTAATGAAATACATGAGCTAATACAACCATTAATGAATTCGATGAGCTAATACAACCATTAATGAATTAGATGAGCTAATACAACCATTAATGAAATACATGAGCTAATACAACCATTAATAAAATAGATGAGCTAATACAACCATTAATGAAATAAATGAGCTAATACAACCATTAATGAAATACATGAGCTAATACAACCATTAATGAAATAAATGAGCTAATACAACCATTAATGAAATACATGAGCTAATACAACCATTAATGAAATACATGAGCTAATACAACCATTAATAAAATAGATGAGCTAATACAACCATTAATGAAATACATGAGCTAATACAACCATTAATGAAATACATGAGCTAATACAACCATTAATAAAATAGATGAGCTAATACAACCATTAATGAAATAAATGAGCTAATACAACCATTAATGAAATACATGAGCTAATACAACCATTAATGAAATAATGAGCTAATACAACCATTAATGAAATAAATGAGCTAATACAACCATTAATGAAATACATGAGCTAATACAACCATTAATGAAATAAATGAGCTAATACAACCATTAATGAAATACATGAGCTAATACAACCATTAATGAAATACATGAGCTAATACAACCATTAATAAAATAGATGAGCTAATACAACCATTAATGAAATAAATGAGCTAATACAACCATTAATGAAATACATGAGCTAATACAACCATTAATGAAATAGATGAGCTAATACAACCATTAATGAAATAAATGAGCTAATACAACCATTAATGAAATACATGAGCTAATACAACCATTAATGAAATAAATGAACTAATACAACCATTAATGAAATACATGAGCTAATACAACCATTAATGAAATAGATGAGCTAATTCAACCATTAATGAAATAGATGAGCTAATACAACCATTAATGAAATAGATGAGCTAATACAACCATTAATGAAATAGATGAGCTAATACAACCATTAATGAAATACATGAGCTAATACAACCATTAATGAAATACATGAGCTGATACAACCATTAATGAAATACATGAGCTAATACAACCATTAATGAAATACATGAGCTAATACAACCATTAATGAAATACATGAGCTAATTTCTCGTGCGGCCAGGATATGGCTTGCTGTAGTGTAGTCAACAATTGACTAGTTGGAGCTGGAAGGCTGCGTTCTACGCCACTTGCAGTGTGGTTCAATTTGTAGATTTAACCCTTTCAACACCACAGACCTCTAAATTGGCTTACAAAAAAGTGTAGATCCAGATGAGCCGGCTCGTGACGAGCCGTCTCATCAGGATCTGCACTTTTTTCAAGTAATATAACTATTTTTAGAAATAAAATTACCCATTTTGATAAATGAACTGATCCAAATGTAATTTTGTTATTAATTTATTGGTCTAAAAATATCATGGACCAGTCCATGTCAGTTACTTGGTGTTGAATGGGTTTAATGGGTATGAGAGTATTGGGAGTCGACTGTACCTGTATTGTTTCTTTGTTTCAGTGATGGTGGATTCCTTGCGCACAATGCCACAAAGGATACATATCCCGCCCCCCTGCCAACGAAGAAGGTCAACTTCACCGGGAATGGGGCAGCAGTTACTGATGCCAATCACAACACCGGCAGCAACACCTGTGATCTTCCAGCATACAATGACTGTATCGTAAGTTCATCTCATGTTTACATTTCTGTTGTACCTACCACCACCCTCCTACTTTATACAGATTGAGAAAGAGACCTGGTATTTGTGCCTTACTCTTGCTGGCATAGTCTGTCCGTCTGTTTGTTTGCGGGCATATGGATGGGGATACAGAGGAACTGGGTATTCCGTCTGTTTGTTTGTGGGCATATGGATGGGGATACAGAGGAACTGGGTATTTGTGCCTTACCCTTGCTGGCATAGTCTGTCCGTCTGTTTGTTTGCAGGCATATGGATGGGGGTACAGAGGAACTGGGTATTTAAAAAACAACGATCAGTCATTCTCGCTTTCGGACACCGATAAGGCTAACACATTAAACGACTTCTTTGTCTCTATATCAAAGGTAGATGATTCGCAAACTCCTTTGCCAACGTTTATATCTAAAACCAATTCACGTATGAATAATTTCATTATAACTGAACAGGACATTACTGGTGTTTTATCGAATTTAATGGTTAATAAGGCATCTGGACCCGACGAAATAAGTCACAGAATGATGGAGGAATCTTCAGATACATTATGTGTACCATTATCTATACTTTTTAATCGCTCATTAGCTGAAAGTGTCTATCCTAAATGTTGGAAATCAGCTAATGTAATGCCACTATATAAAAAAGGCGACAAAGACGAACCGTCAAACTATAGACCGATCTCCTTAATCAGTTGTGTAGGTAAGGTTATGGAACGAGTTATTTTCAAACAAACGTATAACTATTTACACGGAAATAATCTTATATATCCCAAACAATCTGGATTTCTTCCAGGTCACTCAACTATCTACCAACTAATAGATATCTACAATCACATTTGCAAGGCACTCGATGATAAGAAATCAACATGTATAATATTTTGCGATATATCCAAGGCATTTGACAGAGTATGGCATAAAGGATTATTATTTAAGATAGAGCAATATGGTATCACCGGAAATCTGTTGACGTGGTTTTCAAATTACTTATCGAATCGCAAGCAACAGGTTTTTGTTAGAACGTCTTTTTCTGAAGAAAAATCATTATACGAAGGTGTCCCGCAGGGTTCAGTATTAGGTCCTCTACTATTTTTACGTTAATGATATTGCAGATTCTTTGATAAGTATTACCAGACTATTCGCAGACGACAGCTCCCTTGCAACATCAACGAGTGACATATCGCTAATGGAGACAATACTTAATGAAGATATGAACACTATTATGTCCTGGTCCAAGCAGTGGCTTGTTAAATTCCACCCAACAAAAACAGAAGCAATGTTCTTCTCCTTTATCAAAAGAAACCGCCCTAATGTGTACTTTGATAACACTCGTCTAACATTTGTTGAACATCATAGACATCTTGGTATTACTTTTAGCGAATATGGGTCGTGGCACAAACACATATCTAATATAATTACATCATCGTCTAAAGTTCTAGGTTCAATGAAAATGCTAAAATTCAAGCTAAAACGTCAAACACTAAATCAAATGTATATATCGTATTTGAGGCCGTTGCTAGAATACGCTTCACTAATCTGGGACAATTGTGCACAATATGAGAAAGAAACTCTAGAAAAAATACAATATGAATCAGCAAGAGTTGTAACAGGCCTTACCAGATCTGTATCAATACAAAACTTACTACGTGAAATAGGATGGGTATCTCTAGCAGACAGAAGAAAAATCCAAAAGCTAGTGTTAATTTATAAAGAAAAAACAGGAATTTTACCGGCTTATTTACATGATCTATTCCCATCGAGTGTTTCAGATGCTAATCCCTATAACTTAAGAAATAGTACCAATTTTGCAACTTTAGTTAGGAGAACGGAGATTTATTCACAATCTGTCATTCCATTGTCGTTGCAACTTTGGAATCAACTTGGTCAAGCTATTAGAGCATCTATATCACTTCCTGTATTCAAACGAAAACTTAAAGCTATGTTTAGATCTCCAACTGTCCCATTATACTATTTAAAAGGTGAACGTTTTTCAGCCGTGCATCATGCCCGTATACGAAATAATTGTAGTAATCTAAATGCCGATTTACATGGTAACCATTTAATACCTAGCTCTGTATGTGATTGTGGACATGACATTGAAGACGCTCAGCATTATTTTTTTAGATGTACTCGTTTCATTATCCAGCGGAGAAAACTATTTACCAATACGCGAGGTTTCCATCCCATGAGTACATACAAATTATTATTTGGCAATGAAAACCTAACCGATGATCAAAATGTATCTATTTTCAATCATGTCCAAATATTTATAAAAGAAACGGAACGATTTAAACATTAATTATCATACATTATGATACATATAATATATAGTTTGTATCACGAGTCACTATATACTTTACTCTGATAACAAGGGTCCCGGGGGTGGGGCGATGACATCTGAGCATACTTGTCCATTTTCTTCATGTTTTTTCCTTCTTAATTATATCCTCACTTCTTGTACGCGTTCATACAAATAAACCACTACTTATTTATCAGCTAATATGGGGAGGACCGAATCTAATGTTGTTATAACTTGTGGTCCAACCCATTTGTGTATGTATGTAATACCTGTATGATTGTGATTGTATTTATGTATACATATACAATAAAATATGATTAAACTAAACTCTTGCTGGCATAGTCTGTCCATCTGTTTGTTTGCGGGCATGTGGATGGGGATACAGAGGAACTGGGTATTTGTGCCTTACTCTTGCTGGCATAGTCTGTCTGTCTGTTTGTTTGCGGGCATATGGATGGGGATACAGAGGAACTGGGTATTTGTGCCTTACTCTTGCTGGAATAGCCTGTCCGTCTGTTTGTTTGTGAGCATATGGATGGAGATACAGAGGAACTGGGTATTTGTGCCTTACTCTTGCTGGCATAGTCTGTCCGTCTGTTTGTTTGCGGGCATGGGGATACAGAGGAACTGGGTATTTGTGCCTTACTCTTGCTGGCATAGTCTGTCCGTCTGTTTGTTTGCGGGCATATGGATGGGGATTCAGAGGACCATACTCTTGTTGCCAGATCTCAAGGTCATGTCGTGGTTTGTTTGTATGTGTGACTATGTATAGGTGGATACAGTAAGACCTGGGTGCCGTACCTTTCTCTTGCGGGCTTACGATGTCTGTCGTTCGTATACCTGTGTATAAGTGGATACAGTAAGACCTGGGTGCCGTACCTTTCTCTTGTGGGCTTAAGATGTCTGTCCTTCGTGTACCTGTGAATGCAATTAGGCATAAGATGAAAACTCTTTGAGGTACACCACATTTGAAATTGTACTCTGGATTTTGCAAAAGTGTTATCGGCTATTTATAGCTTAAAGGCCAAAAAAATAATACCTGTATTCACTGTTTCAGTAGGGAATTATTTTTGTTTTTACCCTTACTCTTTTTCACAGATAATGCCAAAATTTGAATTTTTATATTTTTTTGGAATTTTTATATTTTTCTAAAATTTCATATAAAAAATTCAGGGGCGTGGGGGAGGGGATAAAAATGGCTCGGGAGGGGAACGGTAAACACAGTGTTTGTTTTTTTGCCTAATGTATGTTGGGTCTCATTGGTTCTCTAAAATGCCATTTTGCTCTTTGCTCCCTAGGAATTTCATTAGAATTGTATGACACATTTCCAGAGTTTTCAGTTAATACAAATAAGAAAAAAGACATTAATGAATTGTCGACTGCTACAATTGTTTGAACTATTTATAGCCTTAATTTTACCCAACATGCAAAGAGTTAAATGAAGGGATAAGCCAATCCTCTCATTCTGTACAAATCCTTACCTCCTATCAATGATCATGTATTGACGGACAATTAAATATGTTTGAACCGAAATAGCCATGCATAACATTACTTACAATTTAAGAGATATCATCTAAGTTATGACTGTTTTGTGAAAATCGACCCCTGGGTACTAGCGGTTCCAAATAATTCATTTATACATCGATTGTATCGTGGTAGATTATTGACGTGTACTTGGTTCATACGACATGCATTATTTTTGTATCCGATATGGTTGTATGAATCTGTCCGATACTTGATGATTAATCTGTCTTGATGATTAATCTGTTAGATACTTGATGATTAATCTATCCAATACTTGATGATTAATCTGTTAGATACTTGATGATTAATCTGTTAGATACTTGATGATTAATGTTAGATACTTGATGATTAATGTTAGATACTTGATGATTAATCTGTTAGATACTTGATGATTAATCTGTCTTGATGATTAATCTGTTAGATACTTGATGATTAATCTGTTAGATACTTGATGATTAATCTGTCTTGATGATTAATCTGTCCAATACTTGATGATTAATCTGTTAGATACTTGATGATTAATCTGTGAGATACTTGATGATTAATCTGTCTGATACTCGACACTTGATGATTAATCTGTCTGATACTCGACACTTGATGATTAATCTGTCTGATACTCGACACTTGATGATTAATCTGTCTGATACTCGACACTTGATGATTAATCTGTCTGATACTTGACATTTGATGATCAATCTGTCTGATGCTCGATACTTGATGATTAATCTGTCTGATACTCGATACTTGATGATTAATCTGTCGGATACTCGACACTTGATGATTAATCTGTCTGATACTCGACACTTGATGATTAATCTGTCTGATACTTGACACTTGATGATTAATCTGTCAGATACTCGACACTTGATGATTAATCTGTCTGATGCTCGACACTTGATGATTAATCTGTCTGATGCTCGATACTTGATGATTAATCTGTCTGATACTCGACACTTGATGATTAATCTATCTGATGCTCGACACTTGATGATTAATCTGTCTGATACTCGACACTTGATGATTAATCTGTCTGATACTCGACACTTGATGATTAATCTGTCAGATACTCGATACTTGGTGATTAATCTGTCTGATACTTGATGATTAATCTGTCTGATACTTGATGATTAATCTGTCTGATACTCGACACTTGATGATTAATCTGTCTGATACTCGATGCTATACTAGATGATCAATTTGTCCTTGAGAGAATGATGAGTTAACATGCTTGTGGAAGTATGAGAGTTGTAGGCATGTGCAGCTGTGAGTGACGTGTTGCAGCGTGGGTGTTCTGTACGTGACATGTCATTGTGGCAACATCGGTTATGTGTATTATGTAAATATGCAGTAAAGAGCATTCAAGGAAATTGGTCTCACTGACTGGTTTCGAGATTGCATCACACCGATAAAGGCTATTGTGGAACATCATGATTGTGTCTATTTCAAGCAGACTAAATTTAGCTATTGGTCTATTACAATTATGTTTATGTTAAAAAAACCACACCAGGCTTTACCGGGAACATTATCTATATGGAGGACAGGCTTTACCGGGAACATTATCTATATGGAGGACAGGCTTTACCGGGAACATTATCTATATGGAGGACAGGCTTTACTGGGAACATTATCTATATGGATGACAGGCTTTACCGGGAACATTATCTATATGGAGGACAGGCTTTACCGGGAACATTATCTATATGGAGGACAGGCTTTACCGGGAACATTATCTATACAGAGGACAGGCTTTACCGGGAACATTATCTATATGGAGGACAGGCTTTACCGGGAACATTATCTATACAGGACAGGCTTTACCGGGAACATTATCTATACAGGACAGGCTTTACCGGGAACATTATCTATACAGAGGACAGGCTTTACCGGGAACAGTATCTATACAGAGGACAGGTTTACCGGGAACATTATCTATATGGAGGACAGGCTTTACCGGGAACATTATCTATATGGAGGACAGGCTTTACCGGGAACATTATCTATATGGAGGACAGGCTTTACCGGGAACATTATCTATATGGAGGACAGGCTTTACTGGGAACATTATCTATACAGAGGACAGGCTTTACCGGGAACATTATCTATATGGAGGACAGGCTTTACCGGGAACATTATCTATACAGAGGACAGGCTTTACCGGGAACATTATCTATACAGGACAGGCTTTACCGGGAACATTATCTATACAGAGGACAGGCTTTACCGGGAACAGTATCTATACAGAGGACAGGTTTACCGGGAACATTATCTATATGGAGGACAGGCTTTACCGGGAACATTATCTATATGGAGGACAAGCTTTACCGGGAACAGTATCTATACAGAGGACAGGCTTTACCGGGAACATTATCTATACAGAGGACAGGCTTTACCGGGAACATTATCTATACAGAGGACAGGTTTTACCGGGAACAGTATCTATACAGAGGACAGGCTTTACCGGGAACATTATCTATACAGAGGACAGGTTTTACCGGGAACATCAATACTGAGGATGATGAGGGGGTTCTCCGTTCTCTCATAAATATTTATTGTCCTGGAATTTTCATCATTTCGACCATTTTTTTCGCCATCGAAATAAAAGTTGAGAAGAATCTAATAAGAATATTAAATTTGTAAAACAGTAAACACTTACAACTGTTGTTTATTTTCTACCTCTCCTTCCTTGTTGTTCATCATTGAAGTACACAAGTCTGGATTCGATATAGACCACTTTTCAAATGATTTTTTTTATATCAAACAATTCAAATGAATTTAATATCAAACAGTTTTGCATTTTTTTCAAATGAATCAACATTAAACATTACTCAAATGAATTAAATATTAAGCATTTTTCAAATGTATAAAATATCAAACATTTTTCAAATGTATAAAATATCCAAGCATTTTTTAAATGAATTCGATATAAAGCTTTAAAAAAATAAATGAATTTGTCGATATCAAGCATTTTAAAATTTGATAACAAGCATTTGAAATTAATGTTGAGCATTTTTAAATAAATTTGATATAAAACATTTATGAATTCGATATCAGACAATTTTTCCAAATGAATTTGATATCAAGCACTTTAGTTTATACAAATTTATTTTAGCTCGATTGCTAACAAGTTCTTTCAACTTATATTAATCACTCTCGAGACCTCATTCCTGATGGAATCCATCGCCATGAAGGAGAGAGAAGAGGCAATGTGGAATTTAAATGCCTTGCCTAAGGGCACAATCGTAACGGCTCCAGCAGGACTCGAACTCCGGACCTTTCGCACCTGAAGCGAACGCGCATCCACTGCGCTATCACGACTTCCACGACAAGCACTTTAATTAAACAAAATCTGAAAAGGTGTATTGTTTGTTTTTGGTATTGATAGAAGTGTATTCAGTGTGAAATTGATATTTTTGTGATGAGCTCTAAGAGACATTAATGCTTGATACATAGTTAGTTCTCCTTTCATGAAAACCTCTTTTAACATTTGTCATTAATTCCTTAAATCATTTCTTTCATAATTTCTTTGCCCAGCGATTTAATTTCGGCACATAATAACAGGCTTTAAAAATCTGGTTTTGTGTGTTTTCAATAACTGATACGCGACATTATAATACAAGGTAGACGTTTATAGTATTTGTTATATTTCTGTATTACAAGAAATATTTACTTATAGTATAGTGGAAACATTTTTTCCATAGTTTGAAGTGATTTTGATATTTTATGTAATAGCATAACACTTGTATGATTTGGTGTTAGACTTTCCTTAATTAGTTAAGACTTGGAATTAGTTTCATCTTATTGTGTGTGACGTGTGTGACGTGTGAATTCTTCTTCATTTCATGGAGTTTTACTGTCTGAGGATATTGTATTGAATTACAAACTGTGTATGTGATATGCATGTTATAGGATACGCGGATCAACTTTAAATACGCACCACTTATGTCGGGGGGGGGGGTATATTTATATTTTTGGCGTCATGTGATATGCATGTTATAGGATACGCGGATCAACTTTAAATACGCACCACTTATGTCGGGGGGGGGGTATATTTATATTTTTGGCGTCATGTGATATGCATGTTATAGGATACAAGGATCAACTTTAAATACGCACCACTTATGTCGGGGGTATATTTTTGGCGTCATGTAATATGCATGTTATAGGATACATGGATCAACTTTAAAAATGCACCACTTATGTCATGGGGGGGGGGCAATATCTGATAGCGGGATCTTCCTAGAACAAGACACATATATTATAGCTTAGCATCTAATGTTGCAAAGAATAGTACATATAGAGAAGATGATTAGCTAAATGTTTCATGGTATATTGTTACAGCCAAGATTACATTATTTTCGGCAAGTTTTATGAAAACATGTAAATTTCATTACCATTTTGACAATTTTATGGTTTTAAAACGAAATTTGGAAACTATTAAGTAGCTTGCAGTAATGTTTAGGCCTGTAGCCAGACTTTTAAATGGTTGGATGAGTAATCTGATTAATTGAACCACTAAGTGGGAGGGGGGCTATCCTCTCTTGGTCTACCCCCCTCTTGGTCTACCCCCTCCCTGTGTTGGCATTTGAAAATTTTGAAATTTAAATATTAAATCGTGCATTCTGAGAACTTTTATGACATTAATTTGGAGTTTGATTTATAATTAGAGGTTATTATGTGGCTAGTTTCATATCAGCATAGGTATCGAACCCAAGGTAGGTTATTACGTGGCTAGTTTCAGGTATCAAACCGTAGGTAACTTAATATCAGACCGAGACAGGCTATGTTTGTGAATATGCGACTAATAAAGTTATTATAGATATTGTCACAAATAATTATGACAATAAATCACATGGCTAATGGTAATGATGGCAACTAAGGGAGGGTGAAGGGAGATAGGATGGGAACTGAGGGAGGGTGATGGGAGAGATAGGATGGAAACTGAGGGAGGGTGATGGGAGAGATAGGATGGGAACTGAGGGAGGGTGATGGGAGAGATAGGATGGGAACTGAGTGAAGGGTGAGTGTGGATGGCTACAGAAGGAGGGTGAAGGGTGACTGAGGATGGCTACTGAGGGAGGGTGAAGGAAGAGAGCGGAAGACAACCGAGAGAAGGTGGAAGGGGGAGAGAGGTTGGCAACTGAGGGATGGTGATTTGAGGAGAGGAAGGCAACTCAGGGAGGGTGAAGGGAGATAGAGGAAGGCAACCCAGGGAGGGTGAAGGGAGAGAGGATGGCAGCTGAGGGAGGTTGAAGGGAGAGGATGGCAACTGAGGGAGATTGGACTGAGAGAGAGGATGGCAATTGAGTGAGGGTGAAGGGAGATAGGATGGCAACTGAGTGAGGGTGAAGGGAGATAGGATGGCAACTGATGGAGGGTACATGGAGATAGGATGTCAACTGATGGAGGGTAAAGGGAGATAGGATGGCAACTGAGGGAGGGTAAAGGGAGATAGGATGGCAACTGAGGGAAGGTGAAAGGGAAGAGAGGATTGGGACTGAGAGAGGGAGAGAGGTTGGCAACTTAGGGGGGGTGGTGAAGGGGATGACAACTGAGGGCGGATGAAGAGGAAGAGGTCGCGAAGGAGGGATATGGAGGTGAGTGAGGATTGGGGTGAGTGAGAAGGTGGTAGACAAGGGAGGGTGGAGGGGGAGTGAGGATGGCAAAGGAGGGAGGTGGAGAGGGGGAGAATGGATTGTGAGTGAGGGTAGAGAATGTCATAGGAGGAAGAGGAGTGGAGTGGGAGGGAGAGAGGATTGCGGTGGTGTGGGAGTGGTTGACAGAGGAGTGAGGTTGTTGTACAGGGAGAAACAATGACAGGGGAGGGAGGGTTTAGGGGGAAAGGATGTCAGAGGCGGGGAGAAAGAGAGAATTGTGGAGATATGTGTAGACAAGCAGAGAGGATGTCGCATGAGGGGGAGTATACAGTCACAGAGTGATATGACAATGGCCGATGGTGGGTGGAGGTTTTAAGGGGATTAAGGAAACTTAAGCAAACGCATATTGTGAATTAACATCCTTGTTCACCATGTCATTTGGACTGCTAATATTGGCTCATTAATTAACGTTCGCTCCTATTTAAGGCTCTGAGATTACTATTGATGGTTTGATTTATAGATATCATGACTAATACATGACATTTACTACATCGCCACACCTTGTGTGAGCTGCCTGCTTGCTGCACATCGCCACACCTTGTATGAGCTGCCTGCTTGATGCACATCGCCACACCTTGTGTGAGCTGCCTGCCTGCTGCACATCGCCACACCTTGTGTGAGCTGCCTGCTGCACATCGCCACACCTTGTGTGAGCTGCCTGCCTGCCTGCTGCACATCGCCACACCTTGTGTGAGCTGCCTGCTGCACATCGCCACACCTTGTGTGAGCTGCCTGCCTGCCTGCTGCACATCGCCACACCTTGTGTGAGCTGCCTGCCTGCTTGATGCACATTGCCACACCTTGTGTGAGCTGCCTGCTGCACATCGCCACACCTTGTGTGAGCTGCCTGCCTGCCTGCTGCACATCGCCACACCTTGTGTGAGCTGCCTGCCTGCCTGCTGCACATCGCCACACCTTGTGTGAGCTGCCTGCCTGCTTGATGCACATCGCCACACCTTGTGTGAGCTGCCTGCTGCACATCGCCACACCTTGTGTGAGCTGCCTGCCTGCTTGATGCACATCGCCACACCTTGTGTGAGCTGCCTGCCTGCTGCACATCGCCACACCTTGTGTGAGCTGCCTGCCTGCTGCACATCGCCACACCTTGTGTGAGCTGCCTGCCTGCTGCACATCGCCACACCTTGTGTGAGCTGGCTGCCTGCTGCACATCGCCACACCTTGTGTGAGCTGCCTGCTTGCTGCACATCGCCACACCTTGTGTGAGCCAAACAAATCAAGGTTGGGCTTGCATCATTTAGTACTTACAAATTTATTTTAGCTCAATTGCGAAACAAGGTCTAACAACTTATATTAATCACTCTCGAGACCTCATTCCTGATGGAATCCATCGCCACGAGGGAGAGAGAAGAGGCATGTGGAATTTAAATGCCTTGTCTAAGGGCACATTCGTAACGCGGCTCCAGCGGGGCACAAACTCAGGGCATTTTTCACCTGAAGCGAACGCGCTACCTACGCTATCACGACTTCCTTTTTTTTTTAATACAAATGTATTTTAGCTCGATTGCGAAACAAGTTATTTCAACTTATATAAATCACTCTCGAGACCTCATTCCTGATGGAATCCATCGCCACGAGGGAGAGAGAAGAGGCAACGTGGAATTTAAATGCCTTGCCTAAGGGCACAATCGTAACGACTCCAGTGGGGCTCGAACTCCGAAGCTTTCGCACCTGAAGCGAACGTGCATCCACTGCGCTATCACGACTTCCTTTAATATTCTTCGCAAATCATTTAGTGTTTTCATATTTTAAAATGTCTCTAAAAATAATCATGAGATTTATCTACTGACAATAGAAAAGTAGGCTAGCACATGTACTTGGTGAGATATAAACCAGATAATTAGTTTGTACATTGAAAGATTGTCAATATATGAATATGGTGGTGGTGGTATGCTGTTCTCCCACCTGTATTGCACTGTTGAGGAGAGTCAATTAACAACACTGCCAAACTGTAGGCTTCCTACTGTCTCAACAACATCAGGTATCTACTGACTTGCCAGGCAGAATATTCTATCTACACATCAGATAAATATTTGTAACAAGATGTGTGTGTTTCTTCATCACTGACATCTTCCAAGTCCACGTTTACATAAGTGTCAATGTGACTAGCTTGTATGATACTATATAGTCGCTTCCACTCAGCATGTATGATTGTATATAATGACTTCACTCACATCATATACCAGCCACAGATATAATAATCTACAGGAATCTAAAAACTTCTAAAATCTGTATGGGCAGTTACGTTATCTCTCCGAGTACTTTGTGAAATTTCCATTTTAATTTTCAATTCCCTGATTACCAACAATAGTATTTGCCCACTCAGGATGGTACACTCATGATGGTACACTCATGATGGTACACTCAGGCTCAGGATGGTACACTCAGGATGGTACACTCAGTATGGTACACTCTGGATGGTACACTCAGGATGGTACACTCAGGATGGTACACTCATGATGGTACACTCTGGATGGTACACTCAGGATGGTACACTGTTCTACTCACCTGATTGGAATTATTCGGTTCTTGGAAGTTTACGCTATATCGTTGTATGGCATATAGGCTATTCTTTGTACAAATTAAGGAAGATCCCAACATTAAGTTCCATTAGTATGGGGCACGTTTGTAGAACTATTGACAGTTTTAACTTTAGTATCTTGCAAACACTAATCACACTTAGATTAAGACTCGAGCCAACTACATGATATCTGAACCAACTACATGATATCTGAGCCCAACTACATGATATCTGAACCAACTACATGACAGCTGAGCCAACTACATTTTATCTGAACCAACTACATGACAGCTGAGCCAACTACATGACAGTTGAGCCAACTATAACATATAACAGCTTGTGATGATCATGTGTAAATGCTTATAGTACTTGTATAAAACGTTGATTATGACCCTGTTGAAACAAGAACATTTGCTATACCATCTTGACATAATTAATTATATATCATAGTTATACTTTAACTGTCAATTCTATGATGAGATGAGATGGAAATATATAAAGCAACATGAGTCGAGGTACTCGAGGATGTAGAAAATGAAATCATGTAGAAACACTGGAAGCAATAGCATCTCATAGAACATCAATCGCAACCAATAATAAGACAGGAGGAGCTTTTGAAGCTGTAGCAAAGATGTCAAATGCCATTTCTACCATTCCCAATTACTGTAGCTATGAAGCATTTAAGACAGGCTTTTCGGAAGGCATAGGAGTGTACAGTGAACATAAACCAACATGTGAACAGGCTAAGCTTCCAAACCGAATCAGAATCCGTTATTGGGGGAATGAACATTGTGTGGATGCTACGTATCTCATTGACGTGACCAATAACAGCAAATACATGACTAGGAATTTGAAATTTACAAATTCTTGCGATTGGTTTGATGCTTATAGTGTGAAGTATGCTGAGAAACTGAAGTCGAAGTCTCGAGCTGGATCTGATGATTACAGAAATGATGATCACAATCAAGATATTGAGGATGTTTTAAACAATCGGATAAAACCGGTGGCGTCGTGTTCAGATTCCAGGTTGTCGAGCAGTAGGAACAGCACTGCAAAGTCGTGGAGACTGCACATTGAATGTGAGACTGAGAGCTTCCGGTACTCGACTGAGAAAGGTTGTATCGATTGGTTAGAGATGTGCGATGATGGTCTGAGAAAGACGAACTCTGATCGCGATTTAATCAGATCATTTGATGATCAGTTCCAAGCGAAGAAATTTGAAGTGAGACAGAAGTTTCATAATTCATACTCGGACAGGTGCACCATATTTGAAAGGGGAATGTTTCCAGTTTGTCAGAATCATTTACATAGAAAGTTTGGTACAGATACTACATGGAGCTCCAGTGAAGATGTTGATGTAAGAACCGTTAATACTACAGAGGAGACGACTCTAGAGGAGGAAGTGTTTGAGGAAGATTTGTACTATCTTGGACCACCAAAGGTTTGTTCTTTTCTCCACTTCACAGACAATAATCAACAAAGCATAGTCTCCACCCCTTGCCACGAATGTTAAGATCATGTTCAGCAACTTGCTAGCTGACATTCACATCTTTATAGTCTCCACCCTTGCCACGAATGTTAAGATCATGTTTAAGAATTTGCTAGTTGACATTCACATCTTTATAGTCTCCACCCCTGCCATGAATGTTATATCATATTTAGCAACTTGCTAGCTGACATTCACATCTTCAGTCTCCACCCCTGCCACGAATGTTATATCATGTTTAACAACTTGCTAGCTGACATTCACATCTTTATAGTCTCCACCCCTGCCACGAATGTTATATCATGTTTAGCAACTTGCTAGCTGACATTTACATCTTTATAGTCGCCACCCTTGCCATGAATGTTATATCATGTTTAGCAACTTGCTAGCAATTTTATTCCACTATCACTTCTTATGAGTATTAAGTTACTATATCTCGACAGATCTCCTACAGTATATGCAATGGGTACAATGTTGTCAGTTAATTAACACCATTTTGATATAATCACATTTATCATACCGCAACATCTGGTTAGGGAACAACAGTAAAAACAAAGGATTCTAACTAAAAAGACCTATTCACATTTTGGAATAAATCAGACTTTATCTTCCAAGGGAGGTAATAGAAAATTAGAGGTGTCTCTCATTTGTTAATTCATTTTTCTTATTATCATCAGTGCTGATAACTCTGGAAATAAGTCGTGGAATTTCATCAGAATTGTGTCATTACTACACAATGAGGGACCTCACTGGCTTTTCTATTACCTCCCTTGGTAGATAAAGTTACACAATGAGGGACCTCACTGGCTTTTCTATTACCTCCCTTGGTAGCAGGGCTTCGAAAATTTTCAAAACCAAATCGGTCCAGGCCGAAATCGAGTCAGTACCCCCCCCATCATGTCCTGCCAATATGTTTGCACCCCCCCCCCCTCCCCATAAAATCGTAAGTAAGTAAACCCAATTTGCTTTTTTTGCTTTATTTCCATGCTGTCACCAGTCAATACATAGTTCCCATGGCAGTCAAAAACACTGATAGGATGTTATCTTGGCAGCCATTTTGACTGGCATGTTTTATAAACGGCAATTACATGATTTTACTAGTAATTCTTTAATTGCAATAACTTTATTAATTTTGGTTTCTTAATATAAAATTTGGTATGCTTTTAAAGGTATTGAAATGTACTTTTTAAATATTAATTTATCTTTTGACAATGATGTATGGATTATAAATGATAAGAACTTAACTTGCACCTATTTTTGAAAGTCTATTTTCACAGTTGAAATATTAATATACAGGTAAATTATTATGTATTCATTATTGATACGAAATTTGTGAAATGATACAAAAAATATATCCATTAAGAGCTTTCCAACAATGTAGGAACCATGGTGATGGGATGAAAAATAAATATTTTATGAAGAAAACAAAATTACGCTACTATATATTATATATAATATCTGATCAACTTTGCCATTCAAAATGGCAGCCACAGTAGGAATGATGACGTCACATGGGAACTATGTATTATATTTAAAAATCGCATGTATGTTCAGGACAAACTGTACTTTACCCGTTACTACAGGTCTGGTAAATTTTCCTTTTGTCTAATAATAGTTTTAAGTGTACGGCATTTAAAAATAAATGAATGGTAGGACATTTTGATAGAGGTAAATTTTATCTAGTCACCTGTATCACCGGTGGAAGCGGGTGAACTCGGCCCAAATCGAACTCGGTCCCGTCAAACTATATTATATCAACTGCATTTGACTCTTTAAACATCACAGATATACTGCGTTGTGCCATTTCAATATTGAATTGAAGGGCGCTGTACAATAAAAATACTAAACATTATATACCCTTCGTATATTTTGAGTACATTCCGAGTCATAACGGATTTTCGGATTTCTATTTAAAATATTAATTATTATTTAATTGCAAATTAATCCTAGCACACTTCTTTAATTTAATGCAAACATTTTAAAAACAAATTCTTTATAAAATTCTAAAATAATCGACTGTCAATCATTCAGTCCACTTCAAAGAAACTAACAAATGTCGGTAGTTTTGCTGTAAACATCAAACAATTACCGCACTAATTTCATGTAATTGACATGACACCATGGAGACATGGGACCTCAGGTGGCCTCAGGTGGCAATTATCCAGTTTGATCATAAATTGGAAACATGTGAAATGTGTCAACGGATTATACTTACCAAATTAGGTTCATTATAGACCGATTTCTTGACTTTTTCAACAATATTTTGGATTTTTAAAGGTATTTTGACTGTTAGAATCGGTCTGAAATGATAAAAATCGGTCGAAAACCGACAAACTGGTAATTTTCGAAGCCCTGCTTGGTAGATAAAGTTACACAATGAGGGACCTCACTGGCTTTTCTATTACCTCCCTTGGTAGATAAAGTTTGATTTATCTCTAAATGTATAGCGGTCCTTTCAGTTGGAATCCTTTGTTTTTGCAGTTGTTCCCTAACCAGATGTTGCGTTATGATAAATGTGATTTTATGCAAATCATGTTAATTAACTGATAAACAAATGTTACAGATTTGTTACCCATTAGATATACTGTAGGGTATCTGTTGAGATATAGTAACATAATAATGATAAAATGAGAAAGTGGAAGAAAATAGATAGCATGTTGTGCAAAGGAAACAACGGAGATAATCACAATAAGCTTTAAGCTTCCGATTAAATCCATTTTCGTTTGTATAGCTATACAATAGATATGTACTGTACATAATGAACGTTTGTATAGCTATACAATAGATATGTACTGTACATAATGAACGTTTGTATAGCTATACAATAGATATGTACTGTACATAATGAACGTTTGTATAGCTATACAATAGATATGTACTGTACATAATGAACGTTTGTATAGCTATACAATAGATATGTACTGTACATAATGAACGTTTGTATAGCTATACAATAGATATGTACTGTACATAATGAACGTTTGTATAGCTATACAATAGATATGTACTGTACATAATGAACGTTTGTATAGCTATACAATAGATATGTACTGTACATAATGAACGTTTGTATAGCTATACAATAGATATGTACTGTACATACTGAACGAATAAATATGTTTAAACCAAAGGAAACAACGATAAAAACAGAGGAAACCACATAAGATGACCTACATACTTTTAGAGAGTTTTCAGGGGCAGTAACTGACCGATGTCTCTCATTCTAATGAAATTACACGACATATTTGACGGTTATTTTGACCTCTAGCGGGCAAAGAGTTAATGTGTTATGTGTGATTTGACAGAATTAACCTGCAAACATTCGAAATGAATTTTGTTAACATGTTACGGCAATATGAAACTCTTTTATTTATGGTCTCGGAAAAAATTAATTTGCTGTTTTAGGAATGCACACAGTGATTGAAGGAATTCAAATGTCTTATCTGTTTTATTGAAGTGATGAAGCTTAAGTTCCAAATTCAACTCTTCCAAAGAATTCAACTCTTCCAAAACTGCTACATTGGAATCTCGATGTGACACTTTGATTAAGCTTTGTAAAATGATGTGAGGTTGGTTTGCGTAATGGATATCTGACACTAATAAAATTAACAGTTTTTCATTTGGGGCTTTAAACCGAGGTCTTGTGTTGGTGCTTTACACTGTGCACGTAAAAGAACCAGAGGAGACTCTGGAATGGGTCTCTGTCTGTATCATTGCACTATCCTCCAACAATCTAAAATGACTAATCTCTTCAGGAGGCGTCTCTCATATGGGCAACCGGTAGCGACGATAAATAAATGTAAAACACACATTGCGTAATGTTCATTTTGTGCGGGGGGGGGCGGGGGGGTTACGCTTTGCTTCATAACCGATTAATAATAATAAACCAGAGTGTCATTTCAAGATGTTTATCTAGATAGTTATAGAGGTATAATTGTACCTACCCGTATCCTTGTAATCGCAACTAAAGTTGCTGTTACAAATAGCATAGAGCCAGATGAGATGGCAGAGAACGTGGCGTCTGATCAGGCTCTATGTTGTTTGCTATTGGGATAGTAGAGCTAAAACACTTTGCTGAATATCAAACAACATAAATCAGTGTTCTCCGGAAGCCCCGGCGGCCGGCGATTTCGCCGACTACACGCTGACTGAGCGCCGGTTACTTTCCGGTATAATAAATATATTATTTCGAAACAAAACAGCAAATATTTAGGACGAAATCGTCAAATAAATCGATCCGGAAGTGATTCTGTGGGCGCATCCATTTTATCGGATGTTTTTGTTACAATGCGCATAAGAGACGCGCATCTAGTACAAATGCAAATGATCAGCGCTATCTACCAATCATATCGCTGGGAAAATCTGGATTTTCCGTGAGTTTCTAAATTTAGACGACTTTTTTTTGAAAATGAATGCAAAAAAGAAAAGAAAACTTCCCAATAATCAAAGAGTTATGTCAGATTTTTGTCACACAGGTAATGATCAGTGATGGTACAGGTAGTAGGGCAGTGCACATTTACCATGTGTGTATGGGTCTGTGTGTTTATTAGAGTTGTGGAACCTATGCTCGGCGTATATCCACATATAATAATGACCAGTATAAAATGTTAATTGCACTTGCCATGTATATTATTATTTTCTTAAGTCGTGAAAACAACTTTCAAAACACTCTTGTTGAATTGTTTAGCTTCATCACGTGACCTTGCTGCTCAATATCGCAACGGTGTCGGTCGACACCGGTTTATATGCCTGAATACTTCAGGGCACCTATGGCTATGGAGTGTAGGACATAAGCCCCCCCGGACAAAAACCCTCCCATGATTTTTGACACGGGCGGACAAAAGCCCCCCCATAGAAAAACCAAGGGAGGACAAAAGCCCCCCCGTTCAAATTCATGGTAGGACAAAAGCCCCCTCATAGAAAACCCAAGGGTGGACAAAAGCCCCCCTATTCACATTCAGGGTAGGACAAAAGCCCCCCTATCACTGACATTGTTTCCTAAGTATTTACAAGTAAGACATTGAGTGACATGTACCTTTTATATTGGCAAAACAAACATGAACAACATGAATGAAACATGAAACAAGCACATTAATATTTCAGCACACTATTAACCAAAGAACATGTACTTTCTATATGATGGCTATTTATGGTCTGAACAATCTCATGTGACTGATGTGATGTGACTCAAATCAATTCAAAACATGAATTAAACAAGCACATTAATCTCTTATATCTTGCATTAATATATCAGCACACTTATGGTCTGAACAAACTCATGTGACTAATGTGATGTGACGGGGCTCAAATCAAGATGTCATACACTGGGGACTATGTCGTAAGCAGTCAAATGTTATGTTCTATAATAAGGATGATTTCACCTACCCTGGATATGGGGGGGCTTTTGTCCTACCCTGAATGTGCATGGGGGGGCTTTTGTCCTCCCTTGGGTTTTCTATGGGGGGGCTTTTGTCCTACCCTGAATTTGAACGGGGGGGCTTTTGTCCTCCTGTGGCAAAAAAGATGGGGGGGCTTTTGTCCGGGGGGGCTTCTGTCCGTATCCCATGCACTGTGTACTTGTTGTTTTTTTTTTATTTATCCACCATAACTTATTGAATATCTTATTTTGATATAGTACATCATTGAGTAAAAACATTTATTGGTCTTCATCAGAAATGGTATAGAAACTATTTTTCGTGTTAGGTGTAGATTTTTTAAATTCGGATAGCTACCCGAATTGCTCATACACCGTAACAGTTTCGGTGGAAACATTAATGTCAGAGACTGCCTTTAGAAGAAGATAGTGTCGAGTGTGTTGCATACATAACTGGTATATAGTTGTACAAGTGGAAAGAACGGGTCAACAGTAGTACATGTACATGCTTGAAACTCCATGACACCAAGATCTAACATTTGTTATATAGTCTCAATCTGTGTTTAACAATTTATTTTTTTCTGTGAAAATAAAATGTGTAAAAATGATCAAACAATTGGTGTAAATATAGGCTTAAAAATGCACCCCAGGTTGCACGAAATGAGACCAATTTTGGAAAATTTTCTGGGGGAAAACCCCCAAACCCCCCCCCCCGGCAGGAGGGGAAACCCCTCCCGCACTCTCCCCCTCGCCGGCTCGGTAGCGAGTGAATGCCGGTTACTTATAAATTAAAACCGGCTACTTCATATTCTACGGAGAGCACTGCATGATGATGATAGATCCTGATCAGACGCGGCACTAAGCTATGTTGTTTGCACAATTATTCAGCATTTTAAGGGTTAAAAGTCTGCCTCCGTGGTCGAGTGGTTAAGGTCGCTGACTTGTATACCACTGTAACCTATCATCACTGATGGTCACGGGTTCGAGCCCCGCTCAGGCCGTGTCTCATTTATATGAAAAAGTTGGCAGTTTCTTACGGAGGTTGGTGCACCCAAGTACTGGTTAACCGCGGGAGCCTACCCAGGAAAGGTGTTGTTAGGTAAACTGCCCGCCGGCGATATAGCCCAAAATGGTGCTGATGCAGGCGTAAAACCCGAAACATAACATAAGGGTTAAAAAATGCATGGACTTGTGCTTGAAGCATTAGATAAAGTGACTAAACATGTCAGACATACACGTAACTTACATTCTATTGACAAGGTTCAAATCTCGAGACAACTATCGCATTTCTCTTGATATGACTCATATCTGACATGATAGTTTATACAAATTTATACAAATTTGCTTTAGCTGATTGTGAAAAATGGTTTTTGCAACATTAAATTAATCACTCTTGAGACCTCATTCCAGATGGAATACATCGCCATTAGTGGGGTAGAACAGGCAATGGGGAATTTAAAATGCCTTGCCTAAGGGCACAATCATAACAGCTACAGCTGGGCACAAACGCTGGCCCTTCACACATGAAGTGACACCTAAATATAACTGACAGGGGTCACAGTTAAACTCATTTCATTCTGGAGACATTTAAAGGCTTTTGCAAACAACATAGATCCAGATCAGCCGCAGTGTGATGCTGATCAGGATCTATCTTGTTTGCTACATAGCCAAGTGTCTTAGCAAGATCATCTGAATAGCAAACAGCATCGAGCCTGATCAGACGGCATGTTCCATGTTGGTTGATCTGGCTCTATGTTCTTTGCAAATACTGTTTGAACGGTATCCAGAATGAAATGGGTTAAGCTGTTTTATCTAAATACACATACCTTAAATCCGCTATGATATCAGACCTACCCTTAGAGCTGGTAGGTAAAGTTATGACATGATATTGCTAGTCTCATATCCTGGGGCCAGTTTTCCCACTAACCATAATTATATGCAATCTCATCTGGACAACTCTACAGCTGCAGATGGTTACATAGTTAAACTTGAACTGGATCATTTATGCTACCTATTTGTGATAATCACATCAATTTAGTTCAACATGTGAGACTTTTCTCAGGCAATGCCTGATGGTACCTTGCTTGAAATATTTATAATGATGTCAAAACAAGCTCTACTGATGGAAGTGTTGTTAACTAGGATTTCTTGGTGTTGAGTGTCATGTGCCAGCCTTCTTGGTGTTGAGTGTCATGTGCCAGCCGGCAAGTTGTCACTATTGTAGATATGCAATGTTAGTGAATACTTGTGTTAGTTGTTTAGATCTGCATTATTGTGAACCAGAGTGTTTGTGGGGGGTTCATGATGATGGTGGAATTTCTACAATTCTGCATGGCATGATTGAATGCAGGTGTATACCTAGATCATTAGGAAGCAGTATTTGTTGCAATAGAGTCACACAGTTATATACCTAGATCATTAGGAAGCAGTATGTGTTGAAATAGACACAGTTATATACCTAGATCATTAGGAAGCAGTATTTGTTGCAATAGAGTCACACAGTTATATACCTAGATCATTAGGAAGCAGTATGTGTTGCAATAGAGTCACACAGTTATATACCTAGATCATTAGGAAGCAGTATGTGTTGAAATAGACACAGTTATATACCTAGATCATTAGGAAGCAGTATGTGTTGCAATAGACACAGTTATATACCTAGATCATTAGGAAGCAGTATGTGTTGCAATAGAGTCACACAGTTATATACCTAGATCATTAGGAAGCAGTATGTGTTGAAATAGACCAGTTATATACCTAGATAATTAGGAAACAGTATGTGTTGCAATAGACACAGTTATATACCTAGATCATTAGGAAGCAGTATGTGTTGCAATAGAGTCACACAGTTATATACCTAGATAATTAGGAAACAGTATGTGTTGCAATAGACACAGTTATATACCTAGATCATTAGGAAGCAGTATGTGTTGCAATAGAGTCACACAGTTATATACCTAGATAATTAGGAAACAGTATGTGTTGCAATAGACACAGTTATATACCTAGATCATTAGGAAGCAGTATGTGTTGCAATAGAGTCACACAGTTATATACCTAGATAATTAGGAAACAGTATGTGTTGCAATAGACACAGTTATATACCTAGATCATTAGGAAGCAGTATGTGTTGCAATAGAGTCACACAGTTATATACCTAGATAATTAGGAAACAGTATGTGTTGCAATAGACACAGTTATATACCTAGATCATTAGGAAGCAGTATGTGTTGCAATAGAGTCACACAGTTATATACCTAGATAATTAGGAAGCAGTATTTGTTGCAATAGAGTCACACAGTTATATACCTAGATAATTAGGAAGCAGTATTTGTTGCAATAGAGTCACACAGTTATATACATAGATAATTAGGAAACAGTAATATACATAGATCACTAGATCATTAGGAAGCAGTATGTGTTGCAATAGAGTCACACAGTTATATACCTAGATCATTAGGAAGCAGTATGTGTTGCAATAAAGTCACACAGTTATATACCTAGATCATTAGGAAACAGTATGTGTTGCAATAAAGTCACACAGTTATATACCTAGATCATTAGGAAGCGGTATTTTCCTCGGCGGGGAAGGAAGAGGAATGTGGATTTGAGTATGAGTCTTGCCTCAGTTCACCACCTCAGAACACCACCCACCATCATGTTTCTGGTTGGCTTGAACTCACAATGCGTTTGATACGAGGCAGAACCGGTACCCATTATACCACTGATACTAGAGATAATCCACATGTAACCGCCGACATTCCAGGTATTTAACTTTGCAAGCATTTAATTTGTTTGTTGTAGATTTGAAAGAATAGACAGAAAGGGAAGTTTTGCAATACATATCTCACATAGTTTGGCATAGCTCATGTAGTTACTGGCAATTATATTTTCGTCTTAATTAATGTAGGTACAGTTACATAGAACAGAAGCTGGTGGTGTAGGTTTGTTAATTAGTTGGCGTGATGCCATATCAGGGTTTTTAATTTACACACTGATTACATAGAGTGTTGCTTTTATTATAGTTTTTATAAATTTTGAAGTGCAAGTTTTATTTGCCAATATATCTTAGTAATGAGGTGCTATGTGACACAGTGCTCCAGGATGTAGCTCCACGGTTGCTCAACAGAACCATAAATGGTGCCACTTGTGAGCTATATGTATCAATCCGATTATAGTCCCCCGCTTGGGACGTTAAACCGAGGTCTCATGTCGGTGCTTTACACCGTGCACGTAAAAGAACCAGAGGAGATTCTGGAATTGGTCTCTGTCTGTATCATGCACTATCCTCCAAAATCTGAAATAACTAATCTCTTCAGGAGGCGTCGCTCATATGGGCAACCGGTAGCGACGATAAATAAACGTAAAACACACACCCCACCCCCGCTTATAGTAATTAAAACAGTCATATCAGATTGGTACAAAATGTTGGTTCTATTTAACCGACTTACTTGTGAATGTTTGCTGAAGGACCACAAATGTATACAGTCAAACCTAAGTTAGTGGTCACCTCCATTAAGCAGCCAACCTGTATTAAGCAGCCAGTTTCCAGATTCCCAAAATGCTGTTTTGTTATACATTTGACCTCTATTAAGCAGCCACCTGTGCTAAGCAGCCACATTCTGTAATTCCCTTGGTTGGCTGCTTAAGACAGGTTTGACTGTATTATAAATAGGGGCTACGTATTTAACTAGGGCACATTTGTAAATACAGGGGTGCTTTTCCAATATCCGACTACTTTTATCAACGGCAACATCGTCGTCAGCAGCGTAATAATCTATGTTGGAGGAGCCGGTATCTGCCGTGTAATCATGGTAGCACCATCATTGTTGGCACCGTACCTTCAAAGAGAGCGCTGACGACTATATACAGTTAAACCTGTGTTAGTGGTCACCTCCATTAAGCAGCCAACCTTTATTAAGCAGCCAGTTTCCAGATTCCCAAAATGCTGTTTTGTTATACAATTGACCTCTATTAAGCAGCCACCTGTGCTAAGCAGCCACTTTCTGTAATTCCCTTGGTTGGCTGCTTAAGACAGGTTTGTCTGTATATATGGTGCCAACAACCACGGTGCTACCTACCACCAGATCTCTCCAATAAAGTTGCAGCAAAGTGAGTGGGGAGCTATAAACGGATCAGAGGTGGCTATATACAGGAAGCTTTAAGCATACAAATATGCTTGCTACAATGATAGCTCCCAGGGAGCTAATTATTCGAAGGGAGCCAATGTATAATATATAGTGTGACGCAGCTTATTCCTGCTCTCACCTTGGCATCCATATCTAATTGAATTTCAATCTCAAAACATCAGCATCAGAATATGTACAGGGATAAAGCACCAACACCAAGTAACTGACATTTACACCTCCCCCTCCAATTTACACCTCTCATTTACACCTCCCACTCACACCTCCCCCTCCCATTTACACCTCTCATTTACACCTCCCACTCCTATTTACACCTCTCATTTACACCTCCCACTCCCATTTACACCTCCCACTCCCATTTACACCTCCCACTCCCATTTACACCTCCCACTCCCATTGGCAGGATTCAGGGCAGGAAGATCATGCACGGATCAGATAGCAACACTCCGCATCATCGTTGAACAGTCCATCGAATGGCAGTCTCCAATCTACATCAACTTCATCGATTTCAAGAAAGCGTTTGACACGATTGATAGAGACGTCATATGGAGCATCCTCGGGCACTACGGCATACCAGGAAAGATCATCAACATTATTCGGAGCCTGTACAACAACACCACTTGCCATGTGATCCATGACATGAACCTTTCACAGCCATTTCCCGTCAGCACCGGCGTCCGTCAGGGCTGTATGCTCTTGCCTCTCATTTTCTCCGTCGTACTGGACTGGATAATGAGAACGACAGTAGACAGACCAAGAGGAATACAGTGGACACTTGCAGAGAAGTTGGAGGACCTCGACTTTGCGGACGATATAGGCCTCCTGTCCCACACACACCAACACATGCAACAGAAGTCAGAACGCTTACACACAGTTGCGAAGACTACAGGGCTGGAGATCAACATTAAGAAGACCAAGTGCCTCAGGGTAAACGCGGCAAGGAACATACCCATTCAGATAGATGGCCATCCAATCGATAATGTTGACTCCTTCACCTACCTCGGCAGTGTCATCAGCAAAACGGGGGGAACAGAAGAAGACATCCAAGCCCGTATTGGGAAAGCACGACATGCCTTTGTGACGTTGAAGCCAGTATGGAACAACAATAACATCCACCTCAAGACAAAGCTCAAACTGTTTGAGACGAATGTTAAGACAGTCCTCTTGTACAGAGCTGAGACCTGGAGACGCACCAAGGGCCTTGACCACAAACTACAGGTATTCATCAACAACTGCCTCAGACAGATCCTACACATCAGATGGCCGGAAAAGATCACCAACCAGGAGTTGTGGCGGCAAACAAGACAGGACCCCATCACAGACTCTATCACACAGAGGAAGTGGTGGTGGATAGGGCACACTCTACGACGAGACCAGCCCAACATAGCACGCCAAGCACTGGATTGGAATCCACAGGGCACACGGAAAAGAGGTCGACCAGTTCCGACATGGCGAAGGACTCTGGACAGTGAGCTGCGCCGAAGCAGGATGTCCTGGGGGGAAGCCAAAGCAGCAGCAACGGACCGGTCCAAGTGGAGAGCAGTGGTGAAGGCCCTATACCCCAACCGGGGTGAAGAGGATTGATGATGATGAATGACTCCCATTTACACCTCCCACTCCCATTTACACCTCCAATTTACACCTCCTCCCATTTACCCCGCTCCCTCACACCTCCCACTCCCATTTACACCTCCCCCTCCCATTCATACCTCTCCCTCATTTACTCACACCATGTACACACCCCTCATATATCCATTCCCCGAACACACCCCCCCATTTACTCATATCCCTTCATTTAAGCCCCTGCCTGATGATTTATCTACATATTTACAATATTATAGCTACCGGTAACAGCCATTAAATTAAACTATTATGTCATTGCAAAGACAAATAATTTGTATGGTATATTTTCTTTCGTAAATCTTTGCACACTTTAAAACGCTGGAAGAAAATGTAAAAGTCTTTTCAAAACTCGTCATGCTTTAAAAACCTTTACAAGCCCAGCCCATAAAATGTGCATTTTGAAAATTATCAAAATTCATTTTTTTGAACTTAAAGCCCCTCTGCATTCCTTTCCCTGATAAATGTATGTAATATTTGATATGATTGGCTAACCGTGACATAATTTGATGTAACAATAGATATGATTGGTTGATACATGACCTTATGTGTGTAGTATTGTGATGAATTCGAGTGTGTCTACTGACTAAAAGATTGAAGAGTAAAATTATTTTGCCTGTCACACTCGAGTTATGTAGGCAGATATGTTTTCCTTCTGTAGTATGTTAGGATTGTGGATTAAAGTCATCCTGTCTTTATATTGAAAGTGTTATTAAACGGAAAACATGCACACTTTTTAAGTGAGCTATGTGGAAACTAGATTCAAAGTTCCTGTGTATTCTATGGATTTATTGGAATTCAATATTAGTCGGAGAAAATGTGAATATTTTTAGTGTGTGTTTTTTATTTTATTTCTGTGATTTGCGTGTAGAGTGATTGGGTAATTTAATGTTTGGCTTACGTTTGCTGTTGTTAAACAGCAGTTACATGCTGCTTGACTGAGTGGCATGTATTTTGCAATCATTTATTTAATGTATCAAGCACTGTAACCATCAACTGCAGCTGTAAATTATAAGTACAAACCATTGAGCTTGAGGGTGGCGGGATGTGTCGTTAGAGGGGGTACGGTCGCACAATCGTAACTCTACGTGGATCTCAGTTTTGAAATTCATTATATTGATAAATCTGGCAAAAATGATACCACCATCAACTGCAGCTGTAAAGTACAAACCATTGAGGACTGCTTGAGGGTGGAGGGATGTGTCATTAGAGGGGGTACGGTCACACAATCCCAACTATTAGAGGGGGTACGGTCACCATAACCGAAAAAAGAAAATTTAGGGATTTTTGTCACTTTGTGCTTATTTTTTTCAATTATCTTTTATTGTCAAAGTTTACAGTGGTGATATGTGTCCCATATCGTTATGCAAAATAAGGAATGATGATGTGCCGAATACTTAACTGGTTCACATGTCCTTTTTCATTAAATACTTAATTGGTTCACATGTCCTTTTTCATTAAATACTTAACTGGTTCACATGTCCTTTTTCATTAAATACTTAACTGGTTCACATGTCCTTTTTCATTAAATACTTAACTGGTTCACATGTCCTTTTTCATTAAATACTTAACTGGTTCACATGTCTTTTTCATTAAATACTAATCCTTTTTCATTAAATACTTAACTGGTTCACATGTCCTTTTTCATTAAATACTTAACTGGTTCACATGTCCTTTTTCATTAAATACTTAACTGGTTCACATGTCCTTTTTCATTAAATACTTAACTGGTTCACATGTCCTTTTTCATTAAATACGTAATCCTTTTTCATTAAATACGTAACTGGTTCACATGTCCTTTTTCATTAAATACGTAACTGGTTCACATGTCCTTTTTCATTAAATACTTAACTGGTTCACATGTCCTTTTTCATTAAATACTTAACTGGTTCACATGTCCTTTTTCATTAAATACTTAACTGGTTCACATGTTCTTTTTCATTAAATACTTAACTGGTTCACATTCTTTTCATTAAATACTTAACTGGTTCACATGTCCTTTTTCATTAAATACTTAACTGGTTCACATGTTCTTTTTCATTAAATACTTAACTGGTTCACATGTCCTTTTTCATTAAATACTTAACTGGTTCACATGTCCTTTTTCATTAAATACTTAACTGGTTCACATGTCCTTTTTCATTAAATACTTAACTGGTTCACATGTCCTTTTTCATTAAATACTTAACTGGTTCACATGTTCTTTTTCATTAAATACTTAACTGGTTCACATGTCCTTTTTCATTAAATACTTAACTGGTTCACATGTTCTTTTTCATTAAATACTTAACTGGTTCACATGTCCTTTTTCATTAAATACTTAACTGGTTCACATGTCCTTTTTCATTAAATACTTAACTGGTTCACATGTTCTTTTTCATTAAATACTTAACTGGTTCACATGTCCTTTTTCATTAAATACTTAACTGGTTCACATGTCCTTTTTCATTAAATACTTAACTGGTTCACATGTCCTTTTTCATTAAATACTTAACTGGTTACATGTCCTTTTTCATTAAATACTTAACTGGTTAACATGTCCTTTTTCATTAAATACTTAACTGGTTCACATGTCCTTTTTCATTAAATACTTAACTGGTTCACATGTTCTTTTTCATTAAATACTTAACTGGTTCACATGTCCTTTTTCATTAAATACTTAACTGGTTCACATGTCCTTTTTCATTAAATA
>CM026394.1:43973366-44079488 GCA_014843695.1 Archivesica marissinica
GGTTCACATGTCCTTTTTCATTAAATACTTAACTGGTTCACATGTCCTTTTTCATTAAATACTTAACTGGTTCACATGTCCTTTTTCATTAAATACTTAACTGGTTCACATGTCCTTTTTCATTAAATACTTAACTGGTTCACATGTTCTTTTTCATTAAATACTTAACTGGTTCACATGTCCTTTTTCATTAAATACTTAACTGGTTCACATGTCCTTTTTCATTAAATACTTAACTGGTTCACATGTCCTTTTTCATTAAATACTTAACTGGTTCACATGTCCTTTTTCATTAAATACTTAACTGGTTCACATGTCCTTTTTCATTAAATACTTAACTGGTTCACATGTCCTTTTTCATTAAATACTTAACTGGTTCACATGTCCTTTTTCATTAAATACTTAACTGGTTCACATGTCCTTTTTCATTAAATACTTAACTGGTTCACATGTCCTTTTTCATTAAATACTTAACTGGTTCACATGTCCTTTTTCATTAAATACTTAACTGGTTCACATGTTCTTTTTCATTAAATACTTAACTGGTTCACATGTCCTTTTTCATTAAATACTTAACTGGTTCACATGTCCTTTTTCATTAAATACTTAACTGGTTCACATGTCTTTTTCATTAAATACTTAACTGGTTCACATGTCTTTTTTTTTTTGGTTTGTTTTTTTTGTTCACATGTCCTTTTTCATTAAATACTTAACTGGTTCACATGTCCTTTTTCATTAAATACTTAACTGGTTCACATGTTCTTTTTCATTAAATACTTAACTGGTTCACATGTCCTTTTTCATTAAATACTTAACTGGTTCACATGTTCTTTTTCATTAAATACTTAACTGGTTCACATGTTCTTTTTCATTAAATACTTAACTGGTTCACATGTTCTTTTTCATTAAATACTTAACTGGTTCACATGTTCTTTTTCATTAAATACTTAACTGGTTCACATGTCCTTTTTCATTAAATACTTAACTGGTTCACATGTCCTTTTTCATTAAATACTTAACTGGTTCACATGTTCTTTTTCATTAAAACAGTTATTTCTAGTTCAGTTCAGTTCTGACAGTACTAAAACTATGCAACCCGGGTTCGATCCTCGGACCAGGAAGTATGTGAGATGGTACGATGGTAAGCTAATATCAACAAAATAGGTTAAAATACACATTATGACCATAACATATGGATAGGGGTGCTTTATAATGGGATTAATGGGCGGCCATTACTTGACAAAATGTTACTTGACAAAAGTTTGTATGAAAATTGAAAACAAAATTAATTTTTTTTAAATTAAAACATTTTTTATGGAGAAGTGGGGCCCCCAGGGGGCGTAGGTCAGTGTCCCTAGGATGACTATTTTGCCCAAGTCGTCCTCTAGAATGAGCCCTGATCTATCTATGTATTCTGCAGAACCATTTTGGGAGTATAATGTACAATAGGTAATTTAATAAAAATGAAGCATAGTGCTTGCTATATGTACATGTATCTGCCATTTATATAGTCCGCCTCCGTGGTCGAGTGGTTACGGTCGCTGACTTGTATACCACTGTAACCTATCGTCACTGATGGTCACTGGGTTCGAGCCCCGCTCAGACTGTGTCTCTTTATATGAAAAAGTTGGCAGTTTCTTACGGAGGTTGGTGCACCCAAGTACTGGTTAACCGCTGGAGCCTGCCCAAGAAAGGTGTTGTTAGGTAAACTGCCCGCCGGCGATATAGCCCAAAATGGTGCTGATGCAGGTGTAAAACCCGAAATATAACATAACTGCCATTTATATCAAACCCCATGCGGGGGGGACTGTTGTTTTCCTGGGCAGGCTTAGCCAACCTAAGCAGTTAACCAGTACTAAGCAATGTGTATGAGATCTCAGGGAAACTACATACATGTCCTGACCGAATATCGAACCCTAGACCCTTTCATTCCAAATCCAATACTGGACCACAGACGTCTCTTAATTGTTTAATTTCAAGGTATTTATTTTTTGTCAAGATCTATTTAAAGTTATGCACTTTTAATCTAGTAGCAAAATATTGTGACATTTATTTGATGGAATCTGTATCGGTATCAGATCTATATTTACCCCTCAAGGGGGCAAACTTCATGACGATGTCATTTAGATTTTAATAACCGTAACATTTTAAATATCTTATCTTTATTTTTAACATTTTAAATATCTTATCTTTATTTTTAACATTTTAAATATCTTATCTTTATTTTTAACATTTTAAATATCTTATCTTTATTTTTAACATTTTAAATATCTTAACTTTATTTTACAATAACTACCCTAAATAAATACTATAAACATACAGATGAATCCAGTAGTCCAGTGGTTAGCACGCTGGGCTGGTAATCCAGAGATCGCAGGTTCGATACCCTGTCTGACCCTAATAAAATTAACAGTCTTTCAGATGGGACTTTAAGCCGAGGTCTTGTGTCGGTGCTTTACACCATGCACGTAAAAGAACCAGAGGAGACTCTGGAATGGGTCTCTGTCGGTATCATTGCACTATCCTCCAAAACTCTATCATTCAGGATGCGTTACTCATATGGGCAATCTGTAGGGATGATAAATAAATGTAAAACACACACATTGCTTTGCACCAAGTATTACTACGTAAAATGGATCCACCTTTGGTAGGGGTAGGGGTAGGGGTAGGGGGAGTGTACAGAATATGTCTATAGGAGTATGTACTATCCCATATATTAAATATCAAGTAATCCAATCCGTACACTCCTGATTACTTTGGGTATGCGAGCGCTCCATACATTTGCGTATACATGTATCACATTTTCCACAGTATACATATATTTAATCTTTTTTATGTTTGGTTCGTAATTATCGTAACTGGTAATATAAATAATATTACAGTAATAGCAATAGCACATAGCATAGCCGCTTTATATAAACTATTGTTTTATATAAACTATTGTTTTATATAAACTATTAGATTTATATTAAGCATTAAGCTATTTTATATAAATTATTAAAATTATATTAAATTAAGCCGTTTTATATAAACTATTAGAATTATATTAAATTAAGCCATTTTATATAAATAATTAGAATTATATTAAATTAAGCCATTTTTATAAATTAGTATTTGAATTATATTAAATTAGCCATTTTATATAAATTATTAGAATTATATTAAATTAAGCCATTTTATATTCATATAAAATCCCTGGTATTCATGTTTTAAACTTCAAGGCAGAATTTCAAGGAAACCGACTATGATGTAATTTGATACATTATAATCTTTATATAAATATTTTACAGCAATAAATTAAAGCTAGTATGAAACCAAGTATGGTTTTATGAAATAAAATTGATAAATGATATTATAGTGTACTCTGTAATTAATGTGAACTGTTTTACATACCCTTGCATATTTACTGTAAACCCAGTGTGTTTCGTGTACTCTGTAATTAATGTGAACTGTTTTACATACCCTTGCATATTTACTGTAAACCCCGCTTAATTAGAAATTCCACTAAATTTAATTACTCTAAATAGTTGACAATAGTTGACAAATAGAATGGCTTCATTAGAAATTCCACTAAATTTAATTACTCTAAATAGTTGACAATAGTTCAGGGGCCACGCTGTCAGTCGCCACAAGACAAGAGCCAAATGGCGATTTTGCGATAGAAATGGCTCCTAAAATTTCAATTCGGCGATTTTCAGAAAATTGCACAAAAAATCGGCATAAATAACGTTTGTGCCATATTTTAACCTTTCATACTCGACTGGTTTTATTTACAATTGACTACGGCGCTTTCCAGTTAAAGAAAATTCGATACACAGTCTGTGTTCATTGTATCTTTGACTGGTTACAATTTTTTTGCTCTGATATACGCTATCGTTTGGCGAAAACAATCGATTCACAGTCAAAACAGCAAACAGCAAAACATGTGCTGGAGGCATGGAATATTCCCATCATAAATTGCAATCAAAACAAACTTGTAAATTAGCGGTATATGATCACACATTTACAGTGTTGTATAATGGGAATTGATTTGATAATTGAGGTCCTTTATGAAAACGGCAGTACTTGATTGGTGAAATGATGACATTGTTTGAAGACTATGTAAACATGATCGGATGACCGAATGACTGTAACTTGTGTACATAATTAGGTAATAAGTATTGGCGTATGTTTTTCACAAATATGATCAAAGGTAGTAGTTGTGAAAAATATGATTTTCGTGTCCTCAACTATAAAAAGTGAATGAAACTTGTCCAAATCGCCGATAAATAAACGTAAAAAAAAAAAATCCAAATCGTCACTTGTCAAAATGGCTACTTTCGGTTTTAAATGTCCGAAATGGACTTAGTGAATGAAACCTAGACAGCCTGATGAAAATTTCCATTGACGGCCCAGACAAGTTCAACTTCAAATCGGCATTTGAAATGTGGTCCAAGAAGAACAGACGCATTTTGAACTGAATGTTGTGCAATTTGTTAGACATAGGCCTAGTGGATACTTGTATGTAAATCTGATGTATTTTTAAATTATTATGACCAAGAAAATAATTAAAGTTGTAAAAGTTCATTGGATTGTCTTCAAAAATGAATAGTATGCATGTCTTTTTTTGAGCTTAAAGTTCATTTGAAATGTAATCCTGTGTTGGCTTCCATTATTAATCACTGTCACAGGGCTACATTGTAAAATAAACTTTTAGCTTTAACAGGTACCAGTATGCATTCTTTCATTCTAATTTCTATATTAATACTTCTTTCAGAAAAAAACTGGCTAGATTCTCAACATTTACAAATAAAAATACCAAAAAAAATCAAACCAGGGAGGGGACTACACCCCTCCCGGAGGGGACGACACCCTCCCGTAGGGGACGACACCGCTCCCGCACACACCCCATCTTTCAAACAGATAAGTGGCCCCAACTTTTTTCAGCCCAGTGTGGGCCCTGTAGTTGACAAATAGAATGGCTTCATTAGAAATTCCACTAAATTTAATTACTCTAAATAGTTGACAATAGTTGACAAATAGAATGGCTTCATTAGAAATTCCACTAAATTTAATTACTCTGAATATTTGAAAAATAGAATTGTTTGATTAGAAATTCCACTAAATTTAATTACTCTGAATATTTGAAAAATAGAATTGCTTGATTAGAAATTCCCACTAATTAATGCAATTGAAAATCTGAACAAAGTTGCCTGATTACATAATTTAATTAATGGAATCTGAACAATATAAATGGCCTGATTGGAGAATTCTACAAGGTTAATATAATAGTACATGAGAAACATGGAGAGTTACAAATCTGATAATTTAATATCGACTTTTATAAATTATCATAAATTGTTTATTTACATATGTGATTACTAATTATTTACTCCTTGGGCACAATGCAGGCATCTGTTGCCAACATTGGAATGCTAGATGAGATCAGTGGTATAATATTGTGTATAATATCTACTGTGACGATCTATCACATATTTAGATAACAGAATCCCAGAGTCTCAATCACTATTGTATTAAAATTGTCCTCAGGTAGCCTGGGAACAGGTGCTGATATATATTTTGCCTGGTCAGTCAAATAAATATATTTTAACACCGAGACTATTAATTGGGCCGTATTGAGTTTCTGAACATATCAACGCCTGGGGAAACTGGCGGGGTTTCCCATGAAATTATTAATAGGCCTATTAGCATGTGACTTAAGTAATGACGTACTTGAATCGAAAGCGAGGCACTGCAATGCTGATAAAACTTTATAATTGGCCGCCATTGTTTATGGGTCAACAGAACGATAAATAGTTTTAAAAAGTACAATGTGCATCTGATTTGACATATTTACTCAATATTTAAGTCGTCCTTCAATTACGCTGAATCAATCCATTACCATCTAAATGTAATATTTAAAATCCGCCATCTCGACGATATAACACAGACGGGACATTATATGTAAATGAGTCTACGGGAACATTCGTGTATATTCGGAAATGATCGTGTATAATCGTGCCGGTTCGGTGATTTCCGATAGAATTACGTTTCCATATTTAGTGATTTTATCGTAGGAGAAGAGTTGTCGTTCTTCAAATCTACACCCTGAAAAAAGTGGGTGTAAGTAGATGGCGCTACGATCGGAAATCCAGTTTCCCCAGGCTGTCATTTGGCTAGAAGTTAAAAAGTGAAAAATCGACAGACTGGAACCCAGGCTAGTCCTCAGGATGAAACATCTCATAAGTTCCATTTACACAATTACTAGACTTTTTAGTGTGAATACATTTACTTATCGTCGCCCCCATGTTGTTTTATATACCCAGTGAGACCTTGGGTTGTAGTCGTCCAATCTGAAAGACTGTTAATATTATTATGGTCAGATAGGGGATCGAGCCAGCGATCCCTGGATTTGCAGTCCCAACGTGTTAACTACTGATTCACTGACCTGTCTTAAGTACTAGACTAAAATATTTGTTGCCCTTGTTCTTGTTGTAATGGATGACAGTAATTTCATAAAATTATAATCCTCCACCATTATGATGTACCAGTACATCAATTTTGTTAATATTTACTCAACTTTGCAGTTGCTAGTGTTTACTGTTGCTAATGTTATATTTCACCTTTCTGAGATCTCAAAGTCTGATTGGCATTTAATTAATATATTCTTCTTGTCATTTTGTTCATAGCCATTGCTAACAGCATGTACAATATCATTTGTCTTAGTTTAAACATATTTAATTTTATCAATATTTACATCATGTTGTAACATTAATATACAAGAACAAATGGATTAAATCGGAAGCTAGTAGCTTATTTAGATTTTCTCCATTTTCTTTATCATTTGTCTGAACAGCCCAGCCCTGTTTCTTGGACCATCTTTAGTGTATTATTAGAATGAATCAGACAGCTAATTTAAATATTAATTTTCATCTGCTTGCAAAAAAGAACCCCTGCAGTATGTTTTCCCCTGCAGGATGTTTATGAATGCTGTTCCACACCACCAGTTTAATGTAAATATTTGATCTTTATGTGGAATTTTCTGTTTCGGTCATGGTATGTCTTTAAACAGGTGTCATTTTAGCAAATACTAGAAACCCTCCACATATTTCAAATACAAGGCATTGTTGGGATATATTAACAGTTGATATGTTTCAGTCCATATGTTAGAGTAAATATTTATTCATGAAACCATTTTCATTCAGATGAACTAGACTAAATATTAACTGAATACAGGAATAAATGTTTTGATTGGAGAACCTGCTATTTCTGTAATTGACAAACATGGAGAGTTCAGCTAGATTAGTGGATAAAGTGACAGGTGTTGGATAAAGCATGGTGTATATGGCAGAGGACAAAGTAAACGCTGTAGAAAATGGCACACAACTGTCTCATTCTAACAAACTTATTGAATTTGGAGAAGTTAGACTTGGTAATGTGCTTGGAGACCAAGTTCAGGAAAAAGAGTCTAGATATTCATTTTCACCCAGTGATAAAATGATAACTATGGAGAGAGATTTTGAGGGTGATTTTCAGAGGCCTAGGTCATTCTCAGATGCCTCGATAAGCAACGTAAGGCACGGTTTCTCAAGGAAACAACAGAACAATCCTACTCGTGAGAGTATAACAGGAATGAAAGTGTTTGTAAGGAGAGAAAGTCAACTCATAACAAGGACCGATGAACACAATAAACACACTGCAAGTGAACGTGAGTTCCTGACAAAACCTGCAGAAAGAGTTTTAAGTCTGGATAATTTAATTAACAACTCTGAAGTAAACAAAAGTGCTCCTCCAAAGCCAAAATTGCCAGCAAATTACAGGTGCTATTTGAATCAGCAGCTGAAGCTTTATCATGAAACCAATGATAAGCGAAGATATTCTTGTGCAAATTTGCAAGAATCTCAATCAAAAACTAATGACTTGCTAACCAAACAAGTTGAAAGTTTGCATAAAACCAAAGATACCAATCAGTCTGGTCAATCTACATCAAATGATGTGATAAGTGAAAACAGAAGAAAACCACCTATAGGAGGTCTAAGGAGGGGCAGATCGTCTGTTTCAGAACTTCCGTTAAGACCTACTAGCATTTTGTACAGACATTTTGATGCAAAGTTGCAATCAGAAGTGTTGAGGAAAGAGCTAGATACACTTAGAACATCAAAACATGTCAGGAAAAATTCAGAAACTATGAGACAGTGGCTTGAAAGTGGGTCTAGGCTGAAATCAACTGGAGACCTGCACGTTAGATTTGCAGATGAAGTGACTAACAATGAAAGTTCAGATTTGAATGGTGATGTACATAAAGTTGGGACCAGAACACTGCCAAGGCAGTCTAAATCTTTGGATCTTGTATTAGAAAAGTCTAGGACAAAGTCTGGTCAGAAATATGGTGAGGTGAGACGCGAGAATGAAACTACTAATACTAGAAACTACCCACCGAGTGGTTCTGCAATATGTACCCAGTCACACAGTGATATCAGCGGTAGAGTGGATGGCAGTCAAACTGCACATGAAGCTCAAACCCATGAATCTAGAGGATTGGCATATACCAGGAGTCAAGGACAGACACGGTCAAAATCAGCTACAGCATTGGGAAGGAACAGGGATGTCTTAAGAAAAGACAATGATTTTAATCCATTGGTAGTAGACCATAAAAACCAGCTGTCTAAATCAGCAACAAATCTGAGAAGAAAACAGAATACAATCACCAAGTTCAACTACCCCGCTGTTGAACAGAAACGAGACAGTGTTAGAACAAGGTACCAGTATGGTGACAAAATAAATAGAGCAGAATCATTCTCTCCTGGTGTAGAAGATGTTAATAGACCAGAATCTGTAAGTGATTCTCCACAAACTCTTGATATGAAAAGTGTTAAAGCTATTTCTGATAACCGATCGGATGAAGAGAAATATGCTGCTCTGTCTAGAAGTAAAATTGTACACGCTAAGTCATCATCATGGGACATACATTCTCCACAATCCAGAAAGGAACCCATTAACTCAAAGCATGACAATGATCAGCATAAACGTGGCTTGGTTCGTAAACCCGGTGCTCAAGTTTTATCGGAAAGACTGAAATTGAAATTCAAATCAGATAGAAAAGCTCAAGTGTCTAGTAATAGTGGTGCTAATACTGTAGATTTAGACAGTAAGACTAGGGTACATGACAATGACCTTCCATATAGTGATAGTGAATATATAGTTAGTAAAGGTGCTAAACATTCTAATAAGCTGCCAGATTTAAGACCCATTAGCCCCCAACAAGGGAAGAACAAAGTGTCTAATGTTACAGAGTCAGGTTGCTCCCAACACGGGAAGATAGTATTAAGACAGTGTAGGATTGGTTCAGCTGTTGTATTTGGATTAGTAGCTGTCCAGGATGACACAACAGAAACACCAATAAAGGTGAGAAAAACAATAACGTTAAATTTCCTATTTAATTATTCGGTTAAAAAAGTCTCAATATAATTTGTTGAAGGGATTTAGTTTCACTCTTTTCAAATGTTGCATTTATTATTAGAGAGAACAAGTCCTGGTAATATGATGACTTGATCTGAGATTGACATTTGTCTTCTTCTTTAAATGGTTCACTAATAGATTCTTTAATTGATTGTATACCTGTTCCTGCAATACATTAATATCTCTAGTTTTGACAGTTAAGTCAGGAATTCTGTTGCATTATGGAAGTATTAAGTCAGGAAGTTTGTTTTGACAGTTAAGTCAGGAATTCTGTTGCATTATGGAAGTATTAAGTCAGGAAGTTTGATTTGGCAGTTAAGTCAGGAATTCTGTTGCATTATGGAAGTATTAAGTCAGGAAGTTTGATTTGGCAGTTAAGTCAGGAATTCTGTTGCATTATTAAAGTATTAAGTCAGAAAGTTTGTTAGTTTGGTTTAATCATATTTTAGTTCATTCTACAAATTTCAATGTATAATACAAAACAAATGAACAAACTTGTATAACTATGTATGATATAGAATTCATGTTATTGTACAAGAATTGTGAATATATGTTGAAGCAAATGGATTGGGGCTGCAAGTTTTAAACATTAATTGCAGCCTTCACTAAAAGGAAGTCTGTTGCATAATATGAGTATTTATAAGCACCAGCTTATTACTGTCTCCTGAATTGTCTAGAATTCCACTCTTAATTATCTCCTTGATGTCTGTGGTCATGCATTCATTACCTGCTGTGTGTATTTATATTTGACATGTGTGAGCATGCATGCAGCTAATGAGAAGGATTTAATTCTACAGGTCTAGACTTAAAGAGCCACCAAACATTACTGTTGCAAAAACCTGTATTTCATAGATTTATCATGCAGGCCTTTTAGGACTTTAAATAAGCTGGTATGATTTATATGAATACTTGAGGTAAATGTTCGCTAGTCAAGATAGGTGCATGAGTCATAAGACATGCATTAAGAAATACACGGACTGTGACCGTCCTAGCGTCATTGTGTGTTTTATAATGCAATGAAAATTTGATATTGTCGGTAAACATGTATAAAAGTGTTGACATTAAATTACGTCTGGGGTTGAATGATAGCTTTGTCTCGGTTTACCGAGGTTTGTCTCGGTTTACAGGGTATAAGAGGGTGATGTGGAAAATGTTTTCTCTGTAAGACTGTGTAAGTGCGATGTAGAACATGTTTCTCTGTAGACTGTGTAAGTGCGATGTAGAACATGTTTCTCTGTAGACTGTAAGTGTGATGTAGAACATGTTTCTCTGTAGACTGTGTAAGTGTGATGTAGAACATGTTCTCTGTAGACTGTGTAAGTGTGATGTAGAACATGTTTCTCTGTAGACTGTGTAAGTGTGATGTAGAACATGTTTCTCTGTAGACTGTACTGTGTAAGTGTGATGTAGAACATGTTTCTCTGTAGACTGTACTATGTAAGTGTGATGTAGAACAGGTTTCTCTGTAGACTGTACTGTGTAAGTGTGATGTAGAACATGTTTATCTGTAGACTGTGTATGTGTGCTGTAGAACATGTTTCCCTGTAGACTGTGTAAGTGTGATGTAGAACATGTTTCTCTGTAGACTGTGTAAGTGTGATGTAGAACATGTTTCTCTGTAGACTGTGTAAGTGTGATGTAGAACATGTTTCTCTGTAGACTGTGTAAGTGCGATGTAGAACATGTTTCTCTGTAGACTGTGTAAGTGTGATGTAGAACATGTTCTCTGTAGACTGTGTAAGTGTGATGTAGAACATGTTCTCTGTAGACTGTGTAAGTGTGATGTAGAACATGTTCTCTGTAGACTGTGTAAGTGTGATGTAGAACATGTTCTCTGTAGACTGTGTAAGTGTGATGTAGAACATGTTCTCTGTAGACTGTGTAAGTGTGATGTAGAACATGTTCTCTGTAGACTGTGTAAGTGTGATGTAGAACATGTTCTCTGTAGACTGTGTAAGTGTGATGTAGAACATGTTCTCTGTAGACTGTGTAAGTGTGATGTAGAACATGTTCTCTGTAGACTGTGTAAGTGTGATGTAGAACATGTTCTCTGTAGACTGTGTAAGTGTGATGTAGAACATGTTCTCTGTAGACTGTGTAAGTGTGATGTAGAACATGTTCTCTGTAGACTGTGTAAGTGTGATGTAGAACATGTTTCTCTGTAGACTGTGTAAGTGCGATGTAGAACATGTTTCTCTGTAGACTGTGTAAGTGTGATGTAGAACATGTTTCTCTGTAGACTGTGTAAGTGTGATGTAGAACATGTTTCTCTGTAGACTGTGTAAGTGTGATGTAGAACATGTGTCTCTGTAGACGGTACGTGTGATGTAGAACATGTTTCTCTGTAGACTGTGTAATGCAAAGCAATGCCACACCAGAATGCATTGCAGCATTATAATGGAGAAATAACAAAATTGTGATTTTTACTTCAAATTGTATGGGGCAAATGGAAAATACGAATCTTGCGTTTGGATAAAAAAATTAATTTCAAAAAATGATTTAGCTTTATAAAACAATTCGGCACAGATATCCTGTTATTTACAACATACACTGCAGTTTGACTGCATGTCCTGGTTCTGTTATTTACAACATACAGTGCAGTTTGGCTTCATGTCCTGGTTCTGTTATTTACAACATACACTGCAGCTTGGCTGCATGCATGACCTGGTTTTGTTATTTACAACATACAGTGCAGTTTGGCTGCATGTCCTGGTTCTGTTATTTACAACATACACTGCAGTTTGGCTGCATGTCCTGGTCCTGTTCTTTACAACATACACTGCGGTTTGGCTGCATGTCCTGGTTTTGTTATTTACAACATACAGTGCAGTTTGGCTGCATGTCCTGGTTCTGTTATTTACAACATACACTGCAGTTTGGCTGCATGTCCTGGTCCTGTTATTTACAACATACAGTGCAGTTTGGCTTCATGTCCTGGTTCTGTTATTTACAACATACACTGCGGTTTGGCTGCATGTCCTTGTTCTACTATGATAAGGGATCAAACTGTCTCATGGCAAATTTCACGCATGCAGACAAACCCGGCAAAGAAATGAACCGGGGCATGCAAACAAACCTGGGCATGCAGACAAAGCCGGCAAGCAAGTGGACCAGGGCATGCAAACAAACCTGGGCATGCACACAAACCTAGCATGCAAACAGAAGAGAAGATCGTCCTCTCGCACGAGGGATTCCATAATTAAAGTATATTTTTCATATGTTTCTGATGTTTGACCCGATACTGCAGAATTAGGACGTGCATAATTAGGACATGCATAATTAGGACGTGCAGCATTAGGACATGCAGAATTAGGACATGCAGAATTAGGACATGCAGAATTAGGACATGCAGAATTAGTGTTATATTAGAATATGTGTTATTAAATCTATGGAATGTAAACTACTACAGATACATACCATCTCGGGGAGAGAAGACATTCTTTGTAGCAATTTTTCCTAAAGTGACAATAAATTTAACGAGAATTAAACACACTTTTAAAAGCACATAAATGGCAATTAAGCAGTTAAAAAGCCCTAAATTGACTGATGAAGATGTTGTAAAATGGCATGTTAAGTCAAGTGGATATATGGTTGACTTTAATTTGAATATTTCAGTTAATTACTCGTAAATGTGCACGCTTCTTTAATTAGATGTAGTTGCATGCATTTATGATTAACTGCATATGTTATTTCTGCGAACATTGTTTTTGTAACGGAATCGCCAAGTCTGTCTGCACTGGTGATGTCAACCTTTCTCACTTTTAAGCACTCTGATGTATTGATTGGATGTTCTTCGAACTGAATCACAATTGGTTTTCTGATTTCTTGATGAAGGCTCAGTAACTGTAGATAGTTGTCAAAACATGTGTAAACTAAACTTAGCACTTGTAGAATGTTGTTGTAACTATTGTTATGAAGTTGCTATGACCTTGACAGTCTCATTATTGCTTGGTTAGTACTGTATACATACCTCTGAATCCTTGGTACTGCATATATGTATGTATGTACATTGAATTAAACAGACGGATCTGTAGTCCAATGGTAACACGCTGGACTGGTAATCCAGGGATCGCAGGTTCGATCCCCCGTCTGACCCTAATAAAATTAATAGTCTTTCAGATGGGACGTTAAACCGAGGTCTCGTGTCGGTGATTTACACCGTGCACGTAAAAGAACCAGAGGAGACTCTGGAATGGGTCTCTGTCTGTATCACTGCACTATCCTCCAAAATCTAAAATAAATAATCTCTTCACGAGGCGTCGCTCATATGGACAACCGGTAGCGACGATAAATAAACGTAAAACACACAGAATTAAACACATTTTCTACATGCATGGTAACACAATGATTTGTGAAATGTTTAGTTGGGGATAATTTTATATAATGGGACAAGAAAGTACATATAAATTAGAAAGCATGATCACATTGTGATCTTAATCTTTTTACAGCAATATTTATAAATTATGACAAAAATATGAATTCTTGTAAGATTTCATTCTTTTGCTTTATTTCAATTTTGTTGGTAGAATTTATTTTCAACCATTAACCGGCCAATCAGGACTGAAGTTGCTTTTGCATAGAGCCAGATCAGACGGAATGTTCTGTGCCATCTGATCAGGGTCTATGCGATTTGCTATTTGGATAGTGGAGCTAAATCACTTATCTGAATAGCAACCAACATAGACCCTGATCAGACATTGACATTATGCGGTTTGCTATTCGGATAGTGGAGCTAAATCACTTATCTGAATAGCAACCCACATAGATCCTGATCAGACATTGACATTATGCTCTGGCTGATTTGGATCTATGTTGTTTGCACATTCCGTCCAAATGATTCGGCAGTGTTAATGTATGTTTTTCTTAACAGACAATCATGATCTGTCTGGCGCACATGTATTTGGATAATAAATGATATTATTAACACAGCCAACCATAACAACATCTCTTAACTCTGGAATGTTTGCCCTAGATATTTTTATCAGTAAAAACAAAATGTAAAACATTCTTTAGGATTATAGCTTTTTTTTGGCTCGCCTGAGCAAAGCTCATTCATGTGAGGTATTGTTTCCACGTTGTGTCTGTCCATCATATGTCGTCCTTGAACATATTCAAATGTGTTGGCTCACCTGAGCAAAGCAAAGCTCGTGAGGTATTGTTTCTACGTTGTGTCTGTCCATCATATATCGTCCTTGAACATAATCAAATGTATTAGCTCACCTGAGCAAAGCTCGTTCATGTTAGGTATTGTTTCCACGTTGTGTCTGTCCATCATATGTCATCCTTGAACATAATCAAATGTATTAGCTCACCTTAGCAAAGCTCGTTCATGTTAGGTATTGTTTCTACGTTGTGTCTGTCCATCATATGTCGTCCTTGAACATATTCAAATGCTCTCCTGAGCAAAGCAAAGCTCATGTGAATTAATGTGTCTGTTTGTCATCCGTGAACATTTTCAAACGTCTTCTCCTCAGTAACCATTGGGTCTATATAAGTTGTCCATATATTAGCGAATGTGTTCATGTCATATATCAAATCGAAGGTTTCAATGAGTTGATCGCTCTAGTGCAATTGTTATCCAAGATTATTGCCGAAAGGTTAAAAGATCGTTCTTTTTTTTTATTAGAAAATTTGTTTTCACCCAAACGGCTTTGCCAATGGTTGCCAAATTTCACAGTTATGTTCCATGGGTCTAACCATTTCATATTTGTTAACATGGAGGTTGTCGCGAATATAAGATGACCACCTTGTATTCTCACACACGACCTGTCGGATTTTGGCAACAGATTGTAGGAATGATCGATATACAATACTCTTCCAAAGGTGTTAAAATGGTGAACCCGGGATAAAAAGTGAGTCAGGTGAGCGATACAGGGCCAGCATGGCCCTCTTGTTTCTTTATCTTTATAGTATTGCAGTGCTTTATTCTCTTCAGATGAAACATTCTGTGTCTCTTCTTGACAAATGCTCAATGTCACAGTGGAAGCTTGAGTCCCTTCCTGACAAATGCTCAATGTCACAGTGGAAGCTTGTGTTTCTTCTTGACAAATGCTCAATGTCACAGTGGAAGCTTGTGTCTCTTCTTGACAAATGCTCAATGTCACAGTGGAAGCTTGTGTCTCTTCTTGACAAATGCTCAATGTCACAGTGGAAGCTTGTGTCTCTTCTTGACAAATGCTCAATGTCACAGTGGAAGCTTGTGTCTCTTCTTGACAAATGCTCAATGTCACAGTGGAAGCTTGTGTGAAATCTTGACAAATGCTCAATGTCACAGTGGAAGCTTGGTATAGTCTTGACAAATGCTCAATGTCACTGGAAGCTTGGTATAGTGAAAAGCTTGACAAATGTTCAATGTCACAGTGGAAGCTTGGTAAAGTGAAAAGCTTGACAAATGCTCAATGTCACAGTGGAAGCATTGTTAAATGAAAAGCTTTACAAATGTTCAATGTCACAGTGGAAGCTTGGTTAAATGAAAAGCTTTACAAATGCTCAATGTCACAGTGGAAGCTTGGTTAAATGAAAAGCTTTACAAATGCTCAATGTCACAGTGGAAGCTTGGTTAAATGAAAAGCTTTACAAATGCTCAATGTCACAGTGGAAGCTTGATAAAATGAAAAGGCACACAACTAAGATTCAAACTTGTAATCCTTTGATTACCGGGATGACTGACATAATCATTAGACCACTACATCCAGAAAGAAAATTACAGTATACACGGAGACCCCGTAGGACCCCTATTGTTCCCTGAATGTGAATTATGGCAGTTATATTTATAATTTACTTCATATAAAGATGAGAGAGGTAAAATGTACAGTCAGTATGGCTGATGGTTGTATAACTGATATTGGGGGTAGTGTGTTAATTGATTGATAATTGATTGATAATTGATTGATAATTGATTGATAATTGATGTTTAATGGTTCGACTCGAGGCAAGTGTAATTATTTTGTCGAGATTGAAGTAAACTGTGTATCAGATGACACAACGTAATTGCTGACAGTTGACAAGTTTTTTACAGATAGGTGCCCGCCTCCGTGGTCGAGTGGTTACGGTCGCTGACTTGTATACCACTGTAACCTATCATCACTGATGGTCACGGGTTCGAGCCCCGCTCAGGCCGTGTCTCATTTATATGAAAATGTTGGCAGTTTCTTACGGAGGTTGGTGCACCCAAGTACTGGTTAACCGCTGGAGCCTGTCCAGGAAAGGTGTTGTTAGGAAAACTGCCCGCCGGCGATATAGCCCAAAAATAGTGCTGGTGCAGGCGTAAAACCGGAAATATAATAATAATAATTCTTTGTGATTATACATGTTCTATAAAGTAAAGTAAAGTGTTTGTTTATTATTGTGTCACCCCTATTTAAAGGGCCAGCCATTGCTGACTTATGATACACCTCTTTTTATGAATATCAGTACTTCTCGAATCCTATGCTTGTATGCCAGGCTCCAGGCTGGTAACCATTATGTAACTAGCTGGTGGCTCACCAACCGGCCATATCAGAATGAACCCCTGACAAGGTTCAAACCTTCGACCTCACACCAGGATGCCTTAACCACTAGGCTACGGAGATGGTACATATTCTATAATGTTAAATAGGAAATGTAGTTTGTCTGAAATGAGGGCCCGGGGGGGGGGGGGGGGGGCGTAGGAGGTACCACATCACATTTATTTAGCAAAACAATTTTTATAATTGAATTGATTTTGTTGGACATTGAACCTCCTATCACACGGCCATCGTTTGCATTTTGGAAGTGGTCTGGCAAAACAGGAGCACTGAAGGTACGGCTCTGCCTAGGGGGTAAAACTGTTTTAATTGTGAACGCGATTTCCTGACATCTGGAGCCATTTTAGTGTTGATGATAGCTGCATCTTAACCCATTTCATTCTGGATACCGTTCAAACAGTATTTGCAAAGAACATAGAGCTAGATCAACCGCCACGGAACGTTCCGTCTGATCAGGCTCTATGCTGTTTGCTATTCAGATGATCTTGCTAAGACACTTGGCTATGTAGCAAACAACATAGATTCTGATCAGCATGCAGCGTCATCACGCTGTGACTGATCTGGATCTATGTTGTTTGCGTAAGCATTTAAATGTATCCAGAATGTAATGGGTTAATAATGTCTTAATAAAACTTTAGCCAGATGCTGAAAATGGCCAATCTGCGTTGTTTGCATTGCCTGTTGTTGTTTTTCTCCATAGCAATTCCCTTAGATTTTGGAGAACAGTGCAATGATACAAACAGAGAACAATTATAGAGACTCCTCTAGTTCTGTTACGTGCACAGTGTAAAGCACCGACACGACCACTTGCCAACCAGGGTAGTTTACGGCATGATTACAACATGCAGCATGTGGTATATTTGGATTGTTCTTTATAACGGACTGTGCAAACATTTATGAAACAAAGGTCCGGAGTTCGAGCCCCGCTGGAGCTGTTACGATTGTGCCCTTAGACAAGGCATTTAAATTCCACGTTTCCTCTTCTCTCTCCTTCCTGGCGATGGATTCCATCAGGAATGAGGTCTCGCGAGTGATTTATATAAGTTGTAATAACTTGTTTCGCAATCGAGCTAAAATTAATTTAAGTGCTCGTTCCTGATACAATCCATGCCATGATGGAGAGAGAAGAAGCAATGTGAATGTCTTGCTTAAGGACACGATCACTGCGGTTCTTGTTGAACTCTCACTCGCAACCTTGATCGTGAGCCGGACACCATAAGGAAACACGAAAGTCGTTTGAAACTAATATTTGAACTGAAACTACTATTTGAACTGAAACTACTATTTGAACTGAAACTACTATTTGAACCTTCAGTTTATATTTTTATCAATGCTCATGTTTATCAACCATTTTGTTGTATCAACCGTTTTGTTGTATCAACCATTTTGGTGTATCAACCATTTTGTTGTATCAACCATTTTGTTGTATCAACCATTTTGTTGTATCAACCATTTTGGTGTATCAACCATTTTGTTGTATCAACCATTTTGGTGTATCAACCATTTTGTTGTATCAACCGTTTTGGTATATCAAGAAGATTTGTTGTATCAACCGTTTTGGTATATCAAGAAGATTTGTTGTATATGGTTGCACAAGATGCTATGGTACGGTCAATCAAATATATACAAAGTTTCCTCGACTCTGTTAAATGTTTGCCAGAACCAAACAGATGGATTTTCTTCTTTTCTAACAAAATAAAAAATGTTCATGCCAATACATGAAGAAGTTAAAGCAAATCCTATTCTGTGTAATTTAACCCTATATGATATTTATGGGATATTCATGGATTTAGTCAGTTTTATCAGCACTAGTATTCCTAAATGTTATGGAATGTTGTGGTATGTGATTAGTGTGGTCGTTCCTCCATTCACAGTCCCTAGAGTGAAAGTGTAGGCGGAATGGATGCTGTGGTAAAAGAGGGTTAATTGGTTGCTTTGAAACAGTTCTGGAATGAAGGTTGAGGTGGATTGATGTGGTAAGGCATGTATGCGCCAGTATGTGGTTTTGTTAATAACCTAAATGAAGGTTAATAATACCAAGCTATTACAGGTAACTGCTCGAGTCTCTTGCATAATTTCCTCTTTGACAAACACTTACTACTAGTCTATCAGTCCGCCTCCGTGGTCGAGTGGTTAAGGTCGCTGACTTGTATACCACTGTAACCTATCATCACTGATGGTCACGGGTTCGAGCCCCGCTCAGGCCGTGTCTCATTTATATGAAAAAGTTGGCAGTTTCTTACGGAGGTTGGTGCACCCAGGTACTGGTTAACCGCTGGAGCCTGCCCAGGAAAGGTGTTGTTAAGTAAACTGCCCGCCGGCGATATAGCCCGAAATGGTGCTGATGCAGGCGTAAAACCCGAAATATAACATATTACTACTAGTCTATCATTAGCATCATACACTGTGTAGGTATCAGACACACCCTTGATGCACAACATGATTCATCTGATCAAGCTTGTGAGGACCATCCCTGTTGAACAGGCTGAGTATTTCCCTGGCTACTTTGATGTTTCCTGTACTAAGTGATTGTTGATTACAACCTACCATAGAGATAAATGTGATTTAGCTTACTTGTAACTTGTATAATGTTGTTTGTATTTAGCTTACTTGTAACTTGTATAATGTTGTTTGTATTTAGCTTACTTGTAACTTGTATAATGTTGTTTGTATTTAGCTTACTTGTAACTTGTATAATGTTGTTTGTATTTAGCTTACTTGTAACTTGTATAATGTTGTTTGTATTTAGCTTACTTGTAACTTGTATAATGTTGTTTGTATTTTCAGCCTAACGGCAATGGTTACCTTGATGGACAGGGTCTGGTTACCATCCGGATGATCCCGGATGATCAGGGCAGATTCGGTTTTAATGTCAAGGTATGTTTTATAATAGTAGATAGGGTATTGTTGCCATTGGTATAGTGGTCCCAGATGATCGGGGCATATTATGTTTTAATGTCAAGGCATGTATTGACTGATTCTGGTTGCCATCCCCGATGATCTGATGTCAAGATATGTTATGCCCTGTTATTCAGGAAGCTTCACAGGTAGGATCATTACCAAGCTTATTGTTGTACATATTGTAATGTTCTACCCTGTTGAAATGTCATTGATTTGGAAGATTTCAAAGATAATATTGACATTTATTTTCATTATTTAACACTTTTTAACTGTTTAAATAAGTAATGGTATCTTTCATTGTCTTTAATCAGTATATATGTTACATTCTAAAACAAAGTGAAATTCATCCTCTGTTATTTTGCAAACAATACGTTTTCTATTTATTCAACAGAACCTTCCAATTAACTTTCGGCAAGGTAATAAAAGATGTTTTTCATCTATAAAAACTTGTTCAAACATGATCTTGTCTACCACTTTATGGACTGAAGGTAAACAAGTAGCCCTATGCTATTTTCAGTGTTTGTACTAAAATTCTTGTTCCACATTCATTCAATGTTAGAACAATTTACCCATGTACGTTCTATGTTCCGCATTCATTCAATGTTAGAACAATTTACCCATGTGCGTTCTATGTTCTACATTCATTCAATGTTAGAACAATTTACGCATGTGTGTTCTATGTTCTGCATTCATTCAATGTTAGAACAATTTACCCATGTACATTCTATGTTCCGCATTCAGTCAATGTTAGAACATTTACCCATGTACGTTCTATGTACTGCATTCATTCAATGTTAGAACGAGTTTACCCATGTGTGTTCTATGTTCTACATTCATTCAATGTTAGAACGAGTTTACCCATGGGTATTCCATGTTCGCATTCATTCAATGTTAGAACGAGTTTACCCATGTGCGTTCCATGTTCCGCATTCATTCAATGTTAGAACGAGTTTACCCATGTGCGTTCTATGTTCTGCATTCATTCAATGTTAGAACGAGTTTACCCATGTGCGTTCCATGTTCCGCATTCATTCAATGTTAGAACGAGTTTACCCATGTGCGTTCTATGTTCTGCATTCATTCAATGTTAGAACGAGTTTACCCATGTGCGTTCTATGTTCCGCATACATTCAATCAATGTTAGAACGAGTTTACCCATGTGCGTTCTATGTTCTGCATTCATTCAATGTTAGAACAAGTTTACCCATGGGTGTTCCATGTTCCGCATTCATTCAATGTTAGAATGAGTTTACCCATGTGCGTTCTATGTTCCGCATTCATTCAATGTTAGAACAATTTACCCATGTATGTTCTATGTTCTGCATTCATTCAATGTTAGAACAATTTACCCATGTACATTCTATGTTCTGCATTCATTCAATGTTAGAACAATTTACCCATGTGCGTTCTATGTTCTGCATTCATTCAATGTTAGAACAATTTACTCATGTGCGTTCTATGTTCTGCATTCATTCAATGTTAGAACAATTTACCCATGTGCGTTCTATTTCGCATTCATTCAATGTTAGACATTTACCATGTATGTTCTATGTTCTGCATTCATTCAATGTTAGAACGATTTACCCATGGGTTCATGTTCTGCATTCATTCAATGTTAGAGATTTACCCATGTGCGTTCTATGTTCTGCATTCATTCAATGTTAGAACAATTTACCCATGTATGTTCTATGTTCTGCATTCATTCAATGTTAGAACAATTTACCCATGTACGTTCTATGTTCTGCATTCATTCAATGTTAGAACAATTTACTCATGTGCGTTCTATGTTCTGCATTCATTCAATGTTAGAACAATTTACCCATGTGCGTTCTATATTCCGCATTCATTCAATGTTAGAACATTTACCCATGTATGTTCTATGTTCTGCATTCATTCAATGTTAGAACGAGTTTACCCATGTGCGTTCTATGTTCTGCATTCATTCAATGTTAGAATGATTTACCCATGTGCGTTCTATGTTCTGCATTCATTCAATGTTAGAACAATTTACCCATGTATGTTCTATGTTCGCATTCATTCAATGTTAGAACAATTTACCCATGTGCGTTCTATGTTCTGCATTCATTCAATGTTAGACAATTTACTCATGTGCGTTCTATGTTCTGCATTAATTCAATGTTAGAACAATTTACCCATGTGCGTTCTATATTCCGCATTCATTCAATGTTAGAACATTTACCCATGTATGTTCTATGTTCTGCATTCATTCAATGTTAGAACGAGTTTACCCATGTACGTTCTATGTTCTGCATTCATTCAATGTTAGAACAATTTACCCATGTACGTTCTATGTTCTGCATTCATTCAATGTTAGAACAATTTACCCATGTGCGTTCTATGTTCTGCATTCATTCAATGTTAGAACAATTTACCCATGTGCGTTCTATGTTCTGCATTCATTCAATGTTAGAACAATTTACTCATGTGCGTTCTATGTTCTGCATTAATTCAATGTTAGAACAATTTACCCATGTGCGTTCTATATTCCGCATTCATTCAATGTTAGAACATTTACCCATGTATGTTCTATGTTCTGCATTCATTCAATGTTAGAACGAGTTTACCCATGTACGTTCTATGTTCTGCATTCATTCAATGTTAGAACAATTTACTCATGTGCGTTCTATGTTCTGCATTAATTCAATGTTAGAACAATTTACCCATGTGCGTTCTATATTCCGCATTCATTCAATGTTAGAACATTTACCCATGTATGTTCTATGTTCTGCATTCATTCAATGTTAGAACGAGTTTACCCATGTACGTTCTATGTTCTGCATTCATTCAATGTTAGAATGAGTTTACCCATGGGTGTTCCATGTTCTGCATTCATTCAATGTTAGAACGAGTTTACCCATGTGCGTTCCATGTTCCGTATTCATTCAATGTTACAACAATTTACCCATGGGTGTTCCATGTTTAGTCTGTTAAGCCCTGACCATTACTATACTGATTTACTATGTGTATATATTTATGATTATAGGGTGGTGCGGATCAAGGTATGCCGATTATCGTATCACGGGTGGCTCCAAACACTCCGGCAGACAATGCTATACCTCGCCTTAATGAGGGAGACCAGGTGCTGTTTATAAATGGCCGTGACGTCTCCCAGCATACCCACGAACAGGTATGTACAAACTGTCGACCGATACTGCAAATACAGACAAGGAATGCACGGTTACAGTTATCATTTCAATGCAACGGTTCATGAATACTGAAGCTTCAAACATAATCTATACAGAAATCAAAAGAACCATTTTCTGGGAACAGTAACATGGCGAAGCTACAATGGACAGAAATTGAAATTGTCTGTTGAAATAGTTTAGACCAGTTTTGCAATTTCTGTAAATAAGAGTCTGGGTGTCGAGCCGAAGGAAGATTGAAAATATGCCTTGTTAAAAATTGAACAAGAAATACTATAACATATAGTAATACTATATATATACATATATTATATGTAATAGAAGGACGATTGAAAATCACTCTGCATAATACACACTCGGATAGTGTATTGAGTGAATGTATAAATTACAAAGTGCAAACATGTGGACAATAACGCGAAACCCTGTCCAACATAATAGTATATACCACATCCCTGCTGGAACATTCCGAATCATATGGGAACCAATTATTGTTGCAGAATTTCAACTACGTAAATAGATTGACTTGGCCATTTCTGGATTCCAGCTCAAGTCTGTATTTCTAGGCGCACACCACCAGTAAAAGCTTGGAACTAGTTCCCTGAAAACAATTGAACAATTTTAATACCTATAATACTAATACATAGCAGTAATTCTTGTCACATAAATTCCCATTCGTCCAGAAAAAATAAGAGAATATGCTTTCTTGATTCCTTCCTTTACCATTCTGATGACATGAGTTTTAATACATTTATGTTAACTTGTATGTGGCCATCCTCAAAGAGAGATATTATATATATATACATGTATATATAATATGTATACATTTGTAAGATATGAGTACATGATTGTATTGTATTGTGGAAGTACATGATTGTATTGTGGAAGTACATGATTGTATTGTGGAAGTACATGATTGTATTGTGGAAGTACATGATTGTATTGTATTGTGGAAGTACATGATTGTATTGTATTGTGGAAGTACATGATTGTATTGTATTGTGGAAGTACATGATTGTATTGTATTGTGGAAGTACATGATTGTATTGTATTGTGGAAGTACATGATTGTATTGTGGAAGTACATGATTGTATTGTATTGTGGAAGTACATGATTGTATTGTATTGTGGAAGTACATGATTGTATTGTGGAAGTACATGATTGTATTGTGGAAGTACATGATTGTATTGTATTGTGGAAGTACATGATTGTATTGTGGAAGTACATGGTTGCATTGTGGAAGTACATGATTGTATTGTATTGTGGAAGTACATGATTGTATTGTATTGTGGAAGTACATGATTGTATTGTGGAAGTACATGATTGTATTGTGGAAGTACATGATTGTATTGTATTGTGGAAGTACATGATTGTATTGTGGAAGTACATGATTGTATTGTGGAAGTACATGATTGTATTACATTGTGGAAGTACATGATTGTATTGTGGAAGTACATGATTGTATTGTGGAAGTACATGATTGTATTACATTGTGGAAGTACACGATTGTATTGTGGAAGTACATGATTGTATTACATTGTGGAAGTACATGATTGTATTACATTGTGGAAGTACATGATTGTATTACATTGTGGAAGTACATGATTGTATTACATTGTGGAAGTACATGATTGTATTACATTGTGGAAGTACATGATTGTATTACATTGTGGAAGTACATGAGTGTACATTGTGGATGTACATGATTGCATTGTGGAAGTACATGATTGTATTGTGGACGTACATGATTGTATTGCATTGTGGAAGTACATGATTGTATTGTGGAAGTACATGGTTGCATTGTGGAAATACATGTTTGCATTGTGGAAGTACATGATTGTATTGTGGAAGTACATGGTTGCATTGTGGAAGTACATGATTGTATTGCATTGTGGAAGTACATGATTGTATTGTGGAAGTACATGGTTGCATTGTGGAAATACATGTTTGCATTGTGGAAGTACATGGTTGCATTGTGGAAGTACATGATTGTATTACATTGTATTGAAGCATTATACTCCATATTTTACGGCAGGTTGTCATGTTTATTCGAGCGTCCCGGGAAACGCATTCTGGAGAACTAGTTTTAAAAGTTCGACCGAATGGTAAGTTTGCATGCAGTACCGTTCATTTCCGTTTCTTTTGTTTTCATTATTGTCTTTTGTGCCATTTTCCCCAGGTTGTGCTCTTTATAAGACAATCGAGGGAGTCTCTGTCGAAGGAACTAAATTTGGTTGTACGACCGAATGGTATGTATTTTATGTGTTTGGAACGGGCTGTTATAGCATCACTGTATAGAATGTGTACATTAATACTGTATGTGTGCACGCATATAGCATCACTGTATAGAATGTGTACATTAATACTGTATGTGTGCAAGCATATAGCATCACTGTATAGAATGTGTACATTAATACTGTATGTGTGCAAGCATATAGCATCACTGTATAGAATGTGTACATTAATACTGTATGTGTGCAAGCATATAGCATCACTGTATAGAATGTGTACATTAATACTGTATGTGTGCAAGCATATAGCATCACTGTATAGAATGTGTACATTAATACTGTATGTGTGCAAGCATATAGCATCACTGTATAGAATGTGTACATTAATACTGTATGTGTGCAAGCATATAGCATCACTGTATAGAATGTGTACATTAATACTGTATGTGTGCAAGCATATAGCATCACTGTATAGAATGTGTACATTAATACTGTATGTGTGCAAGCATATAGCATCACTGTATAGAATGTGTACATTAATACTGTATGTGTGCATGCATATAGATTTCTAATATTAACCTCTTGCATGGCTTTTTTGGCTTGTATTAACTGCGTAGCTCACTCCTGTTTGTTGTGTAGTCGTTATAGCAGTAGATTATAATATAGTATATGACCGCTGACACTCTCACACACTCCACTCACTGCCGACACTCTCGCACGCTCCACTCACCGCCGACACTCTCACACACTCCACTCACTGCCGACACTCTCACACGCTCCACTCACCGCCGACACTCTTGCACGCTCCACTCACCACCGACACTCTTGCACGTTCCACTCACTGCCGACACTCTTGCATGCTCCACTCACTGCCGACACTCTTGCACGCTCCACTCACTGCCAACACGCTCCACTCACTGCCGACACTCTTGCATGCTCCACTCACTGCCGACACTCTCACGCTCTGGATTACACGCTCCACTCACTGCCGACACTCTTGCATGCTCCACTCACTGCCGACACTCTTGCACGCTCCACTCACTGCGACACTCTGCACGCTCCACTCACTGCTGACACTCTCTGCTGACACTCTTGCACGCTCCACTCACCGCCGACACTCTTGCACGCTCCACTCACTGCCACACTCTTGCACGCTCCACTCACTGCCGACACTCCTGCACGCTCCACTCACTGCGACACTCTCACGCTCCACTCACTGCCGACACTCTTGCACGCTCCACTCACTGCCAACACTCTTGCACGCTCCACTCACTGCCACTCACTTGCTGCCGACACTCTTGCACGCTCCACTCACTGCCGACACTCTTCCACTCACTGCACGCTCCACGCTCCACTCACTGCCGACACTCCTGCATGCTCCACTCACTGCCAACACTCTCACACGCTCCACTCACTGCCGATACTCCTGCACGCTCCACTCACTGCCGACACTCTCACACGCTCCACTCACTGCCGACACTCTTGCACGCTCCACTCACTGCCGACACTCTTGCACGCTCCACTCACTGCCGACACTCTTGCACGCTCCACTCACTACCGACACTCTCATACGCTCCACTCACTGCTGACACTCTTGCACGCTCCACTCACTGCTGACACTCTCACACGCTCCACTCACTACCGACACTCTCGTACGCTCCACTCACTGCTGACACTCTTGCACGCTCCACTCACTGCCGACACTCTCACACGCTCCACTCACCGCCGACACTCTCATATGCTCCACTCACTGTCGACACTCTAGCACGCTCCACTCACTGCTGACACTCTCACACGCTCCACTCACTGCCGACACTCTCACATGCTCCACTCACTGCCGACACGCTTGCACGCTCCACTCACTGCCAACACTCTCACATGCTCCACTCACTACCGACACTCTCACTCTCACTCACCGCCAACACTCTCACATGCTCCACTCACTGCCGACACTCTCACACGCTCCACTCACTGCCGACACTCTCACACGCTCCACTCACTGCCAACACTCGCACGCTCCACTCACTGCCGACACTCACTGCCGACACTCACACGCTCCACTCACTGCCGACACTCTCACATGCTCCACTCACTGCCAACACTCTCACACGCTCCACTCACTGCCGATACTCTCACACGCTCCACTCACTGCCGACACTCTCACACGCTCCACTCACTGCCAACACTCACACGCTCCACTCACTGCCGACACTCACTGCCAACACTCACACGCTCCACTCACTGCCGACACTCACTTTCGACACTGTTGCATGCTCACATGTATTTTCCTCTGTTTTTATCATTGTTTCCTTTGCACAACAAGCTAGCAATTTTATTCAACTATCACTTCTTATGAGTTTTAAATTACTATATCTCAACAGATCTCATACAGTATATGCAATGGGTACTTATTTCTAAAAGAATATTTTCAGTTAATTAACACGATTTTGATATAATCGCATTTATCATACGGCAACATCTGGTTATGGCACAACAGTAAAAACAAAGGATTCTAACTAAAAGGACCTATTCACATTTTGGAATAAATCAGACTTTATCTGCCAAGGGAGGTAATAGAAAATTAGAGATGTCTCTCATTACAGCAACTGTTTCACTGATTCAATGACATTCCAGTCTACAGCTGTTGTATATCAACTAGCTAGCTTCATTACTGGAGACAGTAGGATGTAGTGATCACTTCAAACTTGCATAGGAAGTGATTGTTGTAATGAAAAAAGGAGGGAACCTGCACTGCATTATATCTGGTTAATCTGGTTACCACTGATTGATATCTGGTCCCCACTGCTTGCTAGCTGGTCCCCACTGCATGTTATCTGGTTCCCACTGCTTGCTGTCTGGTCCCCACTGCTTGCTAGCTGGTTCCCACTGCTTGCTATCTCGTTCCCACTGCTTGCCATCTTGATCCCATTGCATGCTATCTGGTTCCCACTACTTGCTAGCTGGTTCCCTCTGCATGCTATCTGTTTCCCACTGCTTGCTAAATGTTTCCCACTGCTTGCTATCTGGTTCCCACTGCATCCTATCTGGTTCCCTCTGCATGCTATCTGGTTCCCGCTACATGCTATCTGGTTCCCACTACATGCTATCTGGTTCCCACTACATGCTATCTGTTTCACACTGCATCCTATTTCGTTCCCACTGCTTTCTATATTGAATGTATAAAAATATATTTCATTTGCAATTTGCAACAGTACTTTGTATTTCTGTAAATAAATATCCATCAAGGGAGGTAATTTACAAATCAGAGTTTCACAAATCCAGTTCATTTGTTGGCAGATGTTCAAAATTTAGCTTCTGCAGAGTTAGTGTAGGTAAACTCTGCATTTGTGGGGGGTTGTAGCATATTTTTAATAAGCGCAGAATTTCTGTGTTTGTAGCATATCCTTAATATGTACAGCATTTCTGGGTTTGTAGCATATCCTTAATATGTACAGCATTTCTGGGTGTAAAGCACATTCTTAGTAAGGGCAGACTTCCAGGTGTACAGTACATTCTAAGTAAACTCAGATTTTGGCTTTAAATTGAGATGATCTGTATGGAACATAATACAATATGGAATGTGGCTTTAAATTGAGAGACATCTCTTATTTTCTATTACCTCCCTTTGCAGATAAAGTTTGATTTATTCCAAAATGTGAATAGGTCCTTTTAGTTAGAATCCTTTGTTTTTACTGTTATTCCCTAACCAGATGTTGCAGCCTAATAATTGTGATTTGATCAAAATAGTGTTAATTAACGTATAGCATTCTTTTACAAATAAGTACACATTGCATATACTAACCTATCATCACTGATGGTCACGGGTTCGAGCCCCGCTCAGGCCGTGTCTCATTTATATGAAAAAGTTGGCAGTTTCTTACGGAGGTTGGTGCACCCAAGTACTGGTTAACCGCTGGAGCCTGCCCAGGAAAGGTGGTGTTAGGTAAAATGCCCACCGGCGATATAGCCCAAAATGGTGCTGATGCAGGCATAAAACCAGAAATATAAATATAACATAACATTGCATATACTGAGATATTGTAATATAATACTCATAAGAAGCGACAGTGGAATAAAATTACTAGCATGTTATGCAAACGATACAAACAAAGGAAAACACTTAATAGGACCTATCTACTCTTAGTTTATACAAATTTATTTTAGCTCGATTGCGAAACAAGTTCTTTCAAACTTATATTAATCACTCTCGAGACCTCATTCCTGATGGAATCCATCGCCATGAAGGAGAGAAGAGGCAATGTGGAATTTAAATGCCTTGCCTAAGGGCACAATCGTAACGGCTCCAGCGGGGCTCGAACTCCGGACCTTTTGCGCCTGAAGCGAACGCGCATCCACTGCGCTATCACGACTTCCACGACTTATCATTTCTATCTACTCTTAGGGAGTATTCAGGGGCAGTAACTGACCGATGTCTCTCATTGAGATGATCTGTAGGGAACATAATACAATGTGGACTGTGTTTCATCTCATTAAGGCTTGTCAGTTGCCACAATGCTACACTTGAAATATGCATGTAATACAACAGTACAGTCATTGTAGGCTAGTTGTTATATTTATCTAACAGTTATTTAATGTGTGCCATGAATTATGAAAGCATATACAGACGGATATGTAGTCCAGTGGTAACACGCTGGACTGATAATCCAGGGATCGCAGGTTTGATCCCCCGTCTGACCCTAATAAAATTTTTTGTATAAACTATTGTTGAATCAAATCATATTGACAGACAGACGGATCTGTAGTCCAGTAGTAACACGCTGGACTGGTAATCCAGGGATCGCAGGTTCGATCCCCCGTCTGACCCTAATAAAATTAACAGTCTTTCAGATGGGAAGTTAAACCGAGGTCTCATGTCGGTGCTTTACACGTGCACGTAAAAGAACCAGAGGTCTCTATCTGTATCATGCAATATCCTCCAAAATATAAAATAAATAATCTCTTCAGGAGGCGTCGCTCATATGGGCAACCGGTAGCGACGATAAATAAACGTAAAAAACAACAATGAAAGCAACACGGTCATTTTTATATTAGTTGGTAATTATTGAGCCATGAATCCTTCATTAGCTCACCTGATTAACCCTTTCAACACCGCAGACCTCTAAATAGGCTTACAAAAAGTGTAGATCCAGATGAGCCGGCTCGTGACGAGCCGTCTCATCAGGATCTGCACTTTTTGCCAGTGATATGACTATTTTTAGACATAATTACCCATTTTGATAAATGAACCTGTCCAAATGTGATTTTCTGATTCATTTATTGGTTTATGAATATCATGGACCAGTCCATGTGAGTTACTTGGTGTTGAATGGGTTAAAGGGCAAGACTGTTGATGGTCTGTTATCCAGTCTTCTGTTTGTACGTAGCTGTCCGATTAGCGTAGTTGTTAGCACGCTACGTTAGCGTAGTTGTTAGCACGCTACGTTAGCGTAGTTGTTAGCACGCTACGTTAGCGTAGTTGTTAGCACGCTATGCTCGCTGCTCACCAATGCAATCCGGGTTCGATCCCCTACCGGGAAGTAGTGTGATCGCCTGATCGGACATGTAGTTTTATCCAGTTCCCCAGCCCCCCACACACAAAAGACAGCATTGATGTTATCATCTGACCCAACTAGAGTAATTAATATAAACTTGTTCCGCAATCATTGTAAAATAAATAATGTTTAAACTGTATTTTTTCTTCGTTTTTTTTTTACCTGTCCATAAAATGGTTCATTGCAAAACTATTATATCACCTTCTGCATCTATACACACATACAATATTTTCTCTTCAAACCCTTGCATTGTATATTAATACCACTGTTGTCATGCACTAAATTGCAACAAAAGTAAATTGTCGAAAATCGCTAATTATAGTCTATTTCCGTTACCTAAAAGTCGGTTATGTAAAATTCTATCATTTTGCAAATTTCGGTTAAGTAAAGTTTTTCGGTAAATATACAGTATTTCACACTCGTGTCAAGGTTTCAGTTTTGCCATCGAAATGCAGCTTTCATTTCGACAAATTTACCTTATGAAAGATGTACTGTCGTATCTGTGCAAACAATCGATAAAGATAGTTGTTTACTGTGATAGTAGATACAATTTGTTCATTACAGGTACACACTAATCGGTAATCACAAATTAACCAATCAATTGCTAATCATGATAATTAATATTTAATCAATTAGTATGTTTTGATTCAAATTAGTATATTTCCGCATAAGCAAAATTTAACTTGTGTCAAAAATTAGTGAAAAACCAACATACACAGATCCGTGCGCAGGATTTTTCATAGAGTGGTGCGTAATTTTTCAATAATATTTTGGAGGTCAAACACGAGTGCATAGCGTGACCTGCGTCGCTTCACGTGAGGTTTGGGGGTTCTAAAACCTTAATGCCTTGTATATATTGTACTTTTGTTTAGTTTAGTATTACAAATTTATTTGAGCTCGATTGCGAAACAAGTTCTTACAACTTATATTAATCATTCTCGAGACCTCATTCCTGATGGAATCCATCGCCACGATGGAGAGAGAAGTGGCAATGTGGAATTTAAATGCCTTACCTACGGACATAATCGTAACGGCTCCAGACGAGGCTTGATCTCCAGGCTGTATTGTACTTAATTAAATATATAGAAAACTAGGAGACTATCACATATTGGGTTGAATTTATAGCAATAATACGATAGTTGGGTGTCATAACGTGGATCTACGAAATTTAAATTTTAATAAATGTGAAAAGTGGACCTCGGCAAATTTAGGGGGTGCGTACTCCCCCATCACATCCCTACTGTGTACGGGCCTGATACAACAACACCAGACAATTTTTTCGGAAATCACCATGCATCAGCGACTTTTGCTCACATTTGAATTAGTGTAAATGTTGTTTAAGTGTACCAGTATGTGTTGTATTCATTAAATATTAAATTAGATAGTATGGTGCAATGTGTCCTATCTGCCCTTGTTTGTGCCCATGTCACAGTTAAAACAGGCGATGACAACTTTGAAAGTGATTTATTATGTGACAAGTGTAGACATGTAAAGTTTGCGATCTACGAGAAATGTCATCATGGGAAATATAAAACATCGGTTATTTTAGACTTGTTTGGTCGGATGGAATTTGACATACCGTATATTCCTGGTCATAACTCGACCATTTTTTAAATTATTATTAGTTTTTGGAACTTTATGCATGTCTGTTTTATTTGATTAATATAACAACTTGCTTAGACAACTATTTACATTTTAATGATTTGTAATGGAATAAAGTCAATCAGATGTCTGAAATTTGGCTCAGTTTCATTAAAAAATGAGAGAGAAAAACCATTGTCGTAACGAATGTCATAAGTCCACAAAGTACCTCCTCGTCTTGTGGAAGGATCCACCTTAAAATTAGCTTTTTGAAGCCAAAGTTTGACCCTCGATTTTTGGCCGTGATCGACTTATGGCCGGAAATATACGGTAGTAGATGTAGACTGCATTAATTATATTCCGTTGCAAAAGGAACCAGTCTGGCTTTAGGAACCAGTCAGTCTTTGATGAAGCATAATTATGCAGATTAGGAACCAGTCAGTCTTTGATGAAGCATAATTATGCAGATTAGGATCCAGTCAGTCTTTGATGAAGCATAATTATGCAGATTAGGAACCAGTCAGTCTTTGATGAAGCATAATTATGCAGATTAGGAACCAGTCAGTCTTTGATGAAGCATAATTATGCAGATTAGGAACCAGTCAGTCTTTGATGAAGCATATGCAGAAGATTGAGTGTTTGTTATCGGAACTATTTATTTCTGTATTCATGGGCCCACTGATTATTGTCCTGTCTTTTGCAGCATATTCTGGAGATGACAATTCCGATGAGCCGGACTTCGTGTATGACCCAGAAACTCACCAAATATCTAGTGCTACCAGTGGAGCCAATGCATTAGATCTGTCCCTTAAATTGTTGGAAGAAAGTTTAGAAAGTGGCGCCGCTCTTGCTCAATTTGAAGTAAGTGACTTCCTGTCTGCCGTGACATATTATGTGTACAGTTCTATCATTATTAGGGTCTAAGTAGCGGTTCGGTTAATTGACTTCCTGTCCGCCGTGACATATTCTGTGTACAGTTCTATCATTATTAGGGTCTAAGTAGCGGACCGGTTAATTGACTTCCTGTTTGCCGTGACATGTTCTGTGTACAGCTGTTTCATTATTAGGGTCTAAGTAGCAGACCGGTTAAGTGACTTCCTGTCCGCCGTGACATATTCTGTGTACAGTTTATCATTATTAGGTTCTAAGTAGCGGACCGGTTAAGTGACTTCCTGTCCGCCGTGACATGTACAGCTGTGTCATTATTAGGGTCTAAGTAGCAGACCGGTTAAGTGACTTCCTGTCCGCCGTGACATGTTCTGTGTACAGCTGTGTCATTATTAGGGTCTAAGTAGTGGACCGGTTAAGTGACTTCCTGTCTACCATGACATATTCTGCATACAGCTGTGTCATTATTAGGGTCTAAGTAGTGGACCGGTTAAGTGACTTCCTGTTTGCCATGACATGTACAGCTGTGTCATTATTAGGGTCTAAGTAGCGGACCGGTTACGGTTGTTGACGTTAAATCATTTGCTCGCCACCGATGCAGGTTCGTATTCCAAATTCGTTCATGTGAGGAAGCTATCCAGTGGCCTTGCAGAACGTACATGATTCTACCCAGATGCCCGTCCATGCCTGAAACAAGCTCAAAGGGGCACCTGGGGATTCTTCCTTGACCAATGAAAGCTGTCCGCTATAATTATATGTCTATATTTTTATTGTTCCAAAATGGAAACTAGTAATGATATATATAATGTTATAGTCTCAATTTCCAAATTTTCCGTATCTTTTTAAGCCGAAAATTTGGAAATTGAGAGATTATAATATATATATAATTATGTCTATTTACAAATTTACTTGTGTCCGCCTCCGTGGTCGAGTGGCTAAGGTCGCTGACTTGTATACCACTGTAACCTATCATCACTGATGGCCACGGGTTCGAGCCCCGCTCAGACTGTGTCTCATTTATATGAAAAAATTGGCAGTTTCTTACGGAGGTTGGTGCACCCAAGTACTGGTTAACCGCTGGAGCCTGCCCAGGAAAGGTGTTGTTAGGTAAACTGCCCGCCGGCGATATAGCCCAAAATGGTGCTGATGTAGGCGTAAAACCCGAAATATAACATATAACATAACAAATTTACTTCAACATTGTCAAATTTGGCAGTGGCAGTTTTTATATTGCACAACAAATGCTACCATTTTGCAGGTCTTCTGCATTCTCTTAGAAATTTAACAGTAGAAGTTTTTTTTTTATTCGAACACAAAGTGATCACCGGTCTTTGGGCATGCATCCATGAGTCATTCTCTCGTGAGCCCTCGAGATGCAGTATTGCTCGACACCAGAGTTGCCGTCTCTGAATCTGAAAATCGGCCAGTATGATACATTAGTTCCAAAATATTGTGAATGACTGAATTATGTGTATTTGTACTTGTGTATATGTTTGGTACATTACAACTAGGTATATTGTGTGTACCAACTTCGAAGGTATTGTTGATTGATAAATTAGAACCAATATAGTGCTTGCGGGTAGTCACAGTGTGTGTTTTACGTTTATTTATCGTCGCTACCGGTTGCCCATATGAGCGACGCCTCCTGAAGAGATTAGTCATTTTAGATTTTTGGAGGATAGTGCAATGATACAGACAAAGACCCATTCCAGAGTCTCCTCTGGTTCTTTTACATGCACGGTGTAAAGCACCGACACGAGACCTCGGTTTAAAGTCCCACCTGAAATACTGTTAATTTTATTAGGGTCTGACCGGAGGGATCGAACCTGCGATCCCTGGTGTTAGTCACAGAATACACGTGAATGTTTGTATGTTTCAGCAACTGTATAGAAAGAAGCCGGGTATGACAATGAACGTAGCTCGGCTAGAAACAAACGTACCAAAGAATAGATACAGGGATATATCACCGTGTAAGACGAGCTTTCTTTTCATTCATTACTTTATGTGTATAGTAATCAGTAATTTTATAATGGGAGGAATCAATCAGGTCACGTTCTGTATGAACTTCTGTGTCCACTTAGCTGTTAGCAAGTGAAAAGCTTGAAAATTGAAGATGTAATTAGTTGCCCATCTCCTATTAAGGTTGTAAAACAACAAATAAATTGCCTATTAAATACATACAGTATGTTCATTTATATTTCCAATCTTTCATTTCTTCTGGTATCACATCTGTGAAAAGGTATTCAAATCAGCCTGAAACACACCAACAATATTCAAAATATAATGTTTCAAATAGCCAGTGCTCACCTCCGCCAAATTATACAGTATACCAACCTTCAGTTTGCAATGGCCTGAATTCTTATACCACATCTTTTCTACACATCAATTAGTCTGAAGTCTTCTCAAATCACATAATTTCTCAAAAAACACAAAAACTATACACTGACTGTCATGAAAATGCATTTCTACCAAAAAGAAAAATTAACTATATTAGTTATTGGGACTACATTCGAGTGGACCGCGGATGCACTTCTGCCTATTTACGTATATACAACCTTAACTCTTTGCATGCTGGGTAAAATAAAGGCTATAAATAGTTCAAATAAGTGTAGCAGACGACAACTCATTAATGTGTTGTTCTCATTGGAAACTGAAAAGATATTGTGGAATTTAATTAGAATTGTGTTGTTAGGACATAATTCTAATGAAATTCCAGGACATATTAATTAAATTTTGACTATTATTTTCTACGTTCATGCAAGGAATTAAGCAATGCATTAATCAGTGTAAAATGATTGTGTAGAAACCTGTATTAGTGTAAAATGATTGTGTAGAAACCTGTATCAGTGTAAAATGATTGTGTAGAAACCTGTATTAGTGTAAAATGATTGTGTAGAAACCTGTATTAGTGTAAAATGATTGTGTAGAAACCTGTATTAGTGTAAAATGATGGTGTAGAAACCTGTATTAGTGTAAAATGATTGTGTAGAAACCTGTATTAGTGTAAAATGATGGTGTAGAAACCTGTATTAGTGTAAATGATTGTAGAAACTAGTATTGGTATAAAATAATGGGTTAGAAACTAGTATTAGTGTAAATTGATTGTGTATAAACCCTGTGATAGTGTACATTTAGTGTGTAGAAACCTGTATTAGTGTAAACTGATTGTGTAGAAACCTGTATTAGTGTAATATTTTGTGTTTTACAGATGATCAGACGAGAGTGATGATCAAAAACAGTAGCACCGGTGATTATATCAATGCTAACTATGTAAATGTAAGTATATATGTATATCTTCTCATAGCCTTATATCTCAAGTATGTGCAGTATAAATATAGCATAGGCTTGTATACCACTGTAACCTATCATCACTCATTGTCACAGGTTTGAGCCCCGCTCAGATCGTGTCTCTTTATATGAAAAAGTTGGCAGTTTCTTACAGAGGTTGGTGCACCAAGTACTGGTTAACCGCTGGAGCCTGCCCAGGAAATGTGTTAGATAAACTGCCCATCGCTCATATGGGCAACCAGTAGCAACATTACATAAAGTTAAAAAATAAAAATTGCATTGTGTGTACCTACAGTGTATATTTTTAGAACATGTTTGGATCCGTTTTTCAGCCCCATTCCCCACACCAAAGAATACATAATTTTCCCTGATATTAGCCGAAAAATAGCCCTCCAGCCGCTGGTAAAAAAACAAACTTATGCATTCCCAATAACGGGGTTGAAATTGTGCTTTTTGTTAGCATTTTAGACATGAAATTTAGAAACTGTTTGAAGACAGCGACCGATATTGTTGAAAGTATCGCTTCCTAAATTGAGTAATAGGAACACCATTAGCATTCTTCCATTTGTTTACTTTTTTGGTCATATACAACTTAATTTTCACCTCTTGAGGCACCCAGCCCCATTCCTCAAAGAGTAATTTAAAAATCACTGACCTAGATAGCTATGTTAGCATACAGTCCTGTCCATTTTGTGTACCTAGGTAATGAACTTTGTTAATCATGTGGTTAGGGGTCAGCCATGTCATGAGAATAACTTCTGTCTATAATGGGATCTTGAAATTTAATGCAGCTAGCAGTTCTTCATTTGGAGCTAGCAGTTCTTCATTTGGAGCTAGCAGTTCTTCATTTGGAGCTAGCAGTTCTTCATTTGGAGCTAGCAGTTCTTCACTTGGAGCTAGCAGTTCTTCTCTTGGAGCTAGCAGTTCTTCTCTTGGAGCTAGCAGTTCTTCTCTTGGAGCTAGCAGTTCTTCATTTGGAGCTAGCAGCTCTTCACTTGGAGCTAGCAGTTCTTCTCTTGGAGCTAGCAGTTCTTCTCTTGGAGCTAGCAGTTCTTCACTTGGAGCTAGCAGTTCTTCTCTTGGAGCTAGCAGTTCTTCTCTTGGAGCTAGCAGTTCTTCTCTTGGAGCTAGCAGTTCTTCTCTTGGAGCTAGCAGTTCTTCACGATGAGAGTCAAAGTTTTCATCATGTATTAACCCAGCTGTCCTGTTTTGAAAGACATGTGTCCTAAGTTGCGTTGAGCCACAATTTTCCCAAATGATGCATCAGTTATAAACACCCATTATAATGAGTTCATTAATTATCTGAGGTTCCTGCCACGCAGTCACATTACATTACGGTCTCTTTTCAAGCTGTCCTTTGTCTACGGGTTAGACATATAATTCATCGAAATGTCAAAATTTAAACCTAGAATGTCAGGTTGAATCATAAACTCTTTTCATATGCAAATTTTAGTTTGGGCTGTAGTGTGTAGTGCGTTGTTGAACAGTTATTTCATGTCTCTTCACTAATTGTTTGAAAATGATTTAGAAAACTTCTTTTTAAAATATTCTGTGCTACGCCTTAATGGAACAAAGCTTCTTTACCGTGTTTTGGATTCGTCATAACATTAAGATCGATTAAATAACTGCACTCGCCTTCAGTTATTTTAATATCATGCACCAGTTCATGTCGGTTACTTGGTGTTGAATGGGTTAATATCATGCACCAGTCCATGTCAGTTACTTGGTGTTGAATGGGTTATTAATATCATGCACCAGTCCATGTCAGTTACTTGGTGTTGAATGGGTTAATATCATGTACCAGTCCATGTCGGTTACTTGGTGTTGAATGGGTTAATATCATGCACCAGTCCATGTCGGTTACTTGGTGTTGAATGGGTTAATATCATGCACCAGTCCATGTCGGTTACTTGGTGTTGAATGGGTTAATATCATGCACCAGTCCATGTCGGTTACTTGGTGTTGAATGGGTTAATATCATGCACCAGTCCATGTCGGTTACTTGGTGTTGAATGGATTAATATCATGCACCAGTCCATGTCAGTTACTTGGTGTTGAATGGATTAATATCATGTACCAGTCCATGTCGGTTACTTGGGCTTGAATGGGTTAATATCATGCACCAGTCCATGTCGGTTACTTGGTGTTGAATGGGTTAATATCATGCACCAGTCCATGTCAGTTACTTGGTGTTGAATGGGTTAATATCATGCACCAGTCCATGTCAGTTACTTGGTGTTGAATGGGTTAATATCATGCACCAGTCCATGTCAGTTACTTGGTGTTGAATGGGTTAATATCATGCACCAGTCCATGTCAGTTACTTGGTGTTGAATGGGTTAATATCATGCACCAGTCCATGTCAGTTACTTGGTGTTGAATGGGTTATTAATATCATGCACCAGTCCATGTCAGTTACTTGGTGTTGAATGGGTTAATATCATGCACCAGTCCATGTCAGTTACTTGGTGTTGAATGGGTTATAATATCATGCACCAGTCCATGTCAGTTACTTGGTGTTGAATGGGTTAATATCATGCACCAGTCCATGTCGGTTACTTGATGTTGAATGGGTTAATATCATGCACCAGTCCATGTTGGTTACTTGGTGTTGAATGGGTTAATATCATCACCAGTCCATAACAGTTACTTGGTGTTGAATGGGTTAATATCATGCACCAGTCCATGTCAGTTACTTGGTGTTGAATGGGTTAATATCATGCACCAGTCCATGTCAGTTACTTGGTGTTGAATGGGTTAATATCATGCTCCAGTCCATGTCAGTTACTTGGTGTTGAATGGGTTAATATCATGCACCAGTCCATGTCGGTTACTTGGTGTTGAATGGGTTAATATCATGCACCAGTCCATGTCGGTTACTTGGTGTTGAATGGGTTAATATCATGCACCAGTCCATGTCGGTTACTTGGTGTTGAATGGGTTAATACCACATGCACCAGTCCATGTCGGTTACTTGGCGTTGAATGGGTTAATATCATGTACCAGTCCATGTCAGTTACTTGGTGTTGAATGGATTAATATCATGTACCAGTCCATGTCGGTTACTTGGTGTTGAATGGATTAATATCATGTACCAGTCCATGTCAGTTACTTGGTGTTGAATGGATTAATATCATGTACCAGTCCATGTCGGTTACTTGGTGTTGAATGGGTTAATATCATGTACCAGTCCATGTCAGTTACTTGGTGTTGAATGGATTAATATCATGTACCAGTCCATGTCAGTTACTTGGTGTTGAATGGGTTAATATCATGCACCAGTCCATGTCAGTTACTTGGTGTTGAATGGATTAATATCATGTACCAGTCCATGTCGGTTACTTGGTGTTGAATGGGTTAATATCATGTACCAGTCCATGTCGGTTACTTGGTGTTGAATGGATTAATATCATGTACCAGTCCATGTCAGTTACTTGGTGTTGAATGGATTAATATCATGTACCAGTCCATGTCGGTTACTTGGTGTTGAATGGATTAATATCATGTACCAGTCCATGTCAGTTACTTGGTGTTGAATGGGTTAATATCATGCACCAGTCCATGTCAGTTACTTGGTGTTGAATGGGTTAATATCATGCACCAGTCCATGTCGGTTACTTGGTGTTGAATGGGTTAATATCATGCACCAGTCCATGTCGGTTACTTGGTGTTGAATGGGTTAATATCATGCACCAGTCCATGTCGGTTACTTGGTGTTGAATGGGTTAATATCATGCACCAGTCCATGTCGGTTACTTGGTGTTGAATGGGTTAATATCATGCACCAGTCCATGTCGGTTACTTGGCGTTGAATGGGTTAATATCATGTACCAGTCCATGTCAGTTACTTGGTGTTACCATGTGACCTAATGGGCTGTATCTTCAAACCCCAAAACAAACCAAACGGAAGTACATGTAGTTCTGGTCGTTGACTTCAGTTCGCTTGCCCCTCACTGGTTAGAATCCTACCGGAGAGTTATATCATGTGCTGAAGCTATCCAGCTAGGCTTGCGAAAGGTCAGTGGTTCTACCCGGGTGCCAGTCTGTGTCTGAAATACTGCTCGAAGGTGCACCCGGGGTCTTCCTCCACCAATAATAGGAAAGTCGCCATATCACCTAAGCTGTGTGCGCGACGTTAAACCGCAAAATTGTGGAATGTGTTTTTTTATATGGTTGTTGGTTTGAACGTGTATATACATGTATGCAATATGTTTCATGTAATGTTTGTATTGCAGATGGAAATCCCGGTGTCAGGAATACTGAATCGTTACATAGCTGCCCAGGGTCCATTGCCAGCGACATGTGTCGACTTCTGGCAGATGGTCTGGGAACAGCAGTCAACCCTAGTCGTCATGCTCACAACCAAGGTATGTATGTAACCAGTGTATAAATGTCAGTGTTATAGCCAGCATCCCTTACAGTGTATGACTCTTTGCATGTATGCTAGCGGTGAATATAACCATTAAATATGTCATGGAAATGCATTAGAATCGTATCGCAACGACTCAGTTCTAATGAAATTCCATGACATATTTCCAGAATTTTGGACTACAAAGAAGAAATAATTTTAATGAACTGTCGTCTGCTGCAGTTATTTGAACTATTTATAGACTTTAATATTACCAGCATGCAATGGGTTTAAGGAAGCATTGTCCATTACAATGTGTAAAAGTAAACCATTTTAGCTGTCTCTTAGCTGTATAAACTTCAGTATTTTTCCAAATAATGCTACTAACAGTGTAGAGACTCTCAAGTGTTTTGACAAGAATTGTTACTTTCAATATACAGTCAAACCTGTGAGGTGGCTGCTTAATAGAGGTGACCACTAACACAGGTTTGACTGTATAGTGAAACCCCTCTAAACTGAACAGCCACCGGACCAGGGGTAAAGTTTTCAGAGGGGTTTTCAGTTTAGAGGGGTTTTCATAGTGGGGGTAGATTTCTCCTAAATTAACAATTCAACTCTGCAATGGTTAGAAGGGGGCCCCGAGACATGTTTATAGTTTGGCAGTTAATAAAGAACTGATTCATTTTATGTGTACAATACATTATTCTGAAAATAAATAGCTGAAAGTTGTTTGTTTAAAACAATGGTCAGTTTCATATTTGATCAAGACAATGTGTGTGTTTTACGTTTATTTATCGTCGCTACCGGTTGCCCATATGAGCGATGCCTCCTGAAGAGATTAGTCATTTTAGATTTTAGGATAGTGCAATGATACAGACAGAGACCCATTCCAGAATCTCCTCTGGTTCTTTTACGTGCACGATGTAAAGCACCGACACGAGACCTCGGTTTAATGTCCCATCTGAAACACTGTTAATTTTATTAGGGTCAGACGGTGGATCAAACAAGACAATTTACTGTTATATAGCTTATATATCTTATAGAGGTAAATTGCAATTCAAAATGCACATATCGTATTTAAAAATCTGTTGGGTATTTGGAAAATAGGTGTTCCAGTTTACAGAGGTTTTTTTTACAATGAACAAAGAAGGTAAAAAATCGGGACCATGAATTTGTTTGGTTTAGAGGGAATTTCAGTTTAGAGGGGTTCCAGTTTTGAGGGGTTCCAGTTTAGAGGGGTTCCAGTTTTGAGGGGTTCCAGTTTAGAGGGGTTCCAGTTTTGAGGGGTTCCAGTTTAGAGTGGTTCCAGTTTTGAAGGGTTCCAGTTTAGAGGGGTTCCAGTTTTGAGGGGTTCCAGTTTAGAGGGGTTCCAGTTTTGAGGGGTTCCAGTTTTGAGGGGTTCCAGTTTAGAGGGGTTCCAGTTTAGAGGGGTTCCAGTTTTGAGGGGTTCCAGTTTTGAGGGGTGTTATTGTATATGTTATCAATCATCGTATTATGATACTGCCCTCACATACTGAACGTGTTGTTTCAGGTTGAACGTGGCCGTATAAAGTGTCACCAGTACTGGCCAGACTTGTACGAGACGTCGGATCACGGCCAGCTACAGATCACGTGTGTCAAGGAGGAGGAATCCGCATCATTTGCATTTAGGGAATTTAATTTAATGCATGTAGAGGTAGGCATCACGTATAGACATGTATGTTTTATGTAAAATCATAGCGAGATTTGTACAGTAGAAGGCTTGTGTTTATCACAGAGTGGTGGTCGTTGACTTCAAATCACTTGCCCCTCACCGCTGTAGGTCCGAACCCTGCTGGAGATGTCGAATTATTTCATGTGAGGAAACTATCCAGCTGGCTTGCGGAAGGTCGGTGGTTCTACTCGGGTGCTTGAAATAGTCAGGGGAACAAATAACCGGAAGCTGGTTACATAGTTGGTTAGTCAGGGGAACAAATAACCGGAAGCTGGTTACATAGTTGGTTAGTCAGGGGAACAAGTAACCAGAAGACCATTACAGTCGGTTAGTCAGGGGAACAAGTAACCAGAAGCTGGTTACATAGTCAAGTTAGTCAGGGGAACAAATAACCAGAAGCTGGTTACATAGTCAGTTAGTCAGGGGAACAAGTAACCAGAAGACTATTACAGTCGGTTAGTCAGGGGAACAAGTAACCAGAATACCATTACAGTCGGTTAGTCAGGGGAACAAGTAACCAGAAGACCATTACAGTCGGTTAGTCAGGGGAACAAGTAACCAGAAGACTATTACAGTCGGTTAGTCAGGGGAACAAGTAACCAGTAGCTGGTTACAGTCGGTTAGTCAGGGGAACAAGTAACCAGAAGACTATTACAGTCGGTTAGTCAGGGGAACAAGTAACCAGTAGCTGGTTACAGAGTCGGTTAGTCAGGGGAAGCGACCGTGCTACCACTGCGTTATCACTGTGAAATTGTTGTCGTATTTTCAGTTGCAAGAGGAGCGTCATATATCACACATGCAGTATATAGCGTGGCCGGATCACGGGGTGCCAGACGATCCCGCAGATTTCCTAGACTTTGTACAGAAAGTACGCCAGAAACGGGTCGGCCTTGTAGAACCTTCCATAGTCCACTGTAGGTGAGTATTATGTAGGCAAACAATAGTCCACTGTTGATGAGTATTATGTCGGCAAACACAAAACACTCCGAGCATGTTCCTTCAGTTTCAAATTTCTGCATAATGAACACGATTTCTTAAGTTAGTGGCTATATCTTCTTTATTTTCATTTCAAATCTGTGGACATGTGGACACACTGGCACGTACACGTGGAAACACTGGCATGTACATGTGGACACACTGGCACATACACGTGGACACACTGGCACGTACATGTGGACACACTGGCACGTACATGTGGACACACTGGCACGTACATGTGGACACACTGGCACGTACATGTGGACACACTGGCATGTACACGTGGACACACTGGCATGTACACGTGGACACACTGGCACGTACATGTGGACACACTGGCGCATACACGTGGACACACTGTCACATACACGTGGACACACTGGCACATACACGTGGACACACTGGCATGTACACGTGGACACACTGGCATGTACATGTGGACACACTGGCATGTACACGTGGACACACTGGCACATACACGTGGACACATACATGTGGACACACTGGCACATACACGTGGACACACTGGCACATACACGTGGACACACTGGCACATACATGTGGACACACCAGCACATACATGTGGACACACTGGCACATACACGTGGACACACTGGCACATACACGTGGACACACTAGCACATACACGTGGACACACTGGCACATACACGTGGACACACTGGCACATACACGTGGACACACTGGCATGTGCATGTGGACACACTGGCATGTACATGTGGACACACTGGCACATACACGTGGACACACTGCCACATACACGTGGACACACTGGCACATACACGTGGACACACTGGCACATACACGTGGACACACTGGCACATACACGTGGACACACTGCCACGTACATGTGGACACACTGTCTGGCACATACACGTGGACACACTGGCACATACACGTGGACACACTGGCACATACACGTGGACACACTGGCACATACACGTGGACACACTGCCACGTACATGTGGACACACTGTCTGGTACATACACGTGGACACACTGGCACATACACGTGGACACACTGCCACGTACATGTGGACACACTGTCTGGTACATACACGTGGACACACTGGCACATACACGTGGACACACTGTCTGGTACATACATGTGGACACACTGGCACATACACGTGGACACACTGTCTGGTACATACATGTGGACACACTGGCACATACACGTGGACACACTGGCACATACACGTGGACACACTGGCACGTACATGTGGACACACTGGCACATACACGTGGACACACTGGCACATACATGCCATCCTAGATTGACTTATTTGTGATGTTTCCGACAGTTGTTCTACTTTATTCATTTTCAGTGCTGGTATAGGCAGAACCGGTGTGTTAATTACCATGGAAACAGCAATGTGTCTTATAGAAGCTAATCAACCTGTCTATCCATTGTCCATAGTTAGGCAGATGAGGGATCAAAGAGCTATGTTGATACAAACGCCGGTAAGATTAAGCTCATGTCTGTAGTTAGGCTGATGAGGGATCAAAGAGCTATGTTGATACAAACGCCATAAGGTTTAGCTCATGTCTATAGTTAGGCAGATGAGGGATCAAAGAGCTATGTTGATACAAACGCCGGTAAGATTTAGCTCATGTCTATAGTTAGGCAGATGAGGGATCAAAGAGCTATGTTGATACAAACGCCATACGGTTTAGCTCATGTCTATAGTTAGGCAGATGAGGGATCAAAGAGCTATGTTGATACAAACGCCGGTAAGATTAAGCTCATGTCTATAGTTAGGCAGATGAGGGATCAAAGAGCTATGTTGATACAAACGCCATAAGGTTTAGCTCATGTCTATAGTTAGGCAGATGAGGGATCAAAGAGCTATGTTGATACAAACGCCGGTAAGGTTTAGCCCATGTCTATAGTTAGGCAGATGAGGGATCAAAGAGCTATGTTGATACAAACGCCGGTAAGGTTTAGCCCATGTCTATAGTTAGGCAGATGAGGGATCAAAGAGCTATGTTGATACAAACGCCGGTAAGGTTTAGCTCATGTCTGTAGTTAGGCAGATGATGGACCAAAGAGTTTTGTTGATACACTTGCTGGTAGGCATTGTCTATAGTTAGGCAGACGAGGTAGAAAGAACTTTGTTGATACACATGCTGGTAGGCATTGTCTATAGTTAGGCAGATGAGGGACCAGAGCGTTGTTGATACAAATACTGGTAGGCATTGTCTATAGTTAGGCTGTTGAGGGACCAAAGAACTTTGTGGATACAAATGCAGGTAGGCATTGTCTATAGTTAGGCAGATGAGGGACCAACGAGCTTTGTCGATACAAATACTGGTAGGCATTGTCTATAGTTAGGCAGATGAGGGATCAAAGAGCTGTGTTGATATAAATGCTGGTAGGCATTGTGTATAGTTAGGCAGATGAGGGACCAAAGAGCTTTGTTGATACAAATACTGGTAGGCATTGTCTATAGTTAGGCAGATGAGGGACCAAAGAGCTTTGTGGATACAAATACTGGTAGGCATTGTCTATAGTTAGGCAGATGAGGGATCAAAGAGCTGTGTTGATATAAATGCTGGTAGGCATTGTGTATGGTTAGGCAGATGAGGGACCAAAGTGCTTTGTTGATACAAATACTGGTAGGCATTGTCTATAGTTAGGCAGATGAGGGATCAAAGAGCTTTGTGGATACAAATACTGGTAGGTATTGTCTATAGTTTGGCAGATGAGGGACCAAAGAGCTTTGTGGATACAAATACTGGCAGGCATTGTCTATAGTTAGGCAGATGAGGGATCAACAGTTGTGCACGAGGAATGGTGTAAAGCAAAACATTTTATTGTACTTTGATTCTTGAATCGATATTTCTTATTCAATTTAATTTTATAAATCATTTCCGTGTTGTGGTGTTGCCAAAATAGTCTGAAATCCATCAAACATTACCCCATATCTCACAGATTATATCCGTGCCATGCGTTATCACTGAACTATGTATGTATGTACATATTCACTGGTTTGGCTGATAGATGTCTTTATTAAGTGTCATTTCTAGGTACCGCACAATAGACTTGTATTGAAACTATTGCAACTACATGTAGTGGAAGTCGTGATAGGAAATGGTAACTCATTCGCTTCAGGTCCGAACGGCACAGAGTCCGAGCCCCGCTGGAGCCGTTACGGTCCGAACGGCACGGAGTCCGAGTCCCGCTGGAGCCGTTAAGATTGTGTTAAATTCCTAATTGCCTCTTCTCTCTCCCTTGTGGCGATGGATTCCATCAGGAATGAGGTCTTGAGAGTGATTAATATAAGTTATAAGAACTTGTTTCGCAATCGAGCTCAAATGTGTATAAAAAAAATTGAAACTATTAAAATGGAGATTTCTCGTATTTTCAGAACCAGTACAAGTTTGTCTGTGAAGCAATCATTAGATGTTATAATGGTAAGACATAGTACACTCATCCAGACTCAGTGGTGCATCATACAGCTTTAACCCATTCATTCTGGACATAGTACAATCATCCAGACTGAGTGGCGCATCATACAGCTTTAACCCATTCATTCTGGACATAGTACAATCATCCAGACACAGTGGTGCATCATACAGCTTTAACCCATTCATTCTGGACATAGTACACTCATCCAGACTGAGTGGCGCATCATACAGCTTTAACCCATTCATTCTGGACATAGTACAATCATCCAGACTGAGTGGCGCATCATACAGCTTTAACCCATTCATTCTGGACATAGTACAAGCATCCAGACACAGTGGTGCATCATACAGCTTTAACCCATTCATTCTGGACATAGTACAATCATCCAGACTGAGTGGCGCATCATACAGCTTTAACCCATTCATTCTGGACATAGTACAATCATCCAGACACAGTGGTGCATCATACAGCTTTAACCCATTCATTCTGGACATAGTACAATCATCCAGACTGAGTGGCGCATCATACAGCTTTAACCCATTCATTCTGGATACCGTTCAAACAGTATTTGCAAAGAACATAGAGCCAGATCAACCGCCACGGAACGTGCCGTCTGATCAGGCTCTATGCTGTTTGCTATTCAGATGATCTTGCTAAGACACCTGGTTATGTAGCAAACAACATAGATCCTGATCAGTACGCAGCGTCACGCTGTGGCTGATCTGGATCTATGTTGTTTGCAAAAGCCTTTAAATGTATCCAGAATGAAATGGGTTAATATTCACATTTATTCCTATATGATGTTAGTGGGTAGTCAAGTGCCTGGGTTCAACCGGGAAACGAAGAATCAGTTGTAACTCGTAGAATTTAGCATGAACGTAGACCTGGCAGAAGAACCAGTTATACAGTAAAACCCCTCTAAACCGAACGGCCAACGGACCAGATGTAATGTACGATTTGGATGTGTTTTCATATTGGGGTAGATTTCTCTTAACCCTTTGCATGCTAACGGCAGATAAAATCACTTTTGCAAACGGCAGCATAGAGCCAGATCAGGCGGTTTTGCTGTTTGCTATTCGGATAGTGGAGCTAAATCACTTGGCTGAATAGCAAATATCATAGATCCTGATCAGACTCAGCGTTATACCACGGCTGATCTGGATCTATGTTGTTTGCTCATATGATTTTATTTACTCAGCAGGCAAAGGGTTGAATTAACAGTTCAACTCTGCAATGCTTAGAAGGGTGCTGAGAAATGTTTATAGTTTGGCAGTTAATAAAGAACTAATTCATTTTATGTATATAATACAATATTCTAAAACAGATAGCTGAACATTTTTGTTCATGTAACTTTTGTGTTCTGTGTGTGTGTTTTATGTTTATTTATCGTCGCGACCAGTTGCCCATATGAGCGATGCCTCCTGAAGAGATTAGTCATTTTATATTTTTGGAGGATAGTGCAATGATACAGACAGAGACACATTCCAGAATCTCTTCTGGTTCTTTTACGTGCACGGTGTAAAGTACCGCCGACACCTCAGGATCGAAACTGCGATCCCTGGATTACCAGTCCAGCGTTTTAGCATTGGACTACAGATCCGTCTGTAACTTTTGTGTTCATTATAATAATCATGAAGTCATAGCAAGTTCTGCACACATTAAACAATGTTTTCATGTAGACAGCAAGTTCTGTACACATTAAACAATGTTTTCATATAGACAACAAGTTCTCTACACATTAAACAATGTTTTCATGCAGACAGCAAGTTCTGCACACATTAAACAATTGTTTTCATGTAGACAGCAAGTTCTGCACACATTAAACAATGTTTTCATGTAGACAGAAAGTTCTGCACACATTAAACAATTGTTTTCATGTAGACAACAAGTTCTGCACACATTAAACAATGTGTTCATGTAGACAGCAAGTTCTGCACACATTAAACAATGTTTTCATGTAGACAGCAAGTTCTGCACACATTAAACAATGTTTTCATGTAGACAGCAAGTTCTGCACACATTAAACAATGTTTTCATGTAGACAGCAAGTTCTGCACACATTAAACAATGTTTTCATGTAGCCAGCAAGTTCTGCACACATTAAGCAATGTTTTCATATAGACAGCAAGTTCTCTACACATTAAACAATGTGTTCATGTAGACAGCAAGTTCTGTACATATTAAACAATGTTTTCATGCAGACAGCAAGTTCTCTACACATTAAACAATGTTTTCATGTAGACAGCAAGTTCTCTACACATTAAACAATGTTTTCATTTAGACAGCAAGTTATGTACACATTAAACAATGTGTTCATGCAGACAGCAAGTTATGCACACATTAAACAATGTTTTCATGTAGACAGCAAGTTCTGCACACATTAAACAATGTTTTCATGTAGACAGCAAGTTCTGCACACATTAAACAATTGTTTTCATGTAGACAGCAAGTTCTGCACACATTAAACAATGTTTTCATGTAGACAGCAAGGTCTGCACACATTATACAATGTTTTCATGTAGACAGCAAGTTCTGCACACATTAAACAATGTTTTCATGTAGACAGCAAGGTCTGCACACATTAAACAATGTTTTCATATAGACAGCAAGTTCTCTACACATTAAACAATGTTTTCATTTAGACAGCAAGTTATGTACACATTAAACAATGTGTTCATGCAGACAGCAAGTTATGCACACATTAAACAATGTTTTCATGTAGACAGCAAGTTCTGCACACATTAAACAATGTTTTCATGTAGACAGCAAGTTCTGCACACATTAAACAATTGTTTTCATGTAGACAGCAAGTTCTGCACACATTAAACAATGTTTTCATGTAGACAGCAAGGTCTGCACACATTATACAATGTTTTCATGTAGACAGCAAGTTCTGCACACATTAAACAATGTTTTCATGTAGACAGCAAGGTCTGCACACATTAAACAATGTTTTCATGTAGACAGCAAGTTCTGCACACATTAAACAATTGTTTTCACATTAAACAATGTTTTCATGTAGACAGCAAGTTCTGCACACATTAAACAATTGTTTTCATGTAGACAGCAAGTTCTGCACACATTAAACAATGTTTTCATGTAGACAGCAAGGTCTGCACACATTATACAATGTTTTCATGTAGACAGCAAGTTCTGCGCACATTAAACAATTGTTTTCACATTAAACAATGTTTTCATGTAGACAGCAAGTTCTGCACACATTAAACAATGTTTTCATGTAGACAGCAAGTTCTGTACACATTAAACAATGTGTTCATGTAGACAGCATGTTCTGTACACATTAAACAATGTTTTCATGTAGACAGCAAGTTCTGCACACATTAAACAATGTTTTCATGTAGACAGCAAGTTCTGCACACATTAAACAATGTTTTCATGTAGACAGCAAGTTCTGTACACATCATTAAACAATGTTTTCATGTAGACAGCAAGTTCTGCACACATTAAACAATGTTTTCATGTAGACAGCAAGTTCTGTACACATCATTAAGCAATGTGTTCATGTAGACAGCAAGTTCTGCACACATTAAACAATGTTTTCATGTAGACATCAAGTTCTGTACACATTAAACAATGTTTTCATGTAGACAGCAAGTTCTGCACACATTAAACAATGTTTTCATGTAGACAGCAAGTTCTGCACACATTAAACAATGTTTTCATGTAGACAGCAAGTTCTGTACACATCATTAAACAATGTTTTCATGTAGACAGCAAGTTCTGCACACATTAAACAATGTTTTCATGTAGACAGCAAGTTCTGTACACATCATTAAGCAATGTGTTCATGTAGACAGCAAGTTCTGCACACATTAAACAATGTTTTCATGTAGACATCAAGTTCTGTACACATTAAACAATGTTTTCATGTAGACAGCAAGTTCTGCACACATTAAACAATGTTTTCATGTAGACAGCAAGTTCTGCACACATTAAACAATGTTTTCATGTAGACAGCAAGTTCTGTACACATCATTAAACAATGTTTTCATGTAGACAGCAAGTTCTGCACACGTTAAACAATGTTTTCATGTAGACAGCAAGTTCTGTACACATCATTAAGCAATGTTTTCATGTAGACAGCAAGTTCTGCACACATTAAACAATGTTTTCATGTAGACAGCAAGTTCTGTACACATCATTAAGCAATGTTTTCATGTAGACAGCAGGTTCTGCACACATTAAACAATGTTTTCATGTAGACAGCAAGTTCTGTACACATCATTAAACAATGTTTTCCTGTAGACAGCAAGTTATGCACACATTAAACAATGTTTTCATGTAGACAGCAAGTTCTGCACACATTAAACAATGTTTTCATGTAGACAGCAAGTTCTGTACACATCATTAAGCAATGTTTTCATGTAGACAGCAAGTTCTATACACATCATTAAACAATGTTTTCATGTAGACAGCAAGTTCTGCACACATTAAACAATGTTTTCATGTAGACAGCAAGTTCTGTACACATCATTAAGCAATGTTTTCATGTAGACAGCAAGTTCTGCACACATTAAACAATGTTTTCATGTAGACAGCAAGTTCTGTACACATCATTAAACAATGTTTTCATGTAGACAGCAAGTTTTGCACACATTAAACAATGTTTTCATGTAGACAGCAAGTTCTGTACACATCATTAAGCAATGTTTTCATGTAGACAGCAGGTTCTGCACACATTAAACAATGTTTTCATGTAGACAGCAAGTTCTGCACACATTAAACAATGTTTTCATGTAGACAGCAAGTTCTGTACACATCATTAAACAATGTTTTCATGTAGACAGCAAGTTCTGTATACATCATTAAACAATGTTTTCATGTAGACAGCAAGTTCTGCACACATTAAACAATGTTTTCATGTAGACAGCAAGTTCTGTACACATCATTAAACAATGTTTTCATGTAGACAGCAAGTTCTGCACACATTAAACAATGTTTTCATGTAGACAGCAAGTTCTGTACACATCATTAAGCAATGTTTTCATGTAGACAGCAAGTTCTGCACACATTAAACAATGTTTTCATGTAGACAGCAAGTTCTGTACACATCATTAAGCAATGTTTTCATGTAGACAGCAAGTTCTGCACACATTAAACAATGTTTTCATGTAGACAGCAAGTTCTGTACACATCATTAAGCAATGTTTTCATGTAGACAGCAGGTTCTGCACACATTAAACAATGTTTTCATGTAGACAGCAAGTTCTGTACACATCATTAAACAATGTTTTCCTGTAGACAGCAAGTTATGCACACATTAAACAATGTTTTCATGTAGACAGCAAGTTCTGCACACATTAAACAATGTTTTCATGTAGACAGCAAGTTCTGTACACATCATTAAGCAATGTTTTCATGTAGACAGCAAGTTCTGTACACATCATTAAGCAATGTTTTCATGTAGACAGCAAGTTCTGCACACATTAAACAATGTTTTCATGTAGACAGCAAGTTCTGTACACATCATTAAACAATGTTTTCATGTAGACAGCAAGTTCTGCACACATTAAACAATGTTTTCATGTAGACAGCAAGTTCTGTACACATCATTAAACAATGTTTTCATGTAGACAGCAAGTTCTGTACACATCATTAAACAATGTTTTCATGTAGACAGCAAGTTCTGCACACATTAAACAATGTTTTCATGTAGACAGCAAGTTCTGAACACATCATTAAACAATGTTTTCATGTAGACAGCAAGTTCTGCACACATTAAACAATGTTTTCATGTAGACAGCAAGTTCTGTACACATCATTAAGCAATGTTTTCATGTAGACAGCAAGTTCTGCACACATTAAACAATGTTTTCATGTAGACAGCAAGTTCTGTACACATCATTAAACAATGTTTTCATGTAGACAGCAAGTTCTGTATACATCATTAAACAATGTTTTCATGTAGACAGCAAGTTCTGCACACATTAAACAATGTTTTCATGTAGACAGCAAGTTCTGCACACATTAAACAATGTTTTCATGTAGACAGCAAGTTCTGAACACATCATTAAACAATGTTTTCATGTAGACAGCAAGTTCTGCACACATTAAACAATGTTTTCATGTAGACAGCAAGTTCTGTACACATCATTAAGCAATGTTTTCATGTAGACAGCAAGTTCTGCACACATTAAACAATGTTTTCATGTAGACAGCAAGTTATGTACACATCATTAAGCAATGTTTTCATGTAGACAGCAGGTTCTGCACACATTAAACAATGTTTTCATGTAGACAGCAAATTCTGTACACATCATTAAACAATGTTTTCCTGTAGACAGCAAGTTATGCACACATTAAACAATGTTTTCATGTAGACAGCAAGTTCTGCACACATTAAACAATGTTTTCATGTAGACAGCAAGTTCTGTACACATCATTAAGCAATGTTTTCATGTAGACAGCAAGTTATGTACACATCATTAAACAATGTTTTCATGTAGACAGCAAGTTCTGTACACATCATTAAGCAATGTTTTCATGTAGACAGCAGGTTCTGCACACATTAAACAATGTTTTCATGTAGACAGCAAGTTCTGTACACATCATTAAACAATGTTTTCATGTAGACAGCAAGTTCTGCACACATTAAACAATGTTTTCATGTAGACAGCAAGTTCTGCACATCATTAAACAATGTTTTCATGTAGACAGCAAGTTCTGCACACATTAAACAATGTTTTCATGTAGACAGCAAGTTCTGTACACATCATTAAACAATGTTTTCATGTAGACAGCAAGTTTTGCACACATTAAACAATGTTTTCATGTAGACAGCAAGTTCTGTACACATCATTAAGCAATGTTTTCATGTAGACAGCAAGTTCTGCACACATTAAACAATGTTTTCATGTAGACAGCAAGTTATGTACACATCATTAAGCAATGTTTTCATGTAGACAGCAGGTTCTGCACACATTAAACAATGTTTTCATGTAGACAGCAAATTCTGTACACATCATTAAACAATGTTTTCCTGTAGACAGCAAGTTATGCACACATTAAACAATGTTTTCATGTAGACAGCAAGTTCTGCACACATTAAACAATGTTTTCATGTAGACAGCAAGTTCTGTACACATCATTAAGCAATGTTTTCATGTAGACAGCAAGTTATGTACACATCATTAAACAATGTTTTCATGTAGACAGCAAGTTCTGTACACATCATTAAGCAATGTTTTCATGTAGACAGCAGGTTCTGCACACATTAAACAATGTTTTCATGTAGACAGCAAGTTCTGTACACATCATTAAACAATGTTTTCCTGTAGACAGCAAGTTATGCACACATTAAACAATGTTTTCATGTAGACAGCAAGTTCTGCACACATTAAACAATGTTTTCATGTAGACAGCAAGTTCTGTACACATCATTAAGCAATGTTTTCATGTAGACAGCAAGTTATGTACACATCATTAAACAATGTTTTCATGTAGACAGCAAGTTCTGTACACATCATTAAGCAATGTTTTCATGTAGACAGCAGGTTCTGCACACATTAAACAATGTTTTCATGTAGACAGCAAGTTCTGTACACATCATTAAACAATGTTTTCCTGTAGACAGCAAGTTATGCACACATTAAACAATGTTTTCATGTAGACAGCAAGTTCTGCACACATTAAACAATGTTTTCATGTAGACAGCAAGTTCTGTACACATTAAACAATGATTTCATGTAGACAGAAAGTTCTGTACACATCATTAAGCAATGTTTATTTTATACTTTCAGAGGGATTAGTAAAACCATTGCCAGATTATCAACAGAGATGATAGGAAGCGGTGTTGTCTGTGAAATACTGCTGTCAAGTACATTCTAGCATTTCTTACGTAAAGGGGCATTACTCCCACCCTCATAGTCATTGCATGACTGCATTTTAGACTAAAATAGTGCTTGAATAAAAAGCATGACTTTGCAGGTTTAGTCTGAAATATGAGAAGAAAGTCTGGTGCCAGTTCAGTCAAAACTTTACTGTATGGAAAGAGGCTGAAGATGGGTCGGTGCGACATTCGTGAGTGTCATGTGCAGCGAGGCGTGTCTCACATGCGACATTGTCACGTGCAACATTGTCTTGCAATGGTAGAGGTTCTGAAACAAACAAAAGTGATCATTCCAAGGTAGATAGTCGTTTTGACTGCAGTTTGAAAATCTGTTTACCAAAGATGCTTGTGATATAACTTTTAAAGCTTCTTACTGACAGTGATCGAAACTTTGCAGACGGCAGAACAATCTGGAGAAAGAAAACTATTAAGAATTATGAATAGGAAAAACTATGGAGAAAGTAGTTCATGAAATAATCAGATTTACATCTGGGTAAGAGTTTAAACACGTTTGCCTTCATTCAAACATGCATGGAGATGAAAGAAACAGGGACAGATGTTTGAAATCATATACAATCACGGGAGAGCTATTCAAAAAGACGAGTGAGTTTATTCTCTGGAGTGTTGCGAAATGGACACAAGCTATTGTATCCTGGGACGTCATTGTTTCATCTTACACAGTTCTTGTTACTATAAATAAAAGAAAGGTTGTGCGAATGTTATTTGTTAAAACGTAGATTTAGCTTGTACATAGTATTTATATGTTGATCATCGTGAAATGTTGGGGAATCAGTGAACTGCAATCCTAAATGGAATTCAGTGAGCTGGGAACCGTATGAGGCATTATCAATCTATGTTTTATATAGGAATTCAGTGAGCTGGGAACTGTAGAAGCATGTCAATCTGTTTTATATAGGAATTCAGTGAGCTGGGAACCATATGAGGCATTATCAATCTATGTTTTATATAGGAATTCAGTGAGCTGGGAACCGTATGAGGCATTATCAATCTATGTTTTATATAGGAATTCAGTGAGCTGGGAACCATATGAGGCATTATCAATCTATGTTTTATATAGGAATTCAGTGAGCTGGGAACCATATGAGGCATTATCAATCTATGTTTTATATAGGAATTCAGTGAGCTGGGAACCATATGAAGCATTGTCAATCTATGTTTTATATAGGAATTCAGTGAGCTGGGAACCGTATGAGGCATGTCAATCTATGTTTTATATTGGAATTCAGTCATCTAGGAACCATATAAGACATTATCATTCTATGTATTATATAAGAATTCAGTCAGCTGGGAACCATATGAGGCATTGTCAATCTATGTTTTATATAGGAATTTAAATGAGCTGGAAACCAGATGAGACATTATCATTCTATGTATTATATACGACTTCTGTGAGCTGGGAACCTTAAGATAAAATCTATATATTATATAGTAATTCAAGTAGCTGGGAACCAGATGGGACATGATAAAACTGTTTATTTCTAGATATACTGCTGATGATAGAATTGAGAAATATCTCGACAAGTTGATTGCTTGTGTTTCTATTTCGACTATTAACCCGAAATTTTGGATTTTGTTCCAGTAAATAACTGACATTCAACTAAATATTTTTTATACGCCTTCCAAGGGATTCTATAGCATGGGCCTAAATAATTCTGTTCTTGTATATGTACTGCATGTTAGGCCTAACAAGTTTAAATGTTTTACAAATTGTTTATACCAACTTATCAAACAGTAGCTGGATTTAACCCCTATTCGATGATGATGTTTAAATTTATATTAAAATTGCTACTGCATAGCATCTGTGCGAACAAGCCCATATTCACTCACCTTCAATATTAACTGGTGTTTAATGGAAGTTCCATTGTTCATGTTTCTTGTATTTCACATTGGGATGCAACTTTCAACCTTCACCTTTATTGACCTTTTGAAGGATATAAACTTGCCGGGCAAAAATTGGCACCCGTTAGCAGTGCACTTGTTGGTTCTTTGGCTTTATTAATGGATTGAAATCACATCTCCACATGTTGTATTAGAGTATGGTTAAATATTACCAGTCCTGACATCTATTCTTTCATTTCTAAATGTTTGCTCTAAATCATTCAAATATTTACCAAGAATGGTGAGAATCTTTCACCTTGTCGAACACCTAATTTACACGAAAAGGCCTCGCTTACGGTATTAAAACATTTTTCGATGTTACTTTACTATATACATTAATATATTGCTCCTAATTCCACATTGTAACAACTTATACCATAGGGCATCACTAGATATATAATCAAAGGCTTTTTGAAAATCTACTAAAGCACACAATAGTTTGCATTATTGTTCAAACAATGGTCTATCATATAATTTAAGACATCTACACATGTTGTATTAGAGAATGGTTACATATCAAACTATCCTGATTTCTGTGTATTATTATTGTTTTGCAATTGTTTATAATTTTTGGGTGAATATCCACTGATTATATTCCTGATATTTATATCCATGTCGGGTCCGATATAATTTATCTGAGTTAGGGATGTGACAGTATTAGGAACTATAGATGTAGCAGATGGCTTATTGTGTAAGTAGGGATATCTAATTATGGTAACAGCCAATTAAATGAATGTTACAGAGCAGTATATCACCTGGTATGATGGTTATAAACCTTTGCATAGATCTCAAACTCGGGTCTCAGGCTTTCTGATTGGTTGAGCTGAGAGTAAATCTCAGAACCAGCCAATCATATTGCTCTAATTTGATATGTGAACAAAGTTTAATACTCTTCCGGCCCGATATGTTCCTTCCTCCTTTATTGCGAATCTGTCTGTGAATTATTAAGAATGCATACACATTTATTGAACCTTCACCTGATTGGGTGAAATATATCAGCCATCACCTGATTGGGTGAAATATATCAGCCTTCACTTGATTGGATGAAATATATCAGCCATCACCTAATTGGATGAAATATATCAGCTGTCACTTGATTGGGTGAAATATATCAGCCTTCACTTGATTTTTATGTGCAATGTTTCTTATTTAAACTTTGCAGTCTATACGATGTAGTCACCAGTGTTATAATTAATATCCACTGAAAAACAAGCTTGATGAAAAAATGCGAGAAATACATAATTGTTGCAGGCCAAATAAATCATTTGTTTTGATTAAAGTTGAAATTTTAAAATTAAGCTAACAACATAAAATCTTGAAAAGTATAATCGTTAGTCATTCAAAAAATTCCACGGGTTTTACTGTATTCCAGTACAGCTTCAACTTGTATTAACTATTTACTTGCTATGTAAAAGAAAGGATATACGAAAATAGTTCAAATAATGATACCAGATGACTATTCATTCATGGGTTTTTCTTATTTATAGCTGAAATGTCTGGAAATATGCTATGGAATTTCCATGACGTATTAGTTTAACCGCTAGCGTGCAAAGAATTTAAAATAATTTGTCACCAAAAATTCAAACTATTCAAAACTTCTTTGACAAATCTCAGTACCATGTTTTGACTCCACTAAGATTCAATGCATTACCGTGTTTAGCATTATTGTAATTAGCATTTAATGTGGTACAATGAAGCTTGCTGTGTGTCAGTCAAACTTGCATGAAGCGTAAGTAACTCCCCTCCCCACCCCCCCACCCCACCCCACCCCACCCCCAATACCTGTGCCTGGAGTGGAACATGGCTGCACTTGTCAGGTGCTTCTCTGCATTAATGATATAAAATATTCAAAGATATTTAGTCAATATTTCTTGTTTTTACGATTACGAAAACAAAATTTGTTAAATTACCTTGTTGAAATAACAGTTTTTTACTAACAAGTATTTAACTGTCCATTTTTATCGAGTCATTATAGTTTGTAACGTATTATTTTGGACTGGCGTTTCCATTAATATATATTTAATACCGGGTTAATACAGGGCAACAAGAAATGGGGTCATTATTTAACAGAATTGTAAAATATAGAATTGAAAGAATAAAGCTTCCACATGCATAATGAGGCGGCAGAGAATTTGTTTATACAAATTTATTTTAGCTCGTTTGCGAAACAAGTTCTTACAACTTTTATTAATCACTTTCGAGACCTCATTCCTGATGGAATCCACGAGGGAGAAAGAAGAGGCAACATGGAATTAATTTAAATGCTTGCCTAAGGGCACAATCGTAAGGGCTCAAACCCCAGGCCTTTCGCACCTGCGCTATCACGACTTCCAGAAATGTATTTTACATAGACTGTATGGATTATACCATTATCAGATGTCAACCTGAGATAAACCAACATTCACAGGCACTCTGGTAGAATCAGGGACCGCCTGCTAGCCAGCTGGATAGCTTCCTCGTATCAAAGTGGGACTCGGACATACTGCAGGTGATTTGAAGTCGACAGCCTTGACCGCTTGGTCACAGAAAGAACGATGTAATGTCTTGAATATTCTTTTATAAATATCATCAGCAATTTTAGAATTCACCGGGAAATAAAGATGCTCACACATTTAAAGTTATGTGAATTCACATTTCTAGTTGCCACACAATTACTGTATATAAGAAACAAACACCATACATACTCGCCTATAAGACAACTTTTTTACCACCAGATTATGACCTTAAAGTGACATTACATCGCAAAATTCAAATAAAATGCATTTTTTTCACGTATTAATGCATTGCTACTACACATTCTTCTGAATACATTCGAACACTAACATTGAATCAATAAACAGTGTTTTTTGTGGTATACAAACTTTCAAAAGTGAAAGTAGGATTTCATATAATGGTCGGCCACACTCCTGAATTGACGTGTGTTGTCATTGGAGTCAATACTAAACACGCGATACTTTCGATTAGAGATAATTTCACTAAGGTTAGTCTCCAAATAAATATGCATTGGCACACATGTGAGGTATCGCGGTAAATATGTAGCATACCTCGTGTTATTTCATGATAAACACTTTGTATTACGCATGAACGTCAACCATATTTACATTATTTTGTTATGTCAACAAACCGCGTATACGACGTTTGCTTAATTGTTGAAATACTCAGTTTTTGAGGCAAATATTTGGAAAAACAATTATACCATATAATAGCAAATTACATTCTGCAGACATTTGCGTTTTAACCGTAGTGTAGTGTCGCTTTAAAGTGGGTTGCAGTCTTATAAGTGAGTGCTAAAACAAATTTGAGTGATAAAACAGAACAGTTTCTTAAATCTGTTTAAATGTTATCCATAATTATGCTTTAGAAAAGAAAGCACCCTGACACTGAACATTTCTTCAACTTGCACTGGCCAAACATGCAATTTATAACTGGTCTGGTGTCCATTTTATCAACCCGTCTAATATGCGAGTGCATGCCAAAACCCACAGATTTCAGTACCAAAGTAGAGGAGGTGGTCTTAGTGAGATCGCCTAGGCAAGTATGGTTGGTATATCGAATAATTACAGAATGGACAAAAATCACTTTAACCCATTCAACACCAAGTAACTCACATGGACTGGTCCATGATATTTTTAGACCAATAAATTAATAACAAAATTACATTTAGATCAGTTCATTTATCAAAATGGGTAATTTTTGTCTAAAAATAGTTATATTACTTGAAAAAAGTGCAGATCCTGATGAGACGGCTCGTCACGAGCCGGCTCATCTGGATCTACACTTTTTTGTAAGCCAATTTAGAGGTCTGTGGTGTTGAAAGGGTTAATCTTGTACCGTAACACTACAAACAGTAGATATTATTTATGAATTAAGCATTGGCCCCTCTATGTTATTGATGTATATTGTTTGAGCCTGTACTGTGATTGTCTGTACTATGATTCCATTTACCTCTTTATTTATTTATACCATATATATGTTCACACATATCATAGTCAGGACTGCTAACATTTTCAAAATCAGATCGGTTTTTAACAGAAATCGCCTGAACGAGGGTCATGTATTTTACGTTGCTATGCTCCCCCCTCCCTTCCCCCAAACCACCTCAAAGCTGTTTCCGAAATTTACTACTCGATATATTCAATACAGTCAACAATTTGGGTTAACCCTTGTGTGCGTGACGATTGAAGTTAGATTGAGCGAATAAACCGAAGTTTAAAATACCGAGACTGGTATCGGGAATTGCAATCGACCCATTAATAACGTATTTCACTTATCATCTGCTTCAAGTCCAGTGAATACGCACTTCCCAGAATATTGATTGTTTTTGTTATTGGTTCTATAATCTAATCTAAAACAAAGAAGTCGGAACACCCGCAGATTGGTGAATCGTAAATATAATCTGTTGTCATGACATCACAGATTGCTACATGTGACTAATGTTTTACCGACTTCCGAGGCCAATTAGATGTCTGCTATTGTGTAATCCAGCAGCAGTGTAATCACTTGATACGGCTCATTCTAGAGGGTGACTGGAGTGAAATAGTCGCCATAGTCCCCCCCCTCCCACCCCGACTTCTCCCTAAAAAAAATAATTTAATTTTACAATTTTTCATACAAAATATTGTCCAGTATGATACAATGGCCCATTATAACGCACTCATATTCAAAATTATTAAATTGTGACTTAACCCTATTTTGTTGAAATTTAATAAATAACACAATTTAAGGATTTAAGGGTCCAATCGCGCGCTGTCACTTCTCCCAAAAATGACCTAGAATGAACCCTGTTTGATTGGAACTGGTCTTTCAATCACGTTTTGAATGATTTTACTGATTTCTGATATTGGTGAAAACATTACTGATTTCTGATATCGGTGAAAACATTACTGATTTCTGATATCGGAAAACATTACTGATTTCTGATATCGGTGAAAACATTACTGATTTCTGATATCGGTGAAAACATTACTGATTTCTGATATCGGTGAAAACGTTACTGATTTCTGATATCGGTGAAAACGTTACTGATTTCTGATATCGGTGAAAACGTTACTGATTTCTGATATCGGTGAAAACGTTACTGATTTCTGATATCGGTGAAAACGTTACTGATTTCTGATATCGGTGAAAACGTTACTGATTTCTGATATCGGTGAAAACGTTACTGATTTCTGATATCGGTGAAAACGTTACTGATTTCTGATATCGGTGAAAACATTACTGATTTCTGTGAAAACATTACTGATTTCTGATATCGGTGAAAACATTACTGATTTCTGATATTGGTGAAAACATACAAACTGATTTTGGAACAGTCTGGTTTTTTAAACGGTTTTACGAGCCAAAAATTGGTCCAATACCGACTGATGTTAGGTTTTAGCAGCCCTGATCGTGGCATGTGTTGGTGTGTGTTATTGTTTGTTACCGTTCTTGTTTACAAACATTCTATCTTTACAGAATGCCCGAGATATTTGATATAATTAGCTCTGCCAACTTTTGATAATTGGCATCATTTTGGCGATAGTTCAATGCCATTAATATTGCAAATAGCACAATCGACAACTAATTTATCAAGATCTGAAATGTCCAGTAATGTGTATTCATTTTAACAGTTCAGCCTGGTTGCGTCCGTATTAACTGAACTAAGTCGGTTTGTCATAAAAACTGAACTGTTGGTTTTATCGTAAAACTGAAATGTTGGGTGTGCCGTAGAACTGAATTTTTCATGTGCCGTAAAATTGGACTGTTGAACTGTGTTGGATTCTATAAGAAAGAAACTGAATCCGTACAAACTAAGTGCAACATTTTGTCCTGTAAGCAGTTTATTTCAATGTACAAGAAATGTGCATGTTCACACAATGTTAAGCATTTTATCACTTTGTTTTGTATTGTTTTGTAAAAATATTAGTAATTTTCATTGTATTATATGACATAAACATCATTTTTATACATACATATATAGATTATATATTATATACTGTACATATATCATGCAGATATTTTGATGAGTTTAATTAATATATGTGTACACGTTAATCCTTGTCTGGACTGTACATGAACCTACATGAAAACTATACATGTATGTCTGACTGTACATGAAACTATACATGTATGTCTGACTGTACATGAAACTATACATACATGTCTGACTGTACATGAAACTACATGAAAACTATACATGTATGTCTGACTGTACATGAACCTACATGAAAACTATACATGTATGTCTGACTGTACATGAAACTATACATACATGTCTGACTGTACATGAAACTACATGAAAACTATACATGTATGTCTGACTGTACATGAACCTACATGAAAACTATACATGTATGTCTGACTGTACATGAAACTATACATACATGTCTGACTGTACATGAAACTACATGAAAACTATACATGTATGTCTGACTGTACATGAACCTACATGAAAACTATACATGTATGTCTGACTGTACATGAAACTATACATACATGTCTGACTGTACATGAAACTACATGAAAACTATACATGTATGTCTGACTGTACATGAACCTACATGAAAACTATACATGTATGTCTGACTGTACATGAAACTATACATACATGTCTGACTGTACATGAAGCTACATAAAGCTATACATGTATGTCTGACTGTACATGAAACTATACATACATGTCTGACTGTACATGAAGCTACATAAAGCTATACATGTATGTCTGACTGTACATGAAGATACATAAAGCTATACATGTATATCTGACTGTACATGAAACTATACATGTATATCTATCTGACTGTACATGAAACTATCCATGTATGTCTGACTGTACATGAAACTATACATGTATGTCTCTGACTGTACATGAAACTATACATGTATATCTGACTGTACATGAAACTATACATGTATGTCTGACTGTACATGAAACTATACATGTATGTCTCTGACTGTACATGAAGCTATACATGCATGTCTGACTGTACATGAAACTATACATGTATGTCTGACTGTACATGAAGCTATACATGCATGTCTGACTGTACATGAAACTATACATGTATGTCTGACTGTACATGAAGCTATACATGCATGTCTGACTGTACATGAAGCTATACATGCATGTCTGACTGTACATGAAACTATACATGTATATCTATCTGACTGTACATGAAACTATCCATGTATATCTGACTGTACATGAAGCTATACATGCATGTCTGACTGTACATGAAACTATGCATGTCTGACTGTACATGAAACTATATATGTATGTCTGACTGTACATGAAACTATACATGCATGTCTGACTGTACATGAAACTATACATGTATGTCTGACTGTACATGAAACTATACATGCATGTCTGATTGTACATGAAAATATATATGTATGTCTGACTGTACATGAAACTATACATACATGTTTGACTGTACATGAAACTATACATGCATGTCTGACTGTACATGAAACTACATAAAACTATACATGTATGTCTCTGACTGTACATGAAACTACATAACACTATACATACATGTCTGACTGTACATGAAACTATACATGTATGTCTGACTGTACATGAAACTATACATGCATGTCTGATTGTACATGAAAATATATATGTATGTCTGACTGTACATGAAACTATACATGCATGTCTGACTGTACATGAAACTATACATATATGTCTGACTGTACATGAAACTATACATACATGTCTGACTGTACATGAAACTATACATACATGTCTGACTGTACATGAAACTATACATACATGTCTGACTGTTCATGAAACTATACATGTATGTCTGACTGTACATGAAGTTACATTAAGCTATACATACATGTCTGACTGTACATGAAACTATACATACATGTCTGACTGTACATGAAACTATACATACATGTCTGACTGTACATGAAACTATACATACATGTCTGACTGTACATGAAACTATACATACATGTCTGACTGTTCATGAAACTATACATGTATGTCTGACTGTACATGAAGTTACATTAAGCTATACATACATGTCTGACTGTACATGAAACTATACATACATGTCTGACTGTACATGAAACTATACATACATGTCTGACTGTACATGAAACTATACCATGTTGTGTACCATGGTTCATTTTTTTCCCATGGTCTGAATAAAAGGCAATATTAAAATCTGATATGAAACTTGATCAGTTGTACTTATTTCATTGGGTTCCAGGTTAATTATGCCACCACTTTCAAACAATGGTGACCATATTGGAATCGGGCTGTCTGTCAGTTCATCCGCCCTGCCTTAATCCTGTCCTCACTGTCAGTTCATCGTCCTGCCTCAATCCTGTCCTCACTGTCAGTTCATCGTCCTGCCTCAATGTCAGTTCATCGTCCTGCCTCAATCCTGTCCTCACTGTCAGTTCATCGTCCTCTCAATGTCCTCACTGTCAGTTCATCGTCCTGCCTCAATCCTGTCCTCACTGTCAGTTCATCATCCTGCCTCAATCCTGTCCTCACTGTCAGTTCATCGTCCTGCCTCAATCCTGTCCTCACTGTCAGTTCATCATCCTGCCTCAATCCTGTCCACGGTCAGTTCATCGTCCTGCCTCAATCCTGTCCTCACCGTCAGTTCATCGTCCTGCCTCAATCCTGCCCTCACTGTCAGTTCATCGTCCTGCCTCAATCCTGTCCTCACTGTCAGTTCATCGTCCTGCCTCAATCCTGTCCTCACTGTCAGTTCATCGTCCTGCCTCAATCCTGTCCTCACTGTCAGTTCATCTTCCTGCCTCAATCCTGTCCTCACCGTCGGTTCATCGTCCTACCTCAATCCTGTCCTTGCTGTCAGTTCATATGTCCTGCCTCAATCCTGTCCTCACTGTCAGTTCATCGTCCTGCCTCAATCCTGTCCTCACTGTCAGTTCATCGTCCTGCCTTAATCCTGTCCTCACTGTCAGTTCATCGTCCTGCCTCAATCCTGTCCTCACTGTCAGTTCATCGTCCTGCCTCAATCCTGTCCTCACTGTCAGTTCATCATCCTGCCTCAATCCTGTCCTCCTGTCAGTCATCGTCCTGCCTCAATCCTGTCCTCACTGTCAGTTCATCATCCTGCCTCAATCCTGTCCTCACTGTCAGTTCATCGTCCTGCCTCAATGTCAGTTCATCATCCTGCCTCAATCCTGTCCTCACGGTCAGTTCATCGTCCTGCCTCAATCCTGTCCTCACCGTCAGTTCATCGTCCTGCCTCAATCCTGCCCTCACTGTCAGTTCATCGTCCTGCCTCAATCCTGTCCTCACTGTCAGTTCATCGTCCTGCCTCAATCCTGTCCTCACTGTCAGTTCATCGTCCTGCCTCAATCCTGTCCTCACTGTCAGTTCATCTTCCTGCCTCAATCCTGTCCTCACCGTCGGTTCATCGTCCTACCTCAATCCTGTCCTTGCTGTCAGTTCATATGTCCTGCCTCAATCCTGTCCTCACCGTCAGTTCATCGTCCTGCCTCAATCCTGTCCTCACTGTCAGTTCATCGTCCTGCCTCAATCCTGTCCTCACTGTCAGTTCATCGTCCTGCCTCAATCCTGTCCTCACTGTCAGTTCATCGTCCTGCCTCAATCCTGTCCTTGCTGTCAGTTCATCGTCCTGCCTCAATCCTGTCCTCACTGTCAGTTCATCATCCTGCCTCAATCCTGTCCTCACTGTCAGTTCATCGTCCTGCCTCAATCCTGTCCTCACTGTCAGTTCATCATCCTGCCTCAATCCTGTCCACGGTCAGTTCATCGTCCTGCCTCAATCCTGTCCTCACCGTCAGTTCATCGTCCTGCCTCAATCCTGCCCTCACTGTCAGTTCATCGTCCTGCCTCAATCCTGTCCTCACTGTCAGTTCATCGTCCTGCCTCAATCCTGTCCTCACTGTCAGTTCATCGTCCTGCCTCAATCCTGTCCTCACTGTCAGTTCATCTTCCTGCCTCAATCCTGTCCTCACCGTCGGTTCATCGTCCTACCTCAATCCTGTCCTTGCTGTCAGTTCATATGTCCTGCCTCAATCCTGTCCTCACTGTCAGTTCATCGTCCTGCCTCAATCCTGTCCTCACTGTCAGTTCATCGTCCTGCCTCAATCCTGTCCTCACTGTCAGTTCATCGTCCTGCCTCAATCCTGTCCTCACTGTCAGTTCATCGTCCTGCCTCAATCCTGTCCTCACTGTCAGTTCATCGTCCTGCCTCAATCCTGTCCTCACTGTCAGTTCATCGTCCTGCCTCAATCCTGTCCTCACTGTCAGTTCATCGTCCTGCCTCAATCCTGTCCTCACTGTCAGTTCATCGTCCTGCCTCAATGTGTTTTTGTTCCTGTCCTCACGGTCAGTTCATCGTCCTGCCTCAATCCTGTCCTCACCGTCAGTTCATCGTCCTGCCTCAATCCTGCCCTCACTGTCAGTTCATCGTCCTGCCTCAATCCTGTCCTCACTGTCAGTTCATCGTCCTGCCTCAATCCTGTCCTCACTGTCAGTTCATCGTCCTGCCTCAATCCTGTCCTCACTGTCAGTTCATCTTCCTGCCTCAATCCTGTCCTCACCGTCGGTTCATCGTCCTACCTCAATCCGTCCTTGCTGTCAGTTCATATGTCCTGCCTCAATCCTGTCCTCACCGTCAGTTCATCGTCCTGCCTCAATCCTGTCCTCACTGTCAGTTCATCGTCCTGCCTCAATCCTGTCCTCACTGTCAGTTCATCGTCCTGCCTCAATCCTGTCCTCACTGTCAGTTCATCGTCCTGCCTCAATCCTGTCCTTGCTGTCAGTTCATCGTCCTGCCTCAATCCTGTCCTCACTGTCAGTTCATCTGTCCTCCAGTCATCTGCCTCAATCCTGTCCTTGTCGTTATCTGTCCTCCTGTCAGTTCATCGTCCTGCCTCAATCCTGTCCTCACTGTCAGTTCATCGTCCTGCCTCAATCCTGTCCTTGCTGTCAGTTCATATGTCCTGCCTCATTCCTGTCCTTGCTGTCAGTTCATCGTCCTGCCTCAATCCTGTCCTTGCTGTCAGTTCATATGTCCTGCCTCAATCCTGTCCTCACTGTCAGTTCATCGTCCTGCCTCAATCCTGTCCTCACTGTCAGTTCATCGTCCTGCCTCAATCCTGTCCTCACTGTCAGTTCATCGTCCTGCCTCAATCCTGTCCTCACTGTCAGTTCATCGTCCTGCCTCAATCCTGTCCTCACTGTCAGTTCATCGTCCTGCCTCAATCCTGTCCTCACTGTCAGTTCATCTCCTGCCTCAATCCTGTCCTCCTGTCAGTGTCCTGCCTCAATCCTGTCCTCACGTCAGTTCATCTTGTTGTTTGTTTGTGTTTTTGTTTGTCCTCCTGTCAGTTCATCGTCCTGTTTGTTCACTGTCAGTTCATCTTGTTTGTTTGTTTTGTTTGTGTGTTTTGTTGTTTGTCCTCACCGTCAGTTCATCGTCCTGCCTCAATCCTGTCCTCACTGTCAGTTCATCGTCCTGCCTCAATCCTGTCCTCACTGTCAGTTCATCGTCCTGCCTCAATCCTGTCCTCACTGTCAGTTCATCGTCCTGCCTCAATCCGTCCTTGCTGTCAGTTCATGTCCTGCCTCAATCCTGTCCTCACTGTCAGTTCATCTGTCCTCCTGTCAGTTCATCGTCCTGCCTCAATCCTGTCCTCACTGTCAGTTCATCTGTCAGTTCATCGTCCTGCCTCAATCCTGTCCTCACTGTCAGTTCATCGTCCTGCCTCAATCCTGTCCTTGCTGTCAGTTCATATGTCCTGCCTATCCTGTCCTTGCTGTCAGTTCATCGTCCTGCCTCAATCCTGTCCTGCTGTCAGTTCATAGTCCTGCCTCAATCCTGTCCTCACTGTCAGTTCATCAGTCCTGCCTCAATCCTGTCCTCACTGTCAGTTCATCGTCCTGCCTCAATCCTGTCCTCACTGTCAGTTCATCGTCCTGCCTCAATCCTGTCCTTGCTGTCAGTTCATAGTCCTGCCTCAATCCTGTCCTCACTGTCAGTTCATCGTCCTGCCTCAATCCTGTCCTCACTGTCAGTTCATCGTCCTGCCTCAATCCTGTCCTCACTGTCAGTTCATCGTCCTGCCTCAACCTGTCCTCACTGTCAGTTCATCGTCCTGCCTCAATCCTGTCCTCACTGTCAGTTCATCGTCCTGCCTCAATCCTGTCCTCACTGTCAGTTCATCGTCCTGCCTCAATCCTGTCCTCACTCTCAGTTCATCTGTCCTCACTGTCAGTTCATCGTCCTGCCTCAATCCTGTCCTTGCTGTCAGTTCATCGTCCTGCCTCAATCCTGTCCTCACTGTCAGTTCATCGTCCTGCCTCAATCCTGTCCTCGCTGTCAGTTCATCTGTCCTCACTGTCAGTTCATCGTCCTGCCTCAATCCTGTCCTCACTGTCAGTTCATCGTCCTGCCTCAATCCTGTCCTCACTGTCAGTTCATCGTCCTGCCTCAATCCTGTCCTCACTGTCAGTTCATCGTCCTGCCTCAATCCTGTCCTCACCGTCAGTTCATCGTCCTGCCTCAATCCTGTCCTCAACTGTCAGTTCATCGTCCTGCCTCAATCCTGTCCTCACTCTCAGTTCATCTGTCCTCACTGTCAGTTCATCGTCCTGCCTCAATCCTGTCCTTGCTGTCAGTTCATCGTCCTGCCTCAATCCTGTCCTCACTGTCAGTTCATCGTCCTGCCTCAATCCTGTCCTCGCTGTCAGTTCATCTGTCCTCACTGTCAGTTCATCGTCCTGCCTCAATCCTGTCCTCACTGTCAGTTCATCGTCCTGCCTCAATCCTGTCCTCACCGTCAGTTCATCGTCCTGCCTCAATCCTGTCCTCACTGTCAGTTCATCGTCCTGCCTCAATCCTGTCCTCACTGTCAGTTCATCGTCCTGCCTCAATCCTGTCCTCACTGTCAGTTCATCGTCCTGCCTCAATCCTGTCCTTGCTGTCAGTTCATCGTCCTGCCTCAATCCTGTCCTTGCTGTCAGTTCATCTGTCCTCAACGTCAGTTCATCATCCTGCCTCAATCCTGTCCTTGCTGTCAGTTCATCGTCCTGCCTCAATCCTGTCCTCACTGTCAGTTCATCGTCCTGACTCAATCCTGTCCTCACTGTCAGTTCATCGTCCTGCCTCAATCCTGTCCTCACTGTCAGTTCATCGTCCTGCCTCAATCCTGTCCTTGCTGTCAGTTCATCGTCCTGCCTCAATCCTGTCCTCACTGTCAGTTCATCGTCCTGCCTCAATCCTGTCCTCACTGTCAGTTCATCGTCCTGCCTCAATCCTGTCCTTGCTGTCAGTTCATCTGTCCTCACTGTCAGTTCATCGTCCTGCCTCAATCCTGTCCTCACTGTCAGTTCATCGTCCTGCCTCAATCCTGTCCTCACTGTCAGTTCATCATCCTGCCTCAATCCTGTCCTCACTGTCAGTTCATTGTCCTGCCTCAATCCTGTCCTTGCTGTCAGTTCATCATCCTGCCTCAATCCTGTACTTGCTGTCAGTTCATCATCCTGCCTCAATCCTGTCCTCACTGTCAGTTCATCTGTCCTCACTGTCAGTTCATCATCCTGCCTCAATCCTGTCCTTGCTGTCAGTTCATCATCCTGTCTCAATCCTGTCCTCACTGTCAGTTCATCGTCCTGCCTCAATCCTGTCCTTGCTGTCAGTTCATCTGTCCTCACTGTCAGTTCATATGTCCTGTCCTTGCTGTCAGTTCATTCTATTTTACATTTATGTTCACTTTAAGACTATTCTGGATGTGTAGAAAATGAGTGACTAGTTCTACGTCCCAACCCATTATGTACAGTAGTATCAGTGGAAATCGTGATAGCGCAGTGGTAGTACGTTCGCCTCAGGTGGGAAAAGCAAGGAGTTCGATCCCTGCTGGAGCCGCTACGATTGTGTCCTTAGGCAAGGCATTTAAATTCAATGTTGCCTCTCCCTCGTGACGATGGATTCCATCAGAAATGAGGTCCAGAGAGTGATTATGTCAGTTGTATGAACTTGTTTCACAATCGACCTAAACTAAATTTGTATAAACAACTACAATAGTATCAGGGCTTGAAACTCGCGCTAGCCTGTGGGATAGTAGATTTTAATAAGGGCTGGTTCATTCAGGCCCCGGACTTGCCTGTGAATTGTGTAGGGCAGTACGATAGGGACGACACACCTGGGGTGGCATTTTAGGGACGCTTTTCATATTTTTTGTTATTATGGTAACAAAATCATTTCGGCTGTTATGGGGACACAGTACGACATTATAGGGGACACTTCGGTCTCAGTATGGCACTCTAGGGACAATATAAAGAGGGTTGGTAATATGGAGACACTATGATGTCAAACCGATACGTCATTGTGAAAAAACCAAGGAAAAAAACCAATATTTTCCTTTCCCAAAAAGGTTTTTTTATACTTTATTTATTTTACAACGATTGCGAAGCAAGTTTTAACAACTTATATTAATCACTCTTATTGGCGTGGATGAAAGCGTATATGTGGTCATTCATGATGGAGGAAACTGGAGTACCCGGAGAAAACCCACCTGTCCGATCTGGCGACCATCGTATCATCTCACATACTTGCCTGTCCGAGGATCGAACCCGGGTTGCATTGGTGAGAAGCGAGTGCGCTAATCAAAAAGGTTGGGTGCAGATGCACCAAACACATCTCCCTGACAATGGCATGGGTAACCACTGACCCATGGTAACAACCACTCAACCAGTGTGTTAATCACAGATGCATGGAACAACTTGTTCCTACATCGAGTTTGTAACAAATGAATATTCATCACATTGTGTTCTACGTTTATTTATCGTCGCTACCGGTTACCCATATGAGCGAAGCCTCCTGAAGAGATTAGTCATTTTAGAGTTTTGGAGGATAGTGCAATGATACAGACAAGAGACCCATTCCAGAGTCTCCTCTGGTTCTTTTACGTGCACGGTGTAAAGCACCGACACGAGACCTCGGTTTAAAGTCCCATCTGAAAGACATAATTTTATTAGGGTCAGACGGGGGATTGAACCTGCGATCCCTGGATTACCAGTCCAGTGTGTTACCAATGGACTACAGATCCGTCTCGTTATTCATCACAGAAACAAATGGCTAAATACCAGACATACAATAACACATTTATACATAAAATAACACATACTAAATTGTGTGATGAAATATGCTAACAATTCCAAACAATACAAGTTTATTATAATAATTGCTTAACAGAAACACCTTGACACACCCTGCAGTGAGGGTACCATGTGACTGTTCACACCTCTCAAACCTGCTGTGTTTTCACAGCATATGGTAGAACCAGGTAGACTAACACTGAATTCAAAGTTTGAACAAAAATAAATACAGAATGTTCAACACCAACAATACATATTTATTGCATAAAACAGTCACCTGCTTGTAGCAAATACTAATCTAGTGATTGTGGAATTATGGATTACAAGATGTTCTATAAATAGAATTAGGTAAGTAAGATGTATATGTACATATTGTAAATTAATTGTAATTTTTTCCAAAACGGCAATGAATATTTTAGTAAAATAACATATGCTATTATAATTTATATACATAACATGTTATTTAACAATTAAATGTTCTTGTGAAATGTCAGTTTGCTATACCTAATTTACATGAAAATATAATTTTATGAACAAATTATGTGTAAAAAACAGACATTTCATACCGAGATGAAATGCAGAAAAAGAACACACTATATTTTTGCACATGTTATTTCACAATTAACTGTTCTTGTGAAATGTCAGTTTGTTATACATAATTTGCATAAAAACACAACGTCATGAATAAATTAGGTGTAAATAATTGACATTTCATACCGAGATGAAATGCAGAAAAAGAACATTCAATTGTTATAATTACGATTTAGGACTAATATTTTAAAAATTACCAAAATAAGTTGTCTTTTTGATTTCTATATGAGATGACTGTATTACACTGAATACAAACAAAGTTATGTGATAAAATACAATACGCATGATATTAAATACATGTAGATTGCCTGCATATATAGGACAACATTCTGCACCCGTATTTGTGATATTAAAACTTGGTTCAATACGCATGTTATTAAATACATGTAGATTGCCTGCATATATAGGACAACATTCTGCACCCGTATTTGTGATATTAAAACTTGGTTCAATACGCATGTTATTAAATACATGTAGATTGCCTGCGTATATAGGACAACAGTCTGCACCCGTATTTGTGATATTAAAACTTGGTTCAATAAGCATGTTATTAAATACATATAAATTGCCTGCGTATATAGGACAACAGTCTGCACCCATATTTGTGACATTAAAACTTTTTTTTTTTAGGCCACAAAAGTGGGTAACCCCGTTTATTTTTTTAATGTAGCACATATATAGTCACAGATATCACATTCAACACATAGCAATTATACACAATGACCTTGATTTAACATAGTAGTCTATTTAATTTGAAAATGCAAAGGGTTAATGAGTTGTCTCCCTTTACCAATAAAGAGATAAAAACCAAATCGTTTAATATTTACACTGGACTACAGATCCGTCTGTACCAAATTGTTCAAGACTACAACATGGGGAGATAATTCAGAAGATATAGATGACTGGAGCTAATCTGATAGGGAATCACTGCACTGGAGATTATCACACCACAAATCTGATAGAGAATCACTGCACTGGATTATCACACCACAAATCTGATAGGGAATCACTGCACTGGATTATCACACCACAAATATGATAGGGAATCACTGCACTGGAGATTATCACACCACAAATCTGATAGGGAATCACTGCACTGGATTATCACACAACAAATCTGATAGAGAATCACTGCACTGGATTATCACACCACTAATCTGATAGGGAATCACTGCACTGGATTATCACACCACTAATCTGATAGAGAATCACTGCACTGGATTATCACACCACAAAGTGACAGACGGCTATGTAGTCCAGTGGTAACACACTGAACTGGTAATCCAGGGATCGCAGGTTCGATCCCCCATCTGACCCTAATAAAATTAACAGTCTTTCAGATGGGACGTTAAACCGAGGTCTTGTGTCGGTGCTTTACATCGTGCACGTAAAAGACCCAGAGGAGACATCATTGCACTATCCTCCAAAAATCTAAAATAACTAACCTCTTCAGGAGGCGTCGCTCATATGGGCAACCGGTAGCGACGATAAATAAACGTAAAACACACACACACACACCACAAAGTGTCCATAATGCTATTAATGTTTACAAACTCAATGAAAGTCTAATCTTCACCAACAATTCAAACTTCTGTTATCTTACTTTCAAACATAATTCCTTCTGTCATAGAGATTTAGGCTAATATACTATTATATCTCCATACAAACGACAACCATTTAGTTATCATGCAGTAGATAAGTAGTGGCCATATCTATCCCACCTCCATATATATTACTGGGACTACATGAGATTCTGGCCTGTATTATGAACATTGGTTTGGTTACTACATTGTCAATGTATGTCGTATTGGTAATGGCGTCAAGAGGTGCTTCTATGAGGGAAAGGGTTAATAGGCGTGTTAATTCAGGCAAGTTATGAAAAATAAATGGGCTACTACTTGTAGCTTGAAAGTCACCTAAAAAACAAAAAACAATTTAAATATCGTAATAGTCAATATGTTGCCCGGATTTAAAAGTGTTTTCCTGCAGAAGTGTAATGAGCTTGGCTGCAGATTCCTCACATTTCAACAGCGTACCATTCTTATGCATGTCTGAAACAGATTAGATATACAGGATATTCATGTTTATTAGTGTATGATCGAGCAGGCTTCCCTCTGTCTGAATGTTTGTCGGCACCACTTCTGTCGCCAATTGAAAAACACTGAAGCCAATTTAAAAAACTTGGAGCCATATAGTTCACAAATAAATATTTGAAGTCATATATTTGACAAAACATGTGCCAAAAAAAGAAGGAAATATAAGGTTGCGCGAAATATTTTCGCCAATTCACAAAATTTAGCGCCAATATTTGTTTTTTGTCGCAATTGGCGACCGACAGCGGGAACCCTGGTATGATTACCTTACAGGACACAATTTTTTATATGAAAATTGTAAAAAAACAAACAAAAATGAGAAGTGGGGCCTCCAGGGGGTGAAGTCAGTGTCCCTAAGGCAACTACTTCGCCCATGTCGTCCCCTAGAATGAGCCCTTCAATGAGCAGTTAGTTTTAATAGTTGGATGATCCGATCTGTCTGATTACAACACCGTGTAAATTTAGCTGTCCGATTAACGCAGTGGTTAGCGCGCTCACTTCTCACCAATGCGACCCAGGTTCGATCTTCGGACCGGGAAGTATGTGAGATGGTACGATGGTCGCCAGATCGGACAGGTGGGTTTTCCTCAGGTACTCCGGTTTCCTCCCACACGAATGACCACATATACGCTTTCATCCAACGAAAGTGATTAATATAAGTTGTTAAAACTTGCTTCGCATTCGTTATAAAATAAATAAAAAGTTAAAAAAAACAACAACAAAAACATACATTGTACAATTCTCCAGAGTGTTTACATTATTGGAAGTAGATTAGAGAATTGTTAGCATATTCACAACCCGAGTTTGATCTGCGGACTGGGAAGTATGCGAGAAAGTAGTCACCAGATCAGACTGGTAGGTTTTCTCCGGGTGCTCCGGTTCTGTACCACACAAACTACCACATATACGCTTTGATCTGCACCAATGAGAGTGATTAATATAGTTGTTAAAGCTTGTTTCGCAATCGTTGTAAGGTTTTCTCCAGGTGCTCCGGTTCCGTACCACACAAACTACCACATATACGCTTTGATCTGCACCAATGAGAGTGATTAATATAGTTGCTAAAGCTTGTTTCGCAATCGTTGTAAGGTTTTCTCCAGGTGCTCCGGTTCCGTACCACACAAACTACCACATATACGCTTTGATCTGCACCAATGAGAGTGATTAATATAGTTGTTAAAGCTTGTTTTGCAATCGTAAAATAGATAAAGTTTATACTAATAATAGTCTGTAATATAGTTACCATTAAAAGCAGCTCTCAATGTGGGGTCTGCGCATTTCCTTGTTTCTATCTGCATGTCTGTGTCTAAGGGTCCTGGGGCCCAGTTTAGCACCCGTATAGAGGGGTCTTCTTTCGCTAATGTTTCAAAAAACATGTTTCTTGCTGCTTTACCTGAAATAACGGAAGTATCGAAAAATAACCATAGAAACGCTTTACTTCTGGTCTGGACGATATTCATTGTGGAATTGAAATCTTTTTTAAATTTTATTTAAGTTTATTACTAGGGCAGTTTACCTAACCTTTCCTGGGCAGGCTCCAGCGGTTAACCAGTACTTAATGCACCAATCTCTGTAAGAAACTGCCAAATTTTTCATATAAAGAGACACAATCTGAGCGGGGCTCGAATCCGCGATGATAGGTTACAGTGGTATACAAGTCAGCGACCGTAACCACTCGACCACGGAGGCAGACGGAATTGAAATCCGGTGGTACAAAGTATATTCTATGGCAGGCTCCAGCAGTTAACCAGTACTTGGTGCACCAACCTCCGTAAGAAACTGCCAAATTGTTCATATAAAGATACACAATATGAGCGGGGCTCGAATCCGTGATGATAGGTTACAGTGGTATACAAGTCAGCAACTGTAACAACTCGACCACGGAGACGGACGGAATTGAAGTCAGGTGGTACAAAGTATATTCTATGGCAGGCTCCAGCAGTTAACCAGTACTTGGTGCACCAACCTCTGTAAGAAACTGCCAAATTTTTCATATAAAGAGACACAATATGAGCGGGGCTCGAATCCGTGATGATAGGTTACAGTGGTATACAAGTCAGCAACTGTAACAACTCGACCACGGAGGCGGACGGAATTGAAATCAGGTGGTACAAAGTATATTCTATGGCAGGCTCCAGCAGTTAACCAGTACTTGGTGCACCAACCTCCGTAAGAAACTGCCAATTTTTCATATAAAGATACACAATCTGAGCGGGGCTCGAATCCGCGATGATAGGTTACAGTGGTATACAAGTCAGCGACCGTAACCACTCGACCACGGAGGCGGACGGAATTGAAATCAGGTGGTACAAAGTATATTCTATGGCAGACTCCAGCAGTTAACCAGTACTTGGTGCACCAACCTCCGTAAGAAACTGCCAAATTGTTCATATAAAGAGACACAATATGAGCGGGGCTCGAATCCGTGATGATAGGTTACAGTGGTATACAAGTCAGCAACCGTAACAACTCGACCGCGGAGACGGACGGAATTGAAATCAGGTGGTACAAAGTATATTCTATGGCAGGCTCCAGCAGTTAACCAGTACTTGGTGCACCAACCTCCGTAAGAAACTGCCAAATTTTTCATATAAAGATACACAATCTGAGCGGGGCTCGAATCCGTGATGATAGGTTACAGTGGTATACAAGTCAGCGACCGTAACCACTCGACCACGGAGGCGGACGGAATTGAAATCAGGTGGTACAAAGTATATTCTATGGCAGGCTCCAGCAGTTAACCAGTACTTGGTGCACCAACCTCTGTAAGAAACTGCCAAATTTTTCATATAAAGAGACACAATATGAGCGGGGCTCGAATCCGTGATGATAGGTTACAGTGGTATACAAGTCAGCAACTGTAACAACTCGACCGCGGAGACGGACGGAATTGAAGTCAGGTGGTACAAAGTATATTCTATGGCAGGCTCCAGCAGTTAACCAGTACTTGGTGCACCAACCTCTGTAAGAAACTGCCAAATTTTTCATATAAAGAGACACAATATGAGCGGGGCTCGAATCCGTGATGATAGGTTACAGTGGTATACAAGTCAGCGACTGTAACAACTCGACCACGGAGACGGACGGAATTGAAATCAGGTGGTACAAAGTATATTCTATGGCAGGCTCCAGCAGTTAACCAGTACTTGGTGCACCAACCTCTGTAAGAAACTGCCAAATTGTTCATATAAAGAGACACAATATGAGCGGGGCTCGAATCCGTGATGATAGGTTACAGTGGTATACAAGTCAGCGACCGTAACCACTCGACCACGGAGGCGGACCATCAATGAAGATAGGTTACAGTGGTATACAAGTCAGCGACCGTAACCACTCGACCACGGAGGCGGACCATCAATGAAGATAGGTTACAGTGGTATACAAGTCAGTGACCGTAACCACTCGACCGCGGAGACGGACGGAATTGAAGTCAGGTGGTACAAAGTATATTCTATGGCAGGCTCCAGCAGTTAACCAGTACTTGGGTGCACCAACCTCTGTAAGAAACTGCCAAATTTTTCATATAAAGAGACACAATATGAGCGGGGCTCGAATCCGTGATGATAGGTTACAGTGGTATACAAGTCAGCGACCGTAACCACTAGACCACGGAGACGGACCATCAGTGATGATAGGTTACAGTGGTATACAAGTCAGCAACTGTAACAACTCGACCGCGGAGACGGACCATCAGTGATGATAGGTTACAGTGGTATACAAGTCAGTGACCGTAACCACTCGACCACGGAGGCAGACGGAATTGAAGTCAGGTGGTACAAAGTATATTCTATGATTCATGGATACGATGACCCTCTGTCAGCCTCGTACTCGAGGGGTTGTCAGTTTGAACTGGTTAAACTTCTCCTTCTCGCTCCTTCATAGCAATGGATTCCATCTCGAGAGCGATTAATCTATTGTTGTAAAAACTTGCTTAGCAATCGAGCTAAAATAAATTTGTATAGACTAATGAAATCTAGACTTGCAACAGTCACAGTATTTACCTATGTTCTGATAAGTGGACACAGGTCGATCACAATATCTCAATTATAGCTTAGCTAAAATTAAAGGCTTGATTAAATGTTAACTTACCAGCACAGTATAGGGACCACGAAGGGAAAGTCTGCACAGCAGCCAGCGAGCTTATATTCACCACAACCGTCGTCGCCACTGCATATTTTCTTATCTCACTCAACAACGATGCATTCAATAAAACCATACCCGTAACGTTTACATTCATCGCATTTTCGACCATACTCGTTTCCGACATCTCCCAAACATATTTATTAAGATCCCCGGTAGTGCCGCAGTTATGAACTACAATTACTGTGTCAAAGTCTTTTAAATTGATGTCCGCCTTGTTGAGTATGCTGCCAACATTGTTGTGTAAACATTCCGTCAGATTTGACTGATCAAATGTACTGTATTCTACCTTTAACTGGTCATGCTGTGACTGCAACTGCTTGACAACTTCTGTCAGCTGGTTGGTGTTTCTGGCCAGTAGAAGGAGAGCAGACTCTGCTGGAAGACATTTAGCAAGACTCTCGGCAATACATCTGCCGTATCCTCGACTAGCTCCGGTGATCACGCACAACGTCCTACCTCTCAACAGACTAACTGACATGGTCTACACTTGCGGGCTGACTGAAATAGAGACCGATTTTAACTGGAAGCTCAAATAGTTTTATTATTTATTAGTATGTAATTATACCGTCTCCGTGGCCTAGTGGTTATGGCGTCCGCCTATGGAGCGGGAGGTCAAAAGTTCGAATCTCGTCAGGGGTTCATTCTGATATGGCCGGTTGGTGATCTGCCAGCTAGTTAAATAATGGTTACCGATTGCCGTCAGCCGGGCGCCTGGCCTTCAAGGATAGGATTCAGGAAGTATTGATGTCCATAAGAGGTGTCTCATAAGTCAGTAATGGCTGGCCCTTTCAATAGTGGTGACACTATAATAAACAAACACTTTACTTTTATATGGTACCCAACATCGCAACTGGTGGAATATTGATCAAATATTAGAGTTAATAGCGCCCTGGCTCACTCATGAACAGAGTTCCCTCTGTGTGAATTTTTGTCTGTGCCACTCCTGTCACCCATTTGAAAAACTTGGAACCAAGTAAGAGCCATATATAGTTCACAGAGAAATATTTGCATAAATGGCACAGTTACACCTCTATGTATGCATACCAGGCTTAGTATAAACTTTGCTATTTTACAACGATTGTGAAACAAGCTTTAACAACTTATATTAATTAATCACTTTTGTTGGCGCGGATGAATGCGTATATGTGGTCATTTGTGTGGTACTCTAGGGGCTGGACCTGAGTTGTATGCATTTTTATGTATAGGGGAAAACCCACTTTTATATGGTAGTATAGGTCCTAGGCTTTAACAAAAATTTGGGTTCTCGCTCGAAAACCCTATAGATTTTTCCCAGTATGCCCCAAAAGTTGCCCACCGGGCGAGAAACCATATCGGTCATATCTCGGCCATTTCTTGAGCGATTTTGACAATCTTTTTTTCAATAGAGGTTTTTTTGGGTGTGAAACACGTTTAATACAATATAAAATCGATATGGAGACTCTATCAAGTGATTCCAATGTCAATCGAAAATACAGACCATGTTCCAGCACATGTTTTACATTCTCCGCCGGGCGAGAAACCATACTGGTCAAATCTCGGCCATTTCTTGAGCGATTTTGACAATCTTTTTTTAAAAATAGAGTTTTGTTTGGCTGTTGAACATGATTTGAGAACTTGTTTACATGGTAGGGGCTCTGAAGTTCTTCCGGAGAAACTAAATCAGGTCTGAAAGTTTTAATGACACAAATTTATTAAGATTTAACACCCACATGAAACTGATCTAATTATATGGATTGGTGCAGGCATCATCTTGCAACTTCATGCACTTGCAGAAAGGGGTGCAGCCTACCTCCTCCATGCGGCATGTACATGTGGCTCGAGCACACTTGCCACAGTTACAGGTCACTGTCCATCGCTTAGAGTATTGCACCCTGTGACTGGAACAAGGCACTCGTTCTCTAGCTGATACCCAAAATGTAGTGGATCTATGATGCTGGGTTGGAAGATGTGGATAATCGAGTATGTACCGAATAAGGCTCGCATTATGTGAGGAAGCACGTTGGAGGTAAATTTTGATGTGATGAGCCCTTGGTCTGATGATATATTTGGGCACGAAGCTGTGTACGAATATTGGTTAATCTCTCTTAAAACCAACACAATGAATTTTTCAGCATCAGCCTTGGTCTCGGGTGTAATTATCATTTCTCTATCGAAATTGCTAAGCAATTGGGTGGGATGGGCTTTGAGGGCAGCTTTCTTGGTGCCTACTGTGCTCGTTGCATCACATCCAGTCAAGCAGTACAAGGCGGGAAGGACATTGCAAACGTCTTGACCGTGACGTTCGTGCAAGATGTGCAGTGGGATAAATCACACGGTTTTGCCGCATCCACATCCAGAGCTCGCTTAGTCCTGCTTCTTTCAGGATACGTAAGTGGTAGAGTAGGGCCACAGCAACGTCAGTGTCGTTGGACAAAACTACACAGGGTTTGTAGCCTGCCTTAGCAAAGTTGAAGGCATGGGGAACCAGCCGCAAGTCTGCCTTGTCTAGCTGTGAGTACAATTCAGGAAGTACTGTTCTGCTGCCTTTATACAAGGAAGTACATGGCCAGTCGCCGCCCTGCGTTGATAGCTGACTCACGATAGTAGGGTGTGGTAAGTCCATGGCGAGACCAGAGACATGTTTGTAAATAAGCTGTTCCAGCATCATCTTGTTCTGTTGTGATGGCCAGAAGTTAGCCATCTGTGAAAGTGGAGACTCGGGTGTGATTTCAGTTAACACAATCGAAGGTGCAGTACACCTTCTCTCGTGTTCTTGGTCTTTTATGGAAGGCTCTCCCGTATAGATGTCAAAGACATAGTCACAGCGGCCATGTTTGTGGTAGATCGCTAAAGACTTTTGCATGAGTGTGAGCAGGACACCGGATGCCTTCAGCCCCTGAAGTTATAGGCGGCGGACTAGGACCATGACGTCGATAATAAATGCAGAATTATCACAATGCATATACTGCATATCAGCATCAGTCAGGACAAGCTCAAGCTCACGTATGAGCAGACTTTTCTCTGGGAGGGTCATGTAGCCGTCGGCGTCAAATATCATGGGACTAGGTACAACATCATACTTGAGGAACTCATTCGTTGTAATGTGTCTGTGTCGAGCAATGTCAATAGACTTGTCTGTGATGTTGACTTGTCTCACAGTTTGCTTTACAGTTGACTTCGGCCTGTTGTTCTTTATGCTGATCATTGTATGGATCTTGCGGTGGCTGATCGGACTGTCTAGTCGTACATTCCTCGTGATGAAAGCGCTCATGGTGAAAATGCTCATAAGCTTCTTTCCCAATGTCTGTCGCATTCAGCAAATCACTTCTTGTTTGGTTACAAAGTTGTGACGCTTCTTTTGGCAATCAGTTGAGAAAGGAGACCCACTTTCCTCAATAAAGCGGACACAGTTCTTCGCTCTTGTTCGTGTAGGATTGGGATGATTCATGATGTACATAGGCTTCTGACGTGTGTTCATGAACACCTGTAATTTCACGAAGCAAGTTGTTCACACCCATCATCTCGTGAAAGATCAGATCCCATTGGGCGACAAATTGTTTCCGCTTGCAATGCCCAATGATGCTGTCACTGCATTTTGAAGAAAGAAATATATTGTTTGCTCGAGCTTTTGGTCACCCCCACAGCTGTAAAGACACCAAGCTTGTCCTTCACAGAGAAGGAGTTACGTTCTGCAACAAAGTTCTCATACACCTCCTGAGGCAAGTTTCTGCAGTCTTCCAAGGTAGACTGTCCCCCAGCGAAGGTAGTGTGTGCAGTCCAAGGTGGCAAATTCATACAGTGTCCGCTGCATGGCATCGAGGTGGGGGTCCCAAGAACTCTCTGTCGGCACGAAGAAGATCTAAGACCACCTGGAAACGAGACAAGTACTGGTACCAGAATTTGAAATTCTCGCACTTCTTGACTTATGAACTCAACATGGTCACTCATCAGCTGAGTAGAAGAAGCTTTGAACTGATCGAGCAACTTCTTGTTGCGCTCAAAAACTTAAATTCCGTGACATATTTGTCAATTCCAGTACTCTTAAAGAATTCCTTCAACAGTAGGCGCTGCATCGCTTCGGCTAGGATCATTTGAGCATCAAGCGACCGAGCGTAATGGCCCGCATTAAGAATCAAGGTCTGATTACAGATGGCCCGTAGATACGTGTCTCAAACCATACATGCTCTGCACCACTTCCTTCGATGCTCCTGCCACAACACTTAAGCAAGTTTTTCACAGTGTGGAACGTCCCTAAACACAGTATGATGCACTTGAACTCATCTGGTCTCCGAAGCTGTATCATTTTTGCTATACTGTACACCTTCTCATCGGCATAGAGTGGAATATATGATTGTACTAGTTGAGAACACAGGGACTTGATGTTATTCAACTCTGTGTATACAACTTCCCAGTTGTTGGTGTCAAGTGGCACTACGGGCGTAAATGCAACTTGCTTGAGTGGGACATTGTCATCCGTCCAAACCGCATTACTTGCACGATTGCATAGTTTGACTTGTCGGATATACCAAGTCCGCCATGTGGCAATCACGGGGTTCCAAGTTAAGTCTGCATATAGCCCAAGCCATATCGGATAGTCTCTTGTCCCGCCTAATGTCATCGTAGACTGCTGGTTGATCGTGGCCTTTGTAGGATGTAGGTAGGTCATACTTTTTCATATTTTCTCCAAATTATTGTAGCTGCTGGCATGGCAATACTTCCGTTAGGGCTTTCGGACCATGAACAACTGATGTGTCAGAGCGCTTGGGTTTTGATAGGACGACCTTAGGCATATGCTGGTAGAGGACACACACCGTATCGTGTTCAGATGAATTTGCATCTTCGTGGTCCCAGTTATCCATTGCTGCTGATGTGAAGTTCCCTGGGTCAACATGGGCTGGCAACTTCATGTCCGCTTCATTTTGACAGTGAACATGGCCATGTCATGCTGGTACCGGCGAAGTTCCGTGTAGCTTATAGCTAGCGCCTGTCGATTCAAAGAGGTGACAAAGATTTTGCCACCACGTCCTAGACTGTGTGCATACTCGGCATTCAATACAGACATTGGTGTTCTTTTTCTGCCAGAATGGTGAATGTAGAACATGTGCTGGAACATGGTCTGTATTTTCGATTGACATTGGATAAATAAAAACCCTGAATACACAATAAAAAGTGAAGGGTATTGGGAGTGGGGAATATAGGTGCAGTGTCTAATTTTCGAAGCCATCTGGGTAGAACCGCCAACCTTCAGCAGCAATCCAGCTTCCTCACATGAAAAAGCAGACACCTCAGTGGGATATGAACCTACAGCACTGATGGTAGCCTGGGAACAGGCGTCGATATAGTTTGCCTGGTCAGTCAAATAAATATATTTTAACACCGACAGACTGGAACCCAGGCTACACTATCATCAGTGACTATGTAGGTATATGTATGTTCCATTAATATCAAACCCCTTGCGGGGACCTAGACATGTTTTCCTGGGCAAGCTTAGCCGACCTAAGTGGTTAACCAGTACTAAGCAATATGTGTGAGGTGCCTTGCTCAATGACACTACATGTGTGGCCTGACTGAGTATCGAACCCGTGACCGTTCGATTCCAAATCCGACGCTCTACCACTGGACCACGGACGCCACACGATACACTGATGGGTAAGTGATATGAAGTCAATGAGACCTTAACTGCTCGGCCACGGAAGTTCCCGGCGTCTAGGAATGTGGGTGTGCGGTCAAGGTGCGTGTTTAACCACTATTGACCCCCCCCGTCAATGAAATATCGAAATATAACATATCTGAACGTTGGGGGTAGTCTCCCTTTAAAGACATTCGGAATGTTCCGTGAAAACGGCGAAAATGCACGGAAGATATTTAGACGGGTTCAAAATATTTCTTTCTCATTGACGCTTTCAAAATCAAAGAACAAGTTTGTATACCAATCAAGCACTTGTGTCAATTAAATATATGTCGCGAATTTCGAAATCAACTTCTTTGTTTTGTCCTGCAAAACTCCTATTTAACTTACCCTAAGCAATATACTACAACCCTAATACCAACATAGATTCATGAGGTAAGACATACGATCAAATTAATCGTGTAATTTTCCGATCTTAACAAAGAAAATGTGTTTTGTAACTGGATATTGGTAGCGATATGATTCGTCCCAAGGTATGTCGACCTGAGGACGGAATCAATCGAAGAAACGTTCAAATATTATGCACAATCTAAAATAGTATAATACCACCGACCGTGTGACCAGTGATATATATATATTGAACTTGTCGGAAGAGCCATAACAAATATTTTGACACATATATCGTAAATATTGCTACCCCAAGTTCAAACCATGGCCATTGACAATTAATTCAACCCCAGAACTTTTAATGTATTGCATGCAATGATGCATAGAATTATAAATTTTGTTTACAGTTCGGGAAATTGTGGAATAACGGAGACATTGCTACAACCACAGGTGGCTGCAACCTTACCTTCATATACTGATACACTAAAACACGACGGCACTCCAATTGTGCCGCACTGATTACCTCCACTACTCCTTGGCTGCACACTTGTGGAACCAGCTATCGGAGCACCTAGCCACAGTGTCGAGTCGACTCTGGAGGGCTTCAAGGGGGTTTGGCGCAGATTCATACTCACAGCACTCAATACAATTTTTACCTGCTCCTGTTAGCTCCTCTTGACACCATAACCGTGTCACCAAGTACGACAGTGTTACAGAGTAGTACCTGTATATTATTGGAAGAAGAAGAAATGGCCTGAAAAATGTTTACATTGTAGTTTCTTTTTTAACTTTTTTCAGGCGCAAAGCATTCTTACGTCCGACTGCAGCTGCAAGAAAAGGAAAGATTACTCATTAAAGATCCCAAATTGAAGTCAAGAAAACAAAAGGTTTGACTGCTGGACTGGTTATAATTATAATATGGCACGGAAAAAATCAAATGTTTGTCAGCATTATTTCTGACCAGTCTTTCTCGCCTCCATATCATGCAAATTACATGAAATAGAATATAGCCACATCAAACACAAGATACTCACCATACCATGGCTTCTTCTTCTAAGAAAGTTCTCGCGACATGTGCTCTAAGAGTGTCTACGTGTAAATGTATGGCAGAAGCGTCTACATGTCTGTCAGGGCTCATCCTAAGTCAGAATGTTAGACGAGAAGTGAGAAATCGCACGATTGTGCCCTTAAAATTAAATGGTTTAATTTCAGCAAAATGGGGTTAATTATTTAATATACATAAAATAATATAAAATTAAATACAACATTTGAATAGAAATGCTCAACAATTGCCCGTTTTTGAATGAATTTTTTTTTAAAAACTAATATTTTTATTTTATGGAGAAGTGGGGTCCCGAGAGGGGCAACGTCAAGGTCCCTATGGTGACTGTTTTGCCCCTAGGATGACCCCTGTGTACAGGTAGTGCTGTTAAAAACGCCCGTAGTACATATAAGTCTTATCAGCACTTCCCGCTTGAAACCGTCGATGGTACACCATTGGCATCTTACCATTGGCATTGAAGGTTGTTCCAAAATCTGATTGTCCAGGGGTCAAATAGTCAAATGACTTTTAGTAGCAGAGAATTCTAATCCCTTTCAGAGGACTTGTGTTAATTTATATGTAAACGGTTGTTCTCTTGTTTAAAAATACTGATATAGATCTGTGAATCCGAGCACTTCATGATGGTCAGGTATTCCTCATGGCATAGTATTGAGGCCCGGTCCCATTTTCTTCCTGTAGACCTGTAACATAGTGATGATCTGCTTGAGTATGCAAGTCCTCCTCTACCTAAAATCTAGAATCGATCATCCTTTTTTTCTTTCTTTTATATATATGTTTTATTTTTTAGTCTAATATCAATGTAGATTGACTTATCTAATGCATACAATGAGAGACATCGGTCAGTTACTGCCCCTGAATACTTAAGTACTAAAAGTATGTAGGTCCTCATACAGTGCAGGGCTCAAGCTAGACTCCAAATTTTGGGAGAAGTCACTTCTTCCTCGGGAAAATTTAGGGAGAAGTGGGAGACTTTTGAACGACTGCAAATAGTGAAACCGTATTTAGTCGAGGTTTGCAGTATATACATTGTAGGTAGGAACTATTGTATGTAGAAAAGCTGCAGGGCAGATTAATCTTGACAAACCAATAGGAATGTTGATTATACACACAAAAAAGCTGATCTGCATTTAATTTTATTATGCACGAAATCGGTACGAAACAGATAAAACCACTGAGTGTAACCACAGGGATTCGGCACGTTTGGGGGTACTAGTATATATATTTAAGTACCAAATCCCTGTGAGTGTAACTGAGACGGTAGAGACTTGATACTGAGATAATCACTTTGATATTACGTTGGTATTATTTCAGAAAATGTAGAAAATGGCTGATAAAGAATCGAAGACTAGTAAAAGATTTCCAAGACGTCTTTTGTCCAGTTTCCGAAGAACCAAGAAGATCCATCTACAGCCAGATAGAAATGGTCTGTACAAGGACTTGCATGGTCGAGTAGGACTTACAGCGTATGACATAGAGAATGCTGAGAATGAAAACGCTATAATAGATCTTGAAGCGACCATTATTCTAGATAGTCCTAGTAAAAATAGTAACGCACAATGTCCACTAGATGGATTAGATGATTCTGTAACTTCAAAGAGATATGTTAGGTCTGGAATTGAGGGAGAATTGCAGGATGTTCCTAGTAACCTTTCGTCACCTCGAGTGCCAAGGTTGAAACTGGGTCGAATGAGTGCAAGCGCAGACAGTGGCATAGATTGTAGTATTCTTCTGTCTGAGAGGAACAGTCCGGAACAGTTTGTGGCATTTACCAGGCGAGAGGCAGAAAGACTGCGACAAGAGCAACTACACAACGGATCTGTCCTAGAAACATTAGATGAGGTTGAGAAAAGTTCTAGCGACAGTGAGGTCGAGATAGAAAGAGGTACCGACATAGAACAGGCGAACATTGAATCTGTTGGTCAAGTAGAAGGTGCTGAATGTGCTGGCAATGAATATCACGGTCATGTAGAAGGTGGTTGTAGTGAAGCTGGAGCTCGGGAACAATATCAGCTTGATACAGTGTCGGGTATAATTACACCATCTGATGCACATGATTGTGGTGTACAGTCTGTTGCGACAGAAAATGAGGTTTCATTCACGGAAAATTCTCTGAGTTATCCAGCACCTTCAGCTTGCAAATCAGACACTGTTTGTGGTGATTATGTGTTTCTTAAGCAAAGTACTGATCTCCTTTCCTCCCCACAGATTTTACCCCCTCAGCCCGATATAACAGTCTCCACACAGCAGGATCTCAACTCCTCCCCAATGGTTGATGTTACCCAATTTATTTCCAACAACAGAGTTAATAGGCTGAACAATGAACAGTTAACTTCCAGTAATTTTAATGAAAATCAAAGTATAAACATTGCTAGTCTTGCATTAGAAAACGGAACTTTACAGTCGAGCAGGACAACCAGTAGTCAAAATACTGTAGGCATTAATGATTACATGGATTATTACACTAATAGAACAGATGAAACAAAATCAGCAGAGGCGCAAATAATGCATGAGAATGTAACGCATGCCATCGTCAATCCAATACCAGTAACATCGTCAAGTATAGCAACTCATCGTGTCTTAGAATCCACACAAAGTCCTGCCAGACTGTATGTCAATGAGAATAGTGCATTTGCTAAATGTAAATCATTGAAAAGAAGTGTGAGTGATGTCGGTAAAGGAATTCTGGGAAGATTTAGACATCGAAGCAAAGAGAGCACCATGCGTAAGGAGGTTGGTAGAGACAGTAAAGCACGTGAGACAAATAAGATGGGAGTTACGAAACCGAAAACATATCATGATAAAAAAGAGAAGGGAAGATATAGGAGTAGACATAGTAGTGAACAATTGACGAGCTCAAATACTGATATACCGTTGCTGCAGATGGAAACTGGGAAGTTTAATCAGAGTAAAATTGATGTGAAACAAATAAGAAACCCAAGAGACAAAGAAAAAGTGATCTCAACTGGTGTAGCACTGGGAAAGAAATTGACAAGCAATGCAAGTATTACAGCAAAATCTCCTGTGTACAAGGAAATCTTGGATGAGAAAGTGAAACAACAGTTGGAGAGTAACTTGCTACAACGGCTCTCACCGAATGTCGTGGAATCCATCCAGGATCTGACAAGTAGTATAAGTGAAATGACGACAGCATTGTGTGCAAGTTCGGCTGAAAGTATTGCTTGTATCTGTGATTGTAAAAATAGATACTCTAATCCAGATTGCTGTGAGAAACGAAACACGCCTCCACTAATAGCAAGTGCATGTCCAGCTTTATCTGCTTCCCCGCGACATGAGACTGGTACTGAACCCATCGGGGAGGAGTGTGTTGAAAGTTTGCAATGTCAAGCTTATATAGTTGAAACTAATGAAAATGAAATCACAGAGTGTTCACCTCTTTTATCTAGTGAAAACAATGTTCTCAGTAGACAAAAATCTTCATTTTCTCGTCCAATCTGTTTATTTGTTGATAAAGATGATGAAGAGTCAAGTGATGAAAGCAGTGATGAAACTAGTCAAAATGGTTATAGTGATGACAATGATAGTTTTTGTGAGGACTGTTCTGACCTAGACTGTTCCAATTGTTGTAACATTTCGCCAACCACTGGAAACCACAACTTACTGAGTAGTAGTTCGGACTCGGAGTACAGTATCTCCGGCTCATGTGACAATCTGTCTTTGTGTGCTACGCCAGAGAAATCAACTCGCCGGCGGAATTCAGGATCACCAAGATCAAGTCCATCGAAAACAGACTGCAGAGTCACTGATGAAAGTTCACCATACTCAGTGAGTTTTAGGGAAATTGATTTTGAAAATGGAGATGTTATGTATATAGAGAACAGTTTCAATGGAGCCATTGACAATTGGTTTAATGACTCCAATGCTAAACTGTCATCTGTGTGTGCTACTCCTGCTTCTAGTCCAAAAGTGAATGGTGCCATTTCATTGGACAATAGTCCATACCCAATGAACACTGACATATCGTTGCAATGTAATTCTTACCAACGGAATGCTGATATAACGTTGGAAAGTAGTGCACTAAATCATTCGATGAACAAGTTATCACAGTCTAGTCATAATAACTACCATTCTGCTCTTCGACCAACAGGCAGAATTCATGAAAGAGGGGCATTAAGCCTACCAGCATGGTCCACCAGCCCAGGCGGTAGCCCTCAATCCAGTGTCCACAGCAATACTTCAACACCTTTATCACCATCTCTTAGCACATGCAATAGTCCAACACCTTTAAATCTAAGTCAAGATTCCACGTTCACAAATGTCAGTTTTGAAGGAAGCTTTGCGGAAACTACTTTTTCTGTACGTGGTGAATCTACAGTTCAAAGAAATGAAAGCCTTTGTGAAAACTCATTTGTTGACCAAGAATGTTCTTTCTCGGGCAGACAGCTACCGCCGTATGGAAGACATTCTGTAAACATGGATACCATTGTGAATAATTCTATGAGATATAACCAAAATGATGATTCGAGTATTTTAAAAGATTCAGTGTTAATAGCAAAACCTGGAAGGACGAATCAGAACCAGAGTTTACAAACATTGAATGACTCCAATCTGTTACAAAACACGTTACGGAGAAACCATAATCAAAGTGTGGGTGAAATAAATGATTATGGAACGTTAAATACGTCTATTAGACGTATGAGTAAAAATAATAGCTTCACTAGTCTAAACAGTAGCAGTAATAGCTGTGGAAATGAAGCACACTTTCAAAGACAAAGATCCAGCTTGTCTATGAATCGGATAGACCAAAGTTTCGATCGGTTTGATAAACGTTACGCAAGTTTCCATGAAACGTCTCCTGCATCTTCCCCATTAGATCTCTCAATCAACAAAAGAAAATCGGAAAATAATAAGCGAACTGTTACAAATAAATCGGATAGGAGCTGGGTGGATAGACATGTGGGGCAAGTTTATTCTCCTGCAAAGAGAGTTCTGCACAAAAATAAAGGATTGAGTGAGTCTGATTTGTGTAAACAGATATTAGACCTGTATGTTAGTGATGCGGATGAGTCTGGTTTTGGAAATACTAACGCTGACATTAACAGTGAATGCAACAGCTCCGGAGTGTTTCATGATACAAGTATGGATAGTAGCAACGTGTCCAATAACATTGATGACTTCGAGAGCACAAATCTAGATGATTCTGGCAGTGAGGATGAGCGACCAGGATTGCATTATGGGACATACGTAGCACCAAGAAATGTGGTGAAAGAGACAAACGTAGACGACTTTACTACAACCACTGTGTGGACATGCTACACTGGCGAGGCAAAGACAAGAAAATTACAAGGTATGTTTAGATATATCCTTTCTTTAGCTGTACGATAATGCCGACAATTATACTATTTCTTTTAGGGAGAAATGGGGCTCCAGAAGGCGAGGCCAGGGTCCCTAGGGCGACTATTCCGCCCACATCGCCCCCTAGAATGATCCCTGCTTCTATTACTTCAAATTTTCAACAAGTAAATAATAAATTACTAAAGCACTAAAACGAACAACTTTCGTGGAAGTCGTGATATGTCAGTGGTATCGCGTTCGCTTCATGTGCGACAGGCCCGAAGTTCGAGCCCCGCTGGAGTCGTTACGAGTTTGCCTTTAAATTCCACATGCCTCTTCTCTCTCCCTCATGGCGATGGATTCCATCAGGAATGAGGTCTCGAGAGTGATTAATATATGTTGTAAGAACTTGTTTTGCTATCGAGCTAAAATAAATTTGTATAAACTATAAGCTAAACAACTTTCTAAATTAGCATAAATTTGTATACTAGTAAATAACAATATAATTTGTCACCATAAATCAGTTTTATTTTTGTACTGCATTTTATGACTGCTAGATATTTGTCAATTTCATAATTTTCAAATAAGAAACTTTCCATTCAATATACATGCATGTTTGAAACTTTCGTCGTCTTCAAATGGTCAAAATGCCTCAAATGTGTACGGCTCCATGACAGAGTGGTTCACGGTTGACTGCCCTTGCTGCTGGTTCAAATCCCACTTGGGGTGTCAAATTATTTCATGTGAGGAGGCTATCCAGGTGGCTTGCAGAAGGTTTGTGGTTCTACCCGGGAGCCCGCTCGCGCCTGAAGTACTTCCCAGGGTCTTCCTCCACCAAGTTGCTGTTGGTGCGACGTCGAAACCAAATAACAAATACATTGTACTATTGACTATTTTGCTGAATAAGAACAACATCTCAAAGTGGAAGTTGCAATAGCGCAGTGGACGCACGGTCGCTTCAGGTGCGAATGGTCCAGAGTTTGAGCCCCGCTTGAGCCGTTATGATTGTGCAAGGCATTTAATTTCCACTTTGCCTCTTCTCTCTCCCTTGTGGCGATGGATTCCATCAGGAATGAGGTCTCGAGAGTGATTAATTAAGTTGTAAGAACTTGTTTCGCAATCGCTAAAATAAATTTGTATAAACTAACATCTCAAAGTAATTACATGTACAGTCAAATGTGTTAGTGGTCACCTCCATTAAGCAGCCAGCGTATATTAAGCAGCCAGTATCAAGATTCCAAATATGTTGTTTTACTAACCTTTGACCTGTGCTAAGCAGCCACTTTCTCTGACTCCCTTGGCTGGCTGCTTAAGACAGGTTTGACTGTATTAGTGAAAGTGACTTCAAGTAAGTAACAATATAGATGCATCTTTTCATGTTTCCAATAAAGAGTAACAAAGGGAGGTAAATCATGTAAGATTTTGCATGTTTTTGAAAGTCTCATGTAAGATTTTGCATGTTTTTGAAAGTGTTTGAATGAATATATTCCATGTCACAGCCCATCCCTCAGTAATTATTTATTAACATTATATATTATTATAATATTGTATATATACATGTATATATACGATTGTGCCCTTAGGCAAAGTATTTCAATTCCACATTGCCTCTTCTCTTTCCATTGTGGTGATGGATTCCATCAGGAATGAGGTCAGAGAGTCATTAATATAAGTTGTAAGAACTTGTTTCGCAATCGATCTAAAATAAATTTGTATAAACTAACATTATATTAACATACTTTTTTGTTTTATGTTGATTTTTGGTAATGGTTAAGTTTAAACTTTATTTATTAACGATTGACAAGCAAGTTTTAGCAACTTAAATTATTAATCAATCTCGTTGGCGCAGATGAAAGCGTATATGTGGTCATTCATGTGGGAGGACATCGGGGTACCATCAGAAATCTCATCTGTCCGATCTGCCTACCACCGTACCATCTCACATGCTTCCCGGTCCGAGGATCGAACCCGGGTTGCCTTGGTGCGAAGCGAGCGCGCTAACTACTACGTTAATCGGACAGCATGGATTATTGGTAATATTTAGAATAAAATAATGGCGAAAGAAACATTCCTCATTAGATGTACTCAGGGATCAGTTTAGATATATATATATACTGAGTCAAAAAAGAAACGATACCAAACTAAAAATGCCGTAAAACGGATAAAACCATAGAAAGGTTTAATATATTATTACGTATCAGTACCGGGTATCTTATTGCAACGTCAGCCAACCATAAACACAGGTAAATAAACACCCGATAATCCTGGAACGCCGAATTTCCGATTTGCACGTGCTCCTCAACAAAGACAACTTCCTTCCTACACATGTACAAATCGGAAAACCGGTTTATTGTACTGGTATTGCATTATCATCGAGGAAAAACACCTTACATACCCATTGTTACCTCTAACAAAATGCCTAGGCTAAGCCGCAATCAGAGAATGCGTGCCATTGGCATGATTGACGGCAGTTTACGTCAGCGTGACGTCGCAAATCGACTCGGGGGTTACGCGGATCACGATAACACGTCTACTTCGACGTTATCGAACACATGGATCGGTGGACGACCGTCCAAGATCTGGTCGACCACGTGTGACGACGCGTGAACAGGACTGTCACATTCGGACGTCACATTTACGTGACCGGTTCCTACCTGCTACGCTGCCGTTACTCCTGGGATGACCAACAATCGCATCAGTGCACAAACAGTCAGGAACCGGCTCGGTGAACGTGGCATTCGTGCCTATCAGCCATACGTTGGACCCATCCTGACACAACGTCACCGTGACGTACGGCGGGAATGGATGACGGAACGTGCTCGCTGGACTCGGTTACAGTGGAATTCGGTTATGTTTAGCGATGAATCGCGGTTCTGTTTGCGTCGAGTGGATGGCAGAGAGCGGGTATATCGCAGACACGGTGAACGTTACGCCGACGCATGTGTACGTCAGGTCGATCTGTTCGGGGACGGAAGCGTTATGGCGTGGGGCGGTATCACCTTCGGCAGTCGCACTGAACTGTTAGTGGTGGACGGGAACCTAAACACCCAGCGGTACTGTGATGAGATCCTTGCGCCAGTTGTTGTGCCGTTCTTTAACGCCAACAGAAACGTCACACTGTTCCAACAGGACAACGCCAGGTGTCATACTGCTCGGATTTCCACCACATTATTGGAGCAGAACAATATTGAAACCCTGCTGTGGCCTGCTTTGTCACCAGACTTGTCACCCATAGAACATTTGTGGGATACGTTAGACCGCCACGTCAGACGACGTCAGCCGGTAACGTTAAACCAACTGAGGGATGTTTTGCGTCAGGAGTGGACACATATTGACCAGCAAGAGATTCAGACACTCTTCCGTTCGATGCGACGGCGGTGCATTGCAGTGAGAGACGCAAATGGTGCTCATACTCGGTATTGACGTCTGTGTGAAAACTCCATTAGACCCCTGTCCGACGAATTACGTCATCACGCAGCAGACAGTTTCGGAGGCTCATTATGCTTTATGTGCTCCTCTTTCAAACATGTTGGACTATCATCTTATGAATTTTCAAAGAATTTTCTTAATAAATGTTAAAATTATAGACACATAAACACCAGGTATCGTTTCTTTTTTGACTCAGTATATATATTTTTTGGTTTTTACGATTTTCAAACAAAATTTTGTCTAGTAAGATACACTGGTACATTATAAAGCACTCCTTCTATTCAAATGTTGTATTTAATGCATTTTAACCATTTAAGGAAGCGATCACAAGCTTTCTCACTTCTCCCAAAATTTCTGACCTAGAATGAACCCTGTGTACTTTAACCATTTCCCCCATAGAAACTCCTCTTGTTGCCATTACCAATATGACATACTTTAACCCTTTCCCTCATAGAAACTCCTCTTGTCGCCATTACCAATACGACATACTTTTACCCTTTCCCTCATAGAAACTCCACTTGTCGCCATTACCAATACGACATATTTTAACCCTTTCCCTCATAGAAACTCCACTTGTCGCCATTACCAATACGACATACTTTAACCCTTCCCTCATAGAAACTCCACTTGTCGCCATTACCAATACGACATACTTTAACCCTTTCCCTCATAGAAACTCCACTTGTCGCCATTACCAATACAACATACTTTAACCCTTTCCCTCATAGAAACTCCACTTGTCGCCATTACCAATACGACATACTTTAACCCTTTCCCTCATAGACACTCCTCTTGTCGCCATTACCAATATGACATACTTTAACCCTTTCCCTCATAGACACTCCACTTGTCGCCATTACCAATATGACATACTTTAACCCTTTCCCTCATAGAAACTCCTATTGTCGCCATTACCAATATGACATACTTTAACCCTTCCCTCATAGAAACTCCACTTGTCGCCATTACCAATACGACATACTTTAACCCTTTCCCTCATAGAAACTCCACTTGTCGCCAATACGACATACTTTAACCCTTTCCCTCATAGACACTCCTCTTGTCGCCATTACCAATACGACATACTTTAACCCTTCCCTCATAGAAACTCCACTTGTCGCCATTACCAATACGACATACTTTAACCCTTTCCCTCATAGAAACTCCTCTTGTCGCCATTACCAATACGACATACATTGACAAAGTAGTAGCCAAACCAATGTTTATACTAAAGGCCAGAATTTCATGTAGTCCCAGTAACATCTATGGAGGTGGGGATAGATATGGCGACTACTTATCCACTGCCTGATAACTAAATGGCTGTCGTTTGTATGGAGATATAATAGTATATTAACCTAAATCCCTATGAAGGAAAGGGTTAAGAAACAAGTACATGCACATACATATTTTGCCGCCCCAATAAAAGTGTTCTCCCTACAAATGTAACCTTGTGACAGCTCATGCATGAGATAAACTCTTGTCTTTTGGGTTGTTTCAGGTAATCCAGGTAGTGTGTTGCTGGGAGGCGAAGACAGGCACAGAGCAGCTCTCGATGAATTACACAACATTTCCATGGAACAACTGTCCTCTAAGGTAATACAGTATAAATATATCCATGGAACAACTGTCCTCTAAGGTAATACAGTATACATATATCCATGGAACAACTGTCCTCTAAGGTAATACAGTATACATATATCCATGGAATAACTGTCCTCTAAGGTAATACAGTATACATATATCCATGGAACAACTGTCCTCTAAGGTAATACAGTATACATATATCCATGGAACAACTGTCCTCTAATGTAATACAGTATACATATATCCATGGAACAACTGTCCTCTAATGTAATACAGTATACATATATCCATGGAACAACTGTCCTCTAAGGTAATACAGTATACATATATCCATGGAATAACTGTCCTCTAAGGTAATACAGTATACATATATCCATGGAACAACTGTCCGCTAAGGTAATACAGTATACATATATCCATGGAACAACTGTCCTCTAAGGTAATACAGTATACATATATCCATGGAACAACTGTCCTCTAAGGTAATACAGTATACATATATCCATGGTACAACTGTCCTAAGGTAATACAGTATACATGTATCCATGGAACAACTGTCCTCTAAGGTAATACAGTATACATATATCCATGGAACAACTGTCCTAAGGTAATACAGTATACATATATCCATGGTACAACTGTCCTAAGGTAATACAGTATACATGTATCCATGGTACAACTGTCCTCTAAGGTAATACAGTATACATGTATCCATGGAACAACTGTCCTCTAAGGTAATACAGTATACATATATCCATGGAACAACTGTCCTCTAAGGTACATATATCCATGGAACAACTGTCCTCTAAGGTACATATATCCATGGAACAACTGTCCTCTAAGGTAATACAGTATACATGTATCCATGGAACAACTGTCCTCTAAGGTAATACAGTATACATATATCCATGGAACAACTGTCCTCTAAGGTACATATATCCATGGAACAACTGTCCTCTAAGGTAATACAGTATACATATATCCATGGAACAACTGTCCTCTAAGGTACACATATCCATGGAACAACTGTCCTCTAAGGTAATACAGTATACATGTATCCATGGAACAACTGTCCTCTAAGGTAATACAGTATACATATATCCATGGAACAACTGTCCTCTAAGGTACATATATCCATGGAACAACTGTCCTCTAAGGTACATATATCCATGGAACAACTGTCCTCTAAGGTAATACAGTATACATGTATCCATGGAACAACTGTCCTCTAAGGTAATACAGTATACATATATCCATGGAACAACTGTCCTCTAAGGTAATACAGTATACATGTATCCATGGAACAACTGTCCTCTAAGGTAATACAGTATACATATATCCATGGAACAACTGTCCTCTAAGGTAATACAGTATACATATATCCATGGAACAACTGTCCTCTAAGGTACATATATCCATGGAACAACTGTCCTCTAAGGTAATACAGTATACATGTATCCATGGAACAACTGTCCTCTAAGGTAATACAGTATACATGTATCCATGGAACAACTGTCCTCTAAGGTAATACAGTATACATGTATCCACGGAACAACTGTCCTCTAAGGTAATACAGTATACATATATCCATGGAACAACTGTCCTCTAAGGTACATATATCCATGGAACAACTGTCCTCTAAGGTAATACAGTATACATGTATCCATGGAACAACTGTCCTCTAAGGTAATACAGTATACATGTATCCATGGAACAACTGTCCTCTAAGGTAATACAGTATACATATATCCATGGAACAACTGTCCTAAGGTAATACAGTATACATGTATCCATGGAACAACTGTCCTCTAAGGTAATACAGTATACATATATCCATGGAACAACTGTCCTCTAAGGTAATACAGTATACATGTATCCATGGACCAACTGTCCTCTAAGGTAATACAGTATACATGTATCCATGGAACAACTGTCCTCTAAGGTAATACAGTATACATATATCCATGGAACAACTGTCCTCTAAGGTAATACAGTATACATGTATCCATGGAACAACTGTCCTCTAAGGTAATACAGTATACATGTATCCATGGAACAACTGTCCTCTAAGGTAATACACTATACATATATCCATGGAACAACTGTCCTCTAAGGTAATACAGTATACATATATCCATGGTACAACTGTCCTCTAAGGTAATACAGTATACATGTATCCATGAAAACACATTCCTCTAAGATTGTTTTAGAACCACATGTAGGTAATGTTACATATCCATGGAAACTAATTCTCCCAAGACTGAGGGTAATTTGAGCACCAGCAGGGAGAAATATGAAGCCTGTGGAAACTAGTAACATGTTCCTTCAGTGTGAGACGCGCCAGTTATAGTCAATGCATACTGATTAAATGCATAATTATTAATTCAATATTTGTATATTAGTTTAAAGCGACACTATATCTCAAAAATGCAAAATCAAAACATATTTTATGTATAAATAGCATTGCTACTAGTTTTTCCGAAATAATTCGAACACTGACTTTTAATTAATGATTGCCATCTACAAACTTTGAAATTGACAGTAGGATGTCATATAACAGTCAGCCACACCCTTGAATTGACTTTTGTTTATTTCTGGAGTCAATACTAAATGCGTGATACTGTCTTTTATAGATATTTTAATCTATGACGCTTGTTTATTAGTTGAAAAAACTGTGATAAATATTGGGAGGGGAAATTATACCATATAATAGGAAATTACATTCCGTAGAAATTTGCTTTTTCCACGATGTAGTGTCGCTTTAACCCTATACAGTGTAATCCACAACAGAAGAGGCCAATTACTCATTTGATCTCCATACTACTGATATGCACTACAAACTCAATAATCAATGTCACAGTTCCCGCTGTCGCCAATTGCGCCAACAAAATAATTCTGGCGTTAAATTTTGTGAATTTGCGAGAGAATTTTTTTTTTTTACATGTTTTGTCAAATACATGGCTTCAAATATTGATCTGTGAACTATATGGCTCTTAGTTGGCTCCAAGTTTTTCAAATTGGCTCCAGTTTTATTTCAATTGACAACAGAAGTGGCGCAGACAAATATTCAGACAGAGGGAACACTGAATATCTCAATGGGAATAGATCACTCTTTGATAGTGAGCAGTCCACGAGGGAGAGAGAATGAGAAGAGGGAACGTGGAATATAAATGCCTTGCCTAAGGGCACAATCGTAGCGGCTCCAGCGGGGCTTCAACTCTGAGCTTTTCACACCTGAAGCGACTGCACTACCACGACTTGGGATATTTAGAATGCTTTCAGGAATCCAATTTGGGTCGTTAATGATACCGAATTTACAATTTTCATGTCGACTTGAAGACTGACTACAAGCATATCAAGAAGAATAAATTATAGTTTTTATCATTTTAATAAAAATTCACTTGTAAATACGGCATAATTGTCACCCCTTGTGTTGTTTATGCTTACTGTATTTGTAATTGTAGAAAGTGTCGATGAGAGGTCGGTCAACCGGAATTGATAGAGATCGGTCAACTGGAGATGATAGACGTTGGTCAACCGGAGATGATAGAGGTCGGTCAAATGGAGATGATGATTTGAGATTGTCTCCAGAACGTTGTGCCTTCCGTGCTCCTTCGAACAGTCCAGCCAGAGAGGATTTTCAACATCCAGCGTCTCTGGGACGTCAAGCTCTCCGAGACCGCACTAACACTGTACAACGGTTGACTTCACTTGAGATGCCAGTATGTTTTATATTCTTTAACTTATATACATTTGTGTTAGGTAATTAGTAGGGATGGCAACGAATAGCAATTTTGCTATTCGAATATTCGGTCGGGAAGGTATTTGAATATTCGATATAATTCTAATATCAAAAACTCAAAATCACTCGAACTAAAAAAAATTGCCAAATTAACCTACTTTCTGTTTTGCACATAAATGTCATCTTCTTCCTGTAAGGTATTCGAATATTCAATATAATTCTATCAAAAACTCTTATAAAATTCCCATAGTAACCTACTTACTGTTTTACATGTAAATGTCATCTTCCTGTAAGGCCATGCAAATATGATGACGACTCATTCAGTTATTGTTATCGGCCACTGTACATTCATGGGAGTTTTCACAAATGTTGAAATCATTAACGAATATTCGTTGTCACTTGAATTGCTTTCCGTTGAAGGGTGTTTGATTTTCGAATGATTATTCAGATTGATGTTGTACCCGAATATGTTCAATCCATTTAGCTTAGATTACACCTAGCAGTTTTCTTATTCTCAAAGCGATTGAAGTCTTTCCTAGCGTGTGACTTAGCAGGTGGCATTTTTGAGGGAAGATATATATATTTTGTTATTTAAGTTTATTTAACGTCACTACCGGTTGCCCATTTGAGCGACGGGACAGTTTACCTAACTAGGGTTTATTCTAGAGTGGTAAAAAGGGCAGGGTGGGTCAGAAAAGGGGCAGGGTGGGCCAGAAAAAGGGCAGGGTGGATTTTTAGCCGCAAGAGGGCGCGGTGGGGCCGGGCCGTCACCCCACCCCCACCGAGAAAACATTAAAACATGTATTTTATTATAAAATAATACACCAAATAGTAGCTGTAAACATTCCCATAAACCTTTTGATACCCGTAGACAACATAACCAGACACACAAACCCATCCCTATCAACAAAGATTCATACAAATTCTCTTTTTATCCAAGAACCGTCATCCAATGGAACTTGTTACCCCTTGCTGCACATGAAGCAATAACAATTGATGGCTTTAAAGCACTTATCCCCGTAAATGCCCTCCCAACCATGATCTAAAGCATTCACTCTATGTACAAAATCTTAAACAATCACTGTAGTATATTTGTCTTTGGACATTCACTTATTTGTTAATTAATCATTGTAAATATCATCATCTCAAAATTCACCAGTGACGACACATAATCCTCAATATTGAGGGAGTGCCGAAATCACCAAGAAGAAGAAGAAGATAACTACATTCTTTATTATGAGAGGCTGCTGATGCATATTTTAACAAGAGTTTTCAGACCAAACCTGATAGAAAGTTTGCTCAAATGCTAAAGTAATTTGCTGTAAAACGTTGCCCAATGGCTAAATTGAAAGCGGGTTTGAAAAGCACAATTCAGAACGAAATCAATATGATGAAGCTTGTATAAATAGTCCATTTCGGTATTTTGATGTCCATTTCGGAAATCCCAAATAATTCTGTTCGTACTGTAAATAGCCCTATGTCCCATAATTAACTGTACCTGGTTTGTTTTGATAATCACTACATTCCTCTTGTGCATATTGTTAGTGGAATGACTTTTGACTGCTTTTTTCCCGGATGACTTTCATTTTCGGATCGTTTTTTTTCTTTTTCGGCAAGCCTTTTTTCTCAACCACCCAACTGAATAATGACATCAACCACGCGTTTTGACCATAACCCTGGGCTGAGCAAGTGATGAAGGCGTTCTTTATGCGTGGTTGATACTATATTCTGATCGGCTGGTTGAGATAAAGATTTTACGTTTTTTTTCAAATTCACCAAATAGAAAACAGAGTACAGTGGTCTAAGGTGATTGTCGCTAAATGAGTTGTTTCCCTTGTCAGTCTATTTTCCTTTGAAATAACGACAACTCTTCGTCATCTTGCGCGCGCACTCAGCCCGGTTCGTTCCGATCGTAAATGAGGTAACTTTCGGGACTTTTTGGAGCATGTAGTTCAATTGACTAACGGAAAAGGGCGGAAATGCGCGAAACCAGTTCTATTTTAAGTAACATGTCTTGCATCTACGTTTTGAATATGTCTACATTCAATGGTAATTACGTTAAAACTAATTCTCGAAATACTAGGTGTTACAATCATAGGCTCTACTTCTTCTTTTTTTTAACAGTTGCAGTCATCCAATTATCACCAATTAATCCATTGATAAATCGATTTCTTATGGTATCGGCATAATTATGCCCCCAGCTGTTGTGTACAGTATATACTAATTATTGATAAATTAAACAGATCACACGTATCGGCTAATATACGGTTGACCGTTAACCTACCTTACGATGATTGACAGCTAATTAAGCATGATCAAAGAGTCGTGGTTCTAGTTTGGGCAGCAGGGCGGAACAAATCAGGCAAACGGGCGGGCATAAAGGGCAAAATGGCGGGGCTGAAAAGGGGCAGGGCGCGGCGCCCTGCCATTCCGCTCTAGAGAAAACCCTAACCTAACAACAAATTTGGGCATGCTTTGCTGTGTTTGGGAACATTTTCGTAGATGTAGCTGCCACCATTTGCGATACATAGGTTGAGGGTTGAATTCCTGCAGTATTGGTCCATTGATAGACACACACATCAACAACAAGCAGCCGATTGCATAGATGCGCCCATGCCGCTCTCACATATATACTTGTATACGCTCATACCCTCGGTCTCGTCTTGATTCATAGTACCCCTGGCCATTGTACGCTGCTATTTTAATGAATGAAGCACTTCATTGTTCAAATATCAACAAACTTTACAATATAAGCAAGGGTCATTTTAGTGGGCGATGTGGGCGAAATTGTCGCCCTAGGGACTTCGCCCTCTGGGGCACTCACTTCTCCCTAAAAAAAAATTTGGTTTTTACGATTTTCAAACAAAATTGTGTCTAGTAATATACACTGGCCCATTATAAATCACTCATATTCAAATGTTGTATTTAATGGTTGTACTGTGCATTTTAACCCTATTTTGCAGAAGTATATTAAAGAACACCATTTAAGGAAGCGATCACGCGCTTTCTCACTTCTCCCAACAATTCTGACCTAGAATGAACCCTGTATAAGCCTTGTTTTAAATATGATAAAAAAAACACTGTACAATCAAGTTTATTGACAATTTAGTGCCTTGGGGTAAACATCTGTTTCGGATCAATGTATGGATGGCATTAGGATTATCGAACAATAAGGGCAACCAACATGGATCAGTCAACATGGATCAGTCAAGCAAGTCGCATATTGATCACGAACAAGACAGGAAACAGGTGTGATCAAAAGTATACAACTTATCGAGAGATTATATTTACCAATTCAGAATTGTTTGGAAAATGTATTTGACCGATTTCTTGGCTTTTTCAACAATTTTCTGGACCGATTTTTTGTGACTTTTTGGTTGTTACGACTGGTCTGCCAGTTTAAAATTTGGTCCTGAACCGGGAGACTGGCATTTTTAGAAACCCTGATGATTGTTTGTCTTGAAGGGAAGGTCCCAAGGTGAGGGCCATGGGATATGAAGTAAATGACTTTGCCACGGAGGCCCATATTACAAATTGCAATATATATGTCTATGTCACTATAAATTTGTAATTTATTATTTAAATATAGATAGATGTTCTTTAACCCTTTCCCCCATAGATCTGCCCAGTAACACCAGAGTTATTGCCCTCTAACCCTTTCCCCCATAGATCTGCCCAGTAACACCAGAGTTATTGCCCTCTAACCCTTTCCCCCATTGATCTGCCCAGTAACACCAGAGTTATTGCCCTCTAACCCTTTCCCCCATAGATCTGCCCAGTAACACCAGAGTTATTGCCCTCTAACTCTTTCCCCCATGATGCCCAGTCACAGAGTTATTGCCCTTCTTTCCCCATAGATCTGCCCAGTAACACCAGAGTTATTGCCCTCTAACCTTTCCCCATAGATCTGCCCAGTAACACTAGAGTTATTGCCCTTTAACCCTTTCCCCCATAGATCTGCCCAGTAACACCAGAGTTATTGCCCTCTAACTCTTTCCCCCATAGATCTGCCCAGAACACCAGAGTTATTGCCCTCTAACCCTTCCCCCATAGATCTGCCCAGTAACACCAGAGTTATTGCCCTCTAACTATTTCCCTCATAGATCTGCCCAGTAACACCAGAGTTATTGCCCTCTAACTCTTTCCCTCATAGATCTGCCCAGTAACACTAGAGTTATTGCCCTTTAACCCTTTCCCCCATAGATCTGCCCAGTAACACCAGAGTTATTGCCCTCTAACTCTTTCCCCCATAGATCTGCCCAGCAACACCAGAGTTATTGCCCTCTAACCCTTCCCCCATAGATCTGCCCAGTAACACCAGAGTTATTGCCCTCTAACTATTTCCCTCATAGATCTGCCCAGTAACACCAGAGTTATTGCCCTCTAACTCTTTCCCTCATAGATCTGCCCAGTAACACTAGAGTTATTGCCCTTTAACCCTTTCCCCCATAGATCTGCCCAGTAACACCAGAGTTATTGCCCTCTAACTCTTTCCCCCATAGATCTGCCCAGCAACACCAGAGTTATTGCCCTCTAACCCTTCCCCCATAGATCTGCCCAGTAACACCAGAGTTATTGCCCTCTAACTATTTCCCTCATAGATCTGCCCAGTAACACCAGAGTTATTGCCCTCTAACTCTTTCCCTCATAGATCTGCCCAGTAACACTAGAGTTATTGCCCTTTAACCCTTTCCCCCATAGATCTGCCCAGTAACACCAGAGTTATTGCCCTCTAACTCTTTCCCCCATAGATCTGCCCAGCAACACCAGAGTTATTGCCCTCTAACCCTTCCCCCATAGATCTGCCCAGTAACACCAGAGTTATTGCCCTCTAACTATTTCCCTCATAGATCTGCCCAGTAACACCAGAGTTATTGCCCTCTAACTCTTTCCCTCATAGATCTGCCCAGTAACACTAGAGTTATTGCCCTTTAACCCTTTCCCCCATAGATCTGCCCAGTAACACTAGAGTTATTGCCCTTTACCCTTTCCCCCATAGATCGCAGTAACACCAGGTTGTTTTTTTTTTGTGGTGTTTGTTTTTTTTTTTTTGTGTGGTCAGAGTTATTGCCCTCTAACTCTTTCCCCATAGATCTGCCCAGTAACACCAGAGTTATTGCCCTCTAACCCTTCCCCCTAGATCTGCCCAGTAACACCAGAGTTATTGCCCTCTAACTATTTCCCTTGTTGGTGGTTTTGTTTTTGTTGGTTGGTTTTGTTTTTGTTGGTGGTTTTGTTTTTGTTGGTGGTTTTGTTTTTTTTGTGGTGGTTTTGTTTTTTGTTGGTGGTTTTGTTTTCATAGATCTGCCCAGTAACACCAGAGTTATTGCCCTCTAACTCTTTCCCCATAGATCTGCCCAGTAATACTAGAGTTATTGCCCTTTAACCCTTTCCCCCATAGATATGCCCAAACACCAGATTATTGTCCTCTAACTCTTTCCAACATAGATCTGCCCAGTAACACCAGAGTTATTGCCCTCTAACTCTTTCCCCCATAGATCTGCCCAGCAACACCAGAGTTATTGCCCTCTAACCCTTCCCCCATAGATCTGCCCAGTAACACCAGAGTTATTGCCCTCTAACTCTTTCCCTCATAGATCTGCCCAGTAACACCAGAGTTATTGCCCTTTAACTCTTTCCCTCATAGATCTGCCCAGTAACACTAGAGTTATTGCCCTTTAACCCTTTCCCCCATAGATCTGCCCAGTAACACCAGAGTTATTGCCCTCTAACTCTTTCCCCCATAGATCTGCCCAGCAACACCAGAGTTATTGCCCTCTAACCCTTCCCCCATAGATCTGCCCAGTAACACCAGAGTTATTGCCCTCTAACTATTTCCCTCATAGATCTGCCCAGTAACACCAGAGTTATTGCCCTCTAACTCTTTCCCTCATAGATCTGCCCAGTAACACTAGAGTTATTGCCCTTTAACCCTTTCCCCCATAGATCTGCCCAGTAACACCAGAGTTATTGTCCTCTAACCCTTTCCAACATAGATCGGCCCAGTAACACTAGAGTTATTGCCCTTTAACCCTTTCCCCCATAGATCTGCCCAGTAACACCAGAGTTATTGTCCTCTAACCCTTTCCCACATAGATCGGCCCAGTAACACTAGAGTTATTGCCCTTTAACCCTTTCCCCCATAGATCTGCCCAGTAACACCAGAGTTATTGTCCTCTAACCCTTTCCCACATAGATCAGCCCAGTAACACTAGAGTTATTGCCCTTTAACCCTTTCCCTCAGATCTGCCCAGTAACACCAGAGTTATTGTCCTCTAACCCTTTCCCCCATAGATCGGCCCAGTAACACCAGAGCTATTGCCATTTAACTCTTTCCCTCATAGA